>JAOXOE010000001.1:72059667-72077702 GCA_028565055.1 Phoeniculus purpureus
GATCCTGCTGTTGCAGGCGGATTGGACTAGATGATCTTTCGAGGTCCCTTCCAATCCGTAATGATTCTATGATTCTAAGATGGCACCTTCTCTGCTCGCAGTCACACTTGCAGGGCTCTGTTTTGGTCATTCTGCTTTGGTCTGAAAATGTTTAGTGAACTCTAGAACTACCTTTCACGTAATACCAACTAAGAGATGTTAACGTGAGTAAAAAAAAGAGAACCTAGGGTTAGCCCGCATGTTGGTATTCACCGTTTATCTTTTCATCTTTACAGTTATACATGTTCTCTGCAGTCAGTAAAATGGGCCTTGAGGCTACTGTAGGTAAGTGGTTTGAAATTCTCTTCCGCCCAGCTTGCTTTGAACTTTCCAGACTTTGCATTTGTGATGATCCTTTGATGCTCTCTTTCTCTGTTACTTCTTAAATTTGTGTTTTCCCTGAGAGGAGAAAGTGTGAAACCGAATTCCCTAGCCTTTGCTTTGCAGACTTTGTACAGGTTAAGGACGTGTGATCAAGCTAGAAAATAAACAAACAGTGACATGAGGATGTAATATCGTTAGGGTTTTTGTGAAGCTTGTTATCACAGGCTTTACTACATTCCATGTGTCAAGTGTCAGAGGTGTTTAAAGACTAATTGTAGTAGTTTTGACAGCTAGGTTAGTTTTACTTGTACAGGCTGAATTCTCTTGTGGCTTTCTATCTGTTACCTCAAAACAGAAGTTCAAATACTGGTTCACGTACCTAAGGGCCTTGTTAAGTTTTGGGGCCCTCCAGTGCGTGGTGCTGCACAGCAGAGAAAGAGCTCAATGTGTGCATCCTGTGAGCATCCCTTGCTCTTAGGCTGAATTTGGTCAGATTTTTTCCCTTTCTCTGACGTAACAGGTGCAGTAAAAGCCCTGGAAAGCGGCTTTTGACTCGGCTTCATCTCCTATTATGTTTGAGAATCCGCATCATGGAGTAAGCACTGAAGTGAGATAGGAACATGTGCTGCTTTTCTTCCTTTCCTAGTTCTGTAATAGGAATTGAATGTGAGCCAAGGCAAGATTAAACAATTTAAGAACCATGGGCTGTGATGTCTTCTGTTATTATGGTTACCAGTTTTTCAGACAACTCACATTTTCCATTTCTGTCATCCTGCAACAGTGATGCTGCTTATCAGTGGTGCCCTGGTGAATGGCCCTTATGCACTGATCACCACTGCTGTCTCTGCTGACTTGGTGAGTTTGCCTCCCACTCTGCTTCCAGCGTAGCAGCTCTGGCCTCCAGAGAAATCTTTGATTTCTGCAGAGTCAACAGCAAAGTGGCTGCAGCCACTGAGATTACTTTAGAATTCATGTACTGAGTGTGTCTGAGTGTCGCACTTGTGAGAGGCTGCTGAATTATTCTTGCCTAACAAAAGAGAACAAATCTTGTAGATGACAGAGTTTAACATGAGGGTTTCATGGAAAGCCAGGTAGCAGTGTAGGTATTTACTCCCCATTTAAACTTTGCATCTTTAAATGAGGGGAGGAGCTGTATCTGTGTGAAAGATGAACTGGAGACTTAATTCCTGTCAGTGTAGAAAGCTGTTGCTGGCACATGTATCAGCTACTTTTGTATATGATACCTCTTCTTATACAGCTACTCTGGTCGCCAGCACTTCCAGCTGGATCATGTCAGTCTAGGTCACAAAAGCCATGTAAAAACATTGACCCTGGTATTCTTTTATTAAGTAGGGTTTGGGAATTTGCTTGCAAAGGTGTTGCTTCCTGAAGGCACCAAAGAAGGGGCAAAAGTTCTCTAACAGTAAAGGCTCTAAATAGAAGAAAAGGAGCAAGACACAAATTTCTAAACATCATCTGGAGCACTGTCCTTGCCTGTTGTATTCTTAGCCTTGTTGAAGGACTGTTAGCTCAAAAGAGGGACCTGACATCAATACCTGGCCATTGGGAAGAGGGTTCTAATCTAATATGGACGAGTGTGAGCTAGGATGATAATGTAAGAACTTTTTTAGAGTTCATCTCGGAATAGATTTAAGCAGTCTTTGCCATTTAGGGTACCCATAAAAGCCTGAAAGGGAATGCAAGAGCCTTGTCTACAGTGACAGCGATCATCGATGGAACAGGATCTGTAGGTAAGCCAGAGCTTTAGCTGTGATAGGTTAAAACAAAGGATCTTTGAGAAGTTAGGCTGTCTCAAGCTCACATTTTGTCAGGACTCAGTGCAACTGTGGAAATGGAGACTAAAGCAAACTTAGCCATAAACCTCTCTAGCAATCTCACACTGGAGAGAGGGATAGAGGGAGGGCTGTAGATTGGTGCTGGGCACAGGGAGATCAGGGATGTTTTATTCATTACTTCTGCGTTGGTATGTGGAGGGGAAAATTGATTAGGATTCAGCTTAATCCTGGATGAGCATTTTGCTGACCCAAGGGAAGGCATTTCTCAAACTTCTAGTTGTCCTCCAGCTTCCCCTGACCTGTGGCTGTGCTAGTAATGTTTTGCACTTCCTGGATAAGGTAATGCTGAGTTAGGTGCAAAAATTGGTCTTCTCACTTAGAATAACTATCTTTTAGCATAGTAAATCTTACACTGCATCATTCTGACAGTATTAATGTTATATTCTAGGTGCAGCTTTGGGGCCTCTCTTAGCTGGTCTTATTTCCCCATCTGGTTGGAACAACGTGTTTTACATGCTCATGGTGGCAGATGCATGTGCCTTGCTAGTAAGTCTAAAAATACTGTTTAGTTGTTGTGTGTTTCCTCTGTGCTAAACTATGTTAAAATGCAAGTTTTCCTTTTGCATGTCCTTTCAGTACTTCTAAGTTTCTTAGAAGAAACTTTCAGTTGTGTAGGAAATTTTCAATTAAAAAGCAAACTTGCTCATTCTGAAATTCTTATCGAATGTTAATGAGAAGTGCAGATTAGTTCTCATGCACTTAAATTCCTGAGCAAAGACACCTCTCTTAATTGCTGGCTGAGCAGATTAGAGCAGATGTAATTGTAAGTAAACCTTCATATATAGACATAGTAAATGCCTCCGATTTTACTCACGAAATTAATTCTGTTTTCTTTAAAGTCACTTTAGCAGAGTGGTAACAAATGTTTTGCGATATCACCAAAATCACCTCAGTAATGAAACTGTTGAAAGTTAATACAACATGTTGCCCACATGGGTCCTAAAACTGCTGTACTAGGTTAGGCAAAAACCTATAATCCTGTTTTTTGACAGTAGCCAGGAGCAGATGTCTAGGGAAAGGGACGAGGAGTGCAGCACACATTGTGGCTTGGCACATCCATTTTCCCTTTTTCTCCTATCTGAGATCTGTGTGACTGATAAGAATATCTGAACACATTTGGGGGTTTCTCACTTCTGACTTGCTCTGCTGTGCTTTTAAAGACCAAAGAAGAGATGAACAAGGTGAGTCTGTCTTGCTGTGCCCACCTGTAGGTTGTTAGCCAGTAGATTACATTTTTATGTTTGCTACAGGTTTCCTTGACAGGTGTCTGTACCAGCCTTGTTCTCCAGCAGGGCACAATGCTGCTATGACTGCCTCAAATATATCCTGAATTGTCACCTACTTGATCCTCTCCTTATGAAGTCCTAGGTGGAAGTGCTCATGGAAGGGAAGGGTAGCTGTGAAACACTTCAGAAAGTACTCCTCACAGCCCAGACAAAGCCCTGAGCCTGCAGGGTGCTGCACTACGCTCTGTGCTGCTGTAGAGGAGCTTATGCTGAGTGTGTATCCGACCAAGCTTCATACAAGAAAAGCAGAAAGTCTTGCTTTGAGTTATTTTTGTAAAGTCAAGTTAAACCTAAAATTTTGAAGTAGGTTTTTCCACATTTAAGATGTGAAACCTCTGGAAATTCAGTAAATAAGCTAGGTAAGTTAATCACTGAAGTGTTGCCAGTGGTAGTCAGCAGATCTGGAAATCCTAATTTGTGCTGATTTCTGCCTTAGGTATTCCATGCTGCTGAGTGAGGTTTGGGAGATAGTTGTCATTTCCCCAAATAGACTTAAAGCTCTGGGGTTTTTTCCTTTGTTATTTATTAAAACTAAATGATGCTTTGCAGCATCAGTTAAAATGCCTTTGTAAAGCTCTGGTTTTGATAGGGTTGACTCTGTGCTGTTGTAATAAATCCTTGTTCCGCTTTTCGTGTTGTTCATTGCAGTACAGCACATGTTCAGCCTCTGTTAAAATGTTCCTTCTTCCAAGGTATCTGGAGCAGCTACAGCCTTTTAGGTGACTTTCAGCTCTGTCCTTGTTGACCACTCCCATACCTCTGAAATGTTAGGTTTAACTTCTTAAACCTCCAATACTTAAAAGAGTGAAGAAAGTTTCATTTTTACTAGTTAAATTCTGAGTATAAGGAAACCTGTAACAGTAAGGAACCCTGTAGGTTCTGTTCTATCTCTAAGGTACATGAGAGTCATCGCATTGTATGTGTAAAATCACTTTGCTGAGGAGTACTGTGGTGGTACACCTTTTACAGGGCACTTGAAACAACAACTGAGCTTGTCTGACTCACTGACTTTGCTTGTCTTGACTAACTGCATGATTAAAGATTTTCTCACATACAGTTGTTTTTCAGAATAGCAGTTAAAATAACTTTTATTCTTCAAAATATCTGTCTGCTGTGTTTTCTTGAAGTCTTGGGGTCCCTCTGCTGGCCTCTTTCCACATCTGCCAGTACAGTAATTGGAAAACCATTCTGTTTTCTACAAAGAAGTTGATCTCTGAGTTGCAAAAAGGAAATTGTTTTCCTCTTCCCTATTAATTGTGAAAACTCCTCTTCCAAAAATTCACCGAGCTTCTTTTAACCTTTACAATATTTTTCTGGTTTCAGTATTGCAGTAGCTTTGCTTCTCTCCTCTTTTCTCAGTTCCTCTCTTCTCTCTCTCAACATCTCTCTCTCAGTTCCATTCCTCTCTTCTCTCTCTCAACATCTCTCCTCTCTCTCAGCTCCTTCTCTCTCTAATGTGTTAAATTAGGAGCTCTTCAAATAAGTGAACATCTCCTGAAACTTGGCTCATTTGTACATCTCTATAGATACTAACACAGGTACTGTGACGTTTTACAGTTCTTGCTCCGCCTCATTCAGAAGGAACTTCGGTGTAACGCAGATCATACCCTGTAAGTGCTATTCATGGCTGTTGCTCTTTAATAATTTAAAACATGCTGCTAAGCCTTTGACTGTTAACACCTGCATGCAGATTGAGCGCTGCTGGATCTTGTACTCACCAACAAGGAGGGTCTGGATGAAGCAGTGAAAGCTGAGGGCAGCCTTGGGTGCAATGACCATGAGATGCTGGAGTTCAGGGTCTCGTGTGGTAGGAACAGATCACCCAGCAGAATCACAACCTTGGACTTCAGGAGGGCCAACTTTGGCCTTTTCAAGCAATTGCTAGGGGAAATCCCATGGGACAGGTTACTGACTGGTAAAGGGGCCCAAGATAGATGGTTAACATTCAAAAACCACTTCTTTGAAGCCCAAGATCAATCATACCAATAGGTAGGAAGTCAAGGAAGAGAGCCAGAAGACCTGCGTGGTTAAACAGGAAGCTGCTGAGCAAAGTCATGAGGAAGAAGAAAGTCTATAGGTCACGGCAGGAGGGGATGGCCACTTTGGATGATTCTAAGGCTCTAATCACAGGATGTAGGGACGCAACAAGGAAAGTCAAGGCCTCTTTGGAATTAAACCTTGCAAGACAGGTCAAGGGCAACAGAAATAACTTCTTCAAGTACATTGCAGGTAAAACTAAATATGAGAAGGAACATGTTCCTGTGCATGCTCCTGTGTGACTTGGTCTAGGTGATCCTGCTGTGGCAGGAGGATTGGACTAGATGATCTTTCGAGGTCCCTTCCAATCCCTAAGCACAGAATCACAGAATCACTGTGGAAAAGACCCCAGGATCATCGAGTCCAACCATCTACCCTACTTTACAAGTTCACCCCTAAACCATATCCCTCAACACTTCATCCAAACAATTTTTAAATACATCCAGGGATGGTGACTCAACCATCTCCCTGGGAAGCCCATTCCAGTGTTTGACCACCCTCTCTGTAAAAAGTTTTTTCCTGTTATTAAGTCTAAACCTACCCTGTTGTAACTTGAACTGATTCCCTCTTGTTCTATCACTAATTTCTTGTGAAAAGAGACCAGCACCAACCTTTCCACAACATCCTTTCAGGTAGTTGTAGAGAGTGATGAGGTCTCCTCTCAGCCTCCTATTCTTCAGACTAAAGAGCTCCAGCTCTTTCAGTCTTTCCTCATAAGATTTATTCTCTAGGCCCTTCACCAGCTTAGCTGCCCTCCTCTGCACCTGCTCCAGCACCTCCACATCTCTCTTGTATTGAGATGCCCAAAACTGGACACAATACTCAAGATATGGCCTCACCAGTGCCAAATACAGGGAGACAATATCCTCCCTACTCCTGCTGGCCACACTATTTCCAATACAAGCCAGGATGCCATTGGCCTTATTTGCCTCCTGGGCACACTGCTGGCTCATATTAATCTTCCTGTCAATTAGAATGCCCAGGTCCCTCTCTGCCAGACATCTCTCCAGCCACACCTCCCCAAGCCTGTAGTGTTGCCTGGGGTTGTTATGGTCCAAGTGCAGGACCGGGCACTTGGGCTTATTGAAGCTCCTGCCATTAACATTGGCCCATTGCTCCAATCTATCCAAGTCTCTCTGAGGAGTCTCCCTACCCTCTTGCAGATGAACACTCCCACCTAACTTGGTGTCATCTGCAAACTTACTAATGAAACTCTCTGTGTTCTTACCAAGATAATCTATAAAGATGTTAAACAGAGATGGTCCCAACACCGAGCCCTAAGCCACATCACAATGTTCTGTGATATTTTCTCTATAATAGACTCTGTGATATTTTCTCTGACAGGAGGTATTTTAGAGTCTGATCTGATCACAGGCTCTAGAATAGACATGGAGTAGACACGATCACAGATTTTTACTGAAAAAGATGGACAAGAAACCAGAAGAAAACTTTAAATTTCTTTTTAAAAAAGGCCCAGCAGAGCTGTTTGTACAGCATCATTGTCTCACATTCCACTTCCAAAGTGTGGCCCTCAGTAACAGAGAATCCTTAAGGCTACTTACAAGTGTCTTTCAGGTGAGCCCTAGTACCTGATAATGTAGGGATCAAGAATCCACAAAATAATTAATGTCCCTTTTTTTTACTAGAAATCTTTATATGACTGTGGAAATAAACCAGAAAACAACAACAGACAGACATAATATAGAAGTGTAGAGGTGAGGAAAATGAGGGATCATCCCTTCTCTTGTTCTACGCCTTACCCCCCAGTCACAGTCTGCTGAAAGTTCAGAACAACATGTAACATCCTTTCAGGACATAATTGGCAAGGTAGATTTCTAGATAAGTTGTGACACAGAATGAGGGAGGAGACAGCATGAGGACGCTTCAAGAATGATGAAGAGAATGTCTGCAATTAGAGTGCGCAGGGTTCACACCAGAACAGCTCTGTAGGTTCCTCCTAGGCCCAACTCAAGATGCCATACGAAATAGCTACAGAGAAGCTATACACATCTATTATGAACATCAAGCTGTAAGGAAAGATTAGTAAAAGCAGATGCAGGCAGTAAGCACTGGTCTGTACTTAACAGAAATACCTGATGCACAGGTGACTGCATAACAGTGCTCTCTCAGTGGGATGTGTTGCTTCTTATCTAAGAAATTCATATTAGAAGTAATCACATCAGAAACAGATGAAGACATCATGCCTGTATGTTTCCAATAAGTAATTAATTGTATACAGTTATCTGAAAGATCTTCAGGCTGACCTGCCCTTAAGAAGTGGTTTATTCTATGCAAAGTCAAGAAGCTACTACTGTGACAGTAACACTGATATATTACAAATCTGCTTAGATCATTCCATGTCCCATATACCTTGTGTGTTTGTCTATACCTGCCTTCCGTACATACAGACTCCAAAAACTTAAACTGACAGACACCAAACTTTCCAAATTTAAAGTTCTTCCATACTTCACTACATAAAATTGCCATGGGATATTTTCCCCGCTTAGAGCAGACCAGGATACTGTTTATCATCTTTCCTCAGCCATTCACCAGTTTTAAATACACACAATTAGGTTTAAGATTGTGCAATAGTGATGCTCACGTAGGGCGTTACTAAAAAAAAAGCAGCCAGCAAACTCAGGCCACACCCAGCTTGTATAAACTCTACCCTATGTATTGAAGACAAGAGTCCTAAGCCATTCATTACGCACGGTAGTGGAAGAGGAATCAGAATGATCTTGCACGCTTTTCTATCCATAGCCTGAACTATATGCAAGTGGAGAAAAGAAGAAAGAAACCATATGGCAGGTAAGTTAAAAACAGCCTGATTGCTCCAGATATTATTTTTCCAATACAGAAGAGTGACATTTGCTGAGGAAACAAGATAAATTACATCCAGTTCTTCTCTCAGCAATTTACCTGTTTTCAGGTTATATACATTTACAGGTTCACCGTACTAGGCTTGACCAATGGGAGGTCATGCTTGACCAACCCGATAGCCTTTTATGAGGGCATAACCAAATGAACAGGCGACGGCAAAGCAGTGGATGTGGTCTGTCTTGACTTCAGTAAGGCATTTGACACAATCTCACACAGCAACCTCGCAGCCAAACTGAGGCAGTGTGGTCTGGACGATCGGATTGTGATGTGGATGGTGAACTGGCTGCAGGATAGAAGCCAGAGAGTACTGGTCAATGGGACAGAGTCTAGCTGGAAGCTTCTATCTAGTGCAGTCTCCCAGTACTGGTCGGTACTGAGACCAGTCCTGTTCAATCTATTCATTAATGACTTGAATGAGAGATTAGAGTGCACTGTCAGCAAGTTGGCTGATGACACAAAGCAGGGTGGTGTGGCTGACCCCAGCAGGCTGCACTGCCATTCAGCAGAACCTGGACAGGCTGGAGAGCTGGGCAGAGAGAATTTTAATGAAATATAACAAGGGTAAGTGTCGAGTCTTGCATCTGGGCAACAACAACCCCAGGTACCAGTATAAGTTTGAGACTGACCTGTTGGAGAAAGGGACCTGGGGGTGGACAGCAGGATGACCATGAGCCAGCAATGTGCCCTTGTGGCCAAGAAGGACAACAGCATCCTGGGGTGGATCAGAAGGGGGGCGGTTAGCAGATCAAGAGAGGTTCTTCTCCCCCTCTACTCTGCACAAGTGAGACCACACCTGGAGTATTGTGTCCAGTTTGGGGCCCCTTAGTTCAAGAAGGACATAGAGCTGCTAAAGGGTGTCCAGCATAGAGCAATGAGGATGACGAAGGAAGTAGAACACCTCTCTTATGAGGAAAGGCTGAGGGAGCTGGGTCTCTTTAGCTTGGAGAAGAGGAGACTGAGGGGTGACCTCATTAATGTATATAAATATGTGAAGGGTGCATGTCAGGAGGATGGAACCAGGCTCTTCTCAATGTCATCTGGTGATAGGGCAAGGGGCAATGGGTGTAAGCTGGAACATAAGAGGTTCCACATAAATGTCACAGTTAGGTGATGGAGCAGTGAAATGGGCTGCCCAGGAGTGTTGTGGAGTCTCCTTCACTGGAGACGTTTAAAACCCGCCTGGATACGTTCCTGTGCGACATGGTCTAGGTGATCCTGCTGTGGCAGGGAGATTGGACTAGATGATCTTTCATGCAGAAGGAAATATCCTCCCACCCCCTCCCACTTCAGAAACTGGAACTAGGAATATTAAACTTTATTAAAGACTTCACTAAGTAGAAAGAAAAAACAACCCAAAAAAAGGGAAAGGCAAAAAGGGAAAAAAAGTCTGTTCTTCCTCACTCAAGTCCACCCTCCCCCTGCCCAGACCTGGTAACTTCTAATTCCTAAGAAATGCTAAAACCCACGCACAAAGTGGGAGTAGAAAGGAGACTGAGAATCTCCTAGGCAATACTTAAGCATTTTTCTATGCTGTGGTTCGAAATTGTGGGCCAGGATGAAGATAAGAGATGAGGAAGATAAGGAGAAGGGAAAAGGAAGGAGGGTGGGGAGCGGGTGTGAAGCAGAAGAGGGACAGACAGTCTGCAGTGTGCTACTTGCCAAAACGAAACTGAAACCAGACTCCCAAGACACACGAACAGGGAGGGTGTACCAAGAAGAGGAGAAAAAGGAATACCTTGTTCTCAAATAAGGACTCCAAAATTTGTCTGGCGTACTCCATCTGCTCAACCTGTCCCCTGCAGCAGCCACCTCTCCCCTTCACTTCCTCACCCCAACACACACTGATGCTGTGTGCCTGAGGGAAAAGTAAACATTCCCGCAGCAGAGATGAGTTAACTCCTTATATGCTGGAAGAGAGTTCAATGTAGGAATACCACGAGCAAACATGATTTCACCAAATCCATAACACAAGCCTTTATTCTTTTCAAACTCTGAGCCCACATACCCTTCAGAAATACATTCTCATTCACTCTAAAATTAGAGGACTTGACATTAGAAATGCAGCTTTCTGCGGATCCTTTACAAGTAAGTATATTTAAGTCAGGAAAATAAAGTGATGATGCAAGCACAAAACTTTCTAGACATTCTGTATCATGCGACTTAAACATCACACTCCAGGTGACAAACCTGAAACACGATGCTTCACTTCACTGAATACACCAAGATGTTTATACTCAGACTACAGGAAAGCAACTTGCTACAGGCCTTTACTGGAGCCTCAGAATTACGTGTGCACATTCATATTTCTTCCAAAAAGCTGAAAAGCTGGTGTAGTTATGGCTGCACTAAGACTTCACAGAATATAATTCTGTGCTGCAAATGCAGCAAAAAGCTTAAAATGTACCCCTTACTTGTACAGTAGAGCCTCACGGGTTCTCTCAGATAGAAACCTCATTCCAAGTGATTCAAGGTGGCGCTAAACAAAGTTCTGTACCTTAGCTTGGTCAAATGGTGATTGCTTGTAGCACCATTAATCTCTAAAGGGTTAACATGCTCTAATCATGAGAGGAAATTTTCTTCAAGTGCAATTGCTCTGGAACATCTTACTGAGGAATTTAAAACACCTGTTTGGGAGAGACCCCTTGGGGGGTTTTTTTGCTTTGTTTCTGTTTGTTGGTTCACCATTCTTTTTCTAATTCATCAAGGAACAAGAAAGGCTGAAAGCTTCTAAATTTTCAATACTGGGCAGCCTATACTGATTCCAGCAAGCCATAATACTGCTTCAAGATGAGCCACTCTTAATCCTACCCATTTGTACACAGAATGTTTTTCAGAAGACTGAAGTAATAACCAGCTTCAAGCAACAAGAGATAAATTAACCAAGGCGTGAGAAAGGTGACAAAACGTGCAAGTTCAGCAGTGAAGATACACGCCTTCAATCACCATCTGCCCTGCAGTGTTTCCAGGATCAGGCATGCACCTGCTCATGAAAGTTTAATAACTTCTTTCTATATATCAGCAAAGCATTTCAGGAATGAACGATCCACATACACACAAAAAAAGTGGGAACATGGTGAAATAGTGTCATCGAACTTGTCAAACTTTTATCAGTCTTATCTAAATACAATAGAGTTTTGAGTTAGCATTTTGTGACTGAAGATGAGTTCTCCAAATAGCTGCTTTTCTGTTTCTGAAGGGTGTCTGCAGAAAAAGTTATTTTACTTTTTTCTTTAAGGTTAATCTTGCTGGGTTTAATAGCAACAGTGGATTTGCCTGTTTTCCTAGAGTAATTTCAACTATATATTAAAAAAAATTACTATACTAGACAAGCTGAAAAGATGCAGAAATTTGAAGGAATAATGTTTTTAATTAACTTACCCTGTGTCTTTTTAGCCTTGAAAATGATAAATATCGATTGGCAATTGGAACTAAACAAAGCTGCACACCACACCTCTGATTACAGCAGCACAGAAGCAATCTTGAGGAGAGGACAGGCCTTCAGCATCACTCTGAACTTCCAAACTGCAGTGCAAACTGAGAATGAGTTCATTTTCATCGCAAACACAGGTAATTTGCCCACACACACCTCGCATCTAAGTCAGTCCAGCTCAAAAACACTCATGCCTTACATCTCTACACAGTCCATTCCTGAATCACTAAGGTTTCTGCTGTGTCATGCATGATTTGTTGTCCTTTTAGGCTTAGGAGGCCAAGCCATACCTTAAGGTAAGTTAAGGTAATAATAAACAGAAAGATAGAGGCCATCCTCATTCTAAAACCAGGTCTGTCTCTCTGCTTCTATGGACCTATCTGCAATACTAGAAGCTGTCTTCATGCTGTAGTCCCTGAAAATTTGGCAGCCCTAACTATCTGTTTCCCATTTATCTCCACTCCTGGCTCTCTGCTTCACCTGTTTAAATGCCCCGTGATTAATTTCATGTGTCTCCTATTACTAGAACAGTCTATACTACCCCATTTATATGACTCCTATCTGTATTCTCCTAAAAGGCTTCTCAAAAAATTCTCTAGACTGCTATTAATGCCTAATGAAACCTGCACTAAAATGTGTGGCCCATCTTCCATGCATCATTTGAATTGTTATGTTTTCAGGACAAGCTTGCCCCCTCACTGGGTCATGCATGTAACACAGATCGCTGCATAGTACAGTTCTACAGATTGAAGCACCGCTAGTTTACGTTGAATAATTATTTAACCTGATAAGCCACAAGATTTCAATGTAGTAAAATAATACCGAATTGAGATCTTCGACCCGAAGTTATTTATGCATAGCTGTAACGCAGAAATGCTGTCCCTGTTCCCTCTGGCAGGACCATCACCAGCAGAATCACAGCAGACCAAGGCTGTATTTAACCTTTCTGAGGAAAGTTCCAGTGGCTGGAGTGCAACCCAAGAGCCCAGTGAGCCTGGCTGCATTAACTTCACAATACTCAGCCCACCCAATGCTGTCATTGGACGATACAAACTCAGACTCCAAATTGTTTCTGGCAATAAGGTCTCTTCAACACTCCTGGGCCAGTTCGTGCTACTCTTCAATCCATGGTGTCCAAGTATGTTTTGTTGTGTCATGTATTTAAAATAACTCATTGTCTCAGTCAGGAAATCTGTGTGCCGCAGTAAAACACATACCTGGCAGTCACAACTACACAAAGGTGCTTTTTTCTTGCTCAATATCAAGGATAAAGTTTTTGCTCATTCAATGCTGCAGCGCATCAAAGATCCAGACTCTTGCTGTAGAATAAGAAATCACAGGCAGGAAATATTCCAAATATTTATTCTGGAGATTTTTCCCTCTAATAATTGTGTATCAACCAGTAACATGCACTGAGATTAATGAAGGAAAAGGATCACAGTCAGTTCATGCTTATTTTATCATCTCTAATCACAGACGTGTAGCAGGGAGTCTTTGGCCACAATGCACAGGCAGCCTGACCCTAGAATTCCTCCTCAAGTGTGGATTCCAGTTACAAGCAAAACAACTTTCTTTTCAGCAAGTATGTCTCATTCTGCTTCTAGATGATGATGTCTATATGGCTAATGAAGAGGAGCGATGGGAGTATGTCCTGAATGATAGCGGAATCATATTTCAGGGACTGGAAAAATATATTCAACAAGAAGCTTGGATCTATGGACAGGTAATAGCATCACTCATACCAGAACTCTGAAGAAAAGAACAGTGAATAAATAGGCTTTCAAGGAGACAGAACTAGTATATGTTAGTATAAGAGCTAAGGATTCCTCCCTCACTTATGATTTTCTTGCAGGTTTATGTCTCATATCAAAACGTGAAAGCAGCATCAGGCTCATTTCCCTTGTCTAGCATGTGCTGATACAGAAATAGATCTCTTTTGTCTATTACAAAGTGGTGAAATTCTACCTGTTTCTTGACCCTTGTAAAAGGGAAATAAGCCAGTCTAGTATTAGCCTCCAGGTACTTGGAAACTAGTACATCTAAATATTTGCACAGTTGATTCACTAATGGGGCAGAGGACACTAAAAGTCCAGATCATCTGATATAAGATGAAGGCAGCCTATCACAGTGAAGCTTTAATTACACCAGGATACTTGTAGAGACTTGACAGGATGTGGGACGGTGCGGAGCTTGTTGGGCCAGATCTGGAGTGGTCTTGTTCTTCCTACCAGGCCACATAATATGTTGATGAATGCTAGTAGCTATGGCCTCAAACCATGCTAATAAACACACTGTCTGTAAAATACTACAGAGAGTTAACAGCCTGGTGCTTGTGCTTTCTTCTTGGCCCAATTAACTATAGAAAATGCCTTTACTGCCAACATCATCCTGTTGTGCTAGAAGAAGGAAAAGAGATGGGGAGTTTATCTTTTTTGTTTATTTGTGAAATTTGCCTTTTATGTATTGCTTGTTTTGATTTCAGTTTGAAGAGAATATTCTTGATATCTCTCTGGCTATACTGGATCGAAGCCTGGAACACCACCAAGATCCAGCTGTTGATGTATCCAACCGAAATAATCCTATCTATGTGAGCAGGGTTGTCAGCGCTATGGTAAAGTGATCAACCAGTTGCAGCTGTACAACGCACCTATAACAAAACCCGCAGCCATTTATAGTGAATGCCTCAATGTTTTATATGTGTAGCTAACTTTAATGCAAAAGATAACTACAGAAGAGATTTATCTCCACTACAGTGGAGATTTATTCTGAAGGAAAAATACCCCAAAAATTTAATTTACCTTCCTTCCCAGTCTTTGCTTATAAGTGAGGTGGTGTTTCCAAGAACTCTTGGGAAATGCAGAATCTCAGATGTATTTTCTCAACAAATTTTCAGTCATTTGGAAAGCAAATTTCCATCCTTAAGTGATTTGGTACATTTTTCAAACATCAAGGGAAGCATGAAATACTCTGGGAAACTTATGTTGGTATGGCTGCATTTAATATATCTACTTAGTAGGCTTCACCTATAGGGGATTCATTCAGTGAGGTCTACATGTAGCTCCTTCAACAAATAGTCACATCTCCTCAGCATCCCCCCATCCTCACAATCGTGTAAATGTACAACTAGGCAACTTGAAAAGTTTTCCATATTCTAAGTTATATGTGCATTACCACATTCCTTTTATGAGATTCCTGTTCTGTAGCTATAATCCTTTTCACCCTTTCAGACATCACTCACTTGAAGCAATTTCAGGTTCAGTGTGAAGTAAATCACTCAACTTAGATGAACAAAGTTACTTAAAGCATAAACAAAGAACCAATGGTACAAGTGCTTACTGTTTTCTATACAACCATATACTTGGTTGTGATACACGGACACACAGGCCTCTAAAATGGATTGACGTCAATATATACAAGCACATCTAACAAGTTTCAGCAAGCTGTAAGTACTGTATGTACATCTGCAGCAAACACACATTCAAGAGGAAATACAAATGGAACTTGTGACTTCCATATAAATGACCTGGACAGGCTGGAGACCTGAACAGGGAGACATTTAATGAAATATAACAAGGGTAAGTGTAGAGTCTTGCATCTGGCTAAGAACAACCCCAGGTACCAGTATAGGTTGGGGACTGACCTGTTGGAGGGCAGTGTAGGAGAAAGGGACCTGGGAGTCCTGGTGGACAGCAGAATGAGTATGAGCCAGCAATGTGCTCCTGTTGCCAAGAGGGCCAACAGCATCCTAGGATGGATCAGAAGTAGGGTGGTTAGCAGATCAAAAGAGGTTCTCGTTTCCCTCTATTCTGCCCTGGTGAGACTGCATCTGGAATCTTGTGTCCAGTTCTGGGCCCTTCAGTTCCAGAAGGACACAGAGCTGCTTGAGAGATTCCAGCGCAGAGCAACAAAGATGGCGAAGAGAGTGGGACATTTCCCAGACGAGGAAAGGCTGAGGGAGATGGGTCTCACTAGCTTGGAAAAAAGGAGTGTGAGGGGTGACCTCATTAATGTTTCTAAATATGTGAAGGGTGGGCGTCAGGAGGATGGAGCCAGGCTCTGCTTAATGTCATGTAATGATAGGACAAAGGGCAGTGGGTGTCAGCTGGAGGATAACATTTTCCACATCAATATGAGAAGGAACTTCTTCACAGTGAAGGTAACAGAGCGTTGGAACAGGCTGATCAGGGGTTCATGGAGTCTCCTTGTCTGGAGACGTTTACAACCCACCTGGATGTGTTCTGTGTGACTTGGTGTAGGTGATCCTGCTGTGGCAGGGGTATTGGACTGGATGATCTTTCAAGGTCCCTTCCAATCTTTAATGTTCTGTGATTGTGTGAACTTCTTTGCACTTGGGCTTCTTTTCTTGTGTCTCTCTGGGTTAAACTGATTGTAAGATGTTTACACCATTATTGCCTGTAGATGTATCTTTCATTCAGTACCGAAAAGTAGGATTGTGATTTAAGTTTGGATTTTCAAGTGTGATATTAATGGTGATAGACAGTAGTTCCTTGCCCTGGTTATACAATGAGGGGATGGAGTTTTTCAGTATGATTCAGGGCAGCTGAATCAGGACCTGTACTATCACAGTGAATAATTTAGTAGTTGTTACTGACCTTGATCGCTTCACAAGTTCCCCTCTAACATCCATTACTATGTTTGAGAAAAGAACTGCCTTTTATCATTTTGTTGTTTTATTTTCACTTTAAAGATTGCCTGATCCAGCAGCCTTCATCCTAGTAGTTAATTCTCTTCCCTCTTATTTTTGGATGCTTTGTTTCTAGCCTCCAAAGCCCATCAAGCTGTAGTACCCATCTGAAGTACTACATACTGAATGTTACAAAACATGCAGCTCTTCAGAGCTTGAGCAGACAAACGTCCTGGTGAAGGAGAAGACTCTGGGTCCAGTCTGGAACGATCAATTTCACTATGAGTTATGAAGAGGTGGCACAATAACCCTTCTGATGGAGGAGGGAATACATAATGTTGTTTATGAAGTGGCTTTACAGTAGCTTGTACAACAACAGAGCTGACTTTATTGAGGAGAACTTTGAAGACTGAAGGGAGTAGATACACCCACGCTTGGTAGTGAACTGCCTTATGTCCTCCCTCACTTAACTCTAGACCTGCAACCAATCTTGCAGAATTAATATGGCCAACTACAGGTGCCAAGCAGAGCTGTTTATTCACCTCATTAGACAGCTGGCTGCATCTTGAGTCAGAGGTGCCTCTGAACAACATTGCAGTGAACCACACACATACAGCAACTCATGCAGATGCATCACAATGTGCACACAAGCATTGCCTCTGCAAACACCAAACCAGTCCTAACCCTAAAATTGCATGAGCAGTGACAGTCAGTCCTACCATTCAGCACAGGTAATGTTTGCCTGTAGCCTTCTGCAAAATCTAATGATGATAGTTTGAACCTGTTCTAGTAGAAATGCTGCAAGAGACTTTTTTAATGACGATTTTCAGAACAGAAAATAAATGAAGAACCCTTTGCTAAGGGTTGTGGTGCTGTCAGCATTCATTTTCTCCTTGGAGACAGTAGCAAAGTCACTGAGAAAAGCTTTTTAACTCTATGTTGCCACTGTTGATCATGTATTTTCATTGCTGATGTTTAAAAAGAGCCCAAAAATTCAGATAATTGTTTTCTCCCTGCTACTTAACTCCCAGAAAAGGAAGCTTGAAAGGATTTTATCAGAAAAGGTTCTTTTAAAGGATATGTATGTGTGTGTGTATATATATCGGATATGTATGTGTGTGTGTATATATATCATAGAATCATAGAATCATTAGGGGTTGGAAGGGACCTTGAAAGATCATCCAGTCCAATTCCCCTGCCACAGCAGGATCACCTACACCAAGAAGCACAGGAACACATGCAGGCGGATCTTAAACATCTCCAGTGAAGGAGACTCCATGACTCCCCTGGGCAGCCTGTTCCAGTGCTCTGTCACCTTCACTGGGAAGAAGTTCCTTCTCATATTTATGTGGAACGTCCTATGTTCCAGCTTACACCCATTGCCCCTCATCCTATCACTAGATGACATTGAGAAGAGGCTCTATCCTCCTGACACCCACCCCTCACATATTTATAGACATGAATGAGGTCACCCCCCAGGGTCCTCTTCTCCAAGCTCAAGAGACCCAGCTCCCTCAGCCTCTCCTCATAAGGGAGGT
>JAOXOE010000001.1:72077802-72108028 GCA_028565055.1 Phoeniculus purpureus
GGCTCTGAGGTGACCTTCTTGTGGCCTTCCAGTATCTGAAGGGAGCCTACAGAAAAGCTGGGGAGGGACTTTTTAGGATATCAGGTAGTGACAGGACTAGGGGGATGGAGCGAAGCTGGAGCTGTGTAGATTTACAGTGGATGTGAGGAGGAAGTTCTTGACCATGAGAGTGGTGAGAGCCTGGAATGGGTTGCCCAGGCAGGTGGTTGAGGCCCCGTCTCTGGAGGTGTTTAAGGCTGGGCTGGATGGTTTAAGGCTGGGCTGGATGAGGCTCTGGCCAGCCTGATGGTGGGATGTCCCTGCCCATGGCAGGGGGATTGGACTAGATGATCTTTCAGTGTCTCTTCCAATCCCTAATGATTCTATGATAAGCTGGAACATAGGAGGTTCCATATAAATACTAAAAGGAACTTCTTCATAGTGAAGGTGAAGGAGCACTGGAACAGGTTGCCCAGGGGTGTTGTGGAGTCTCCCTCTCCGGAGACATTTATAACCTGCCTCGATATGTTCCTGTGTGACTTGGTCTAGGTGATCCCTTCCAATCCCTGTCGTTTTGTGATTCTGAGAACATTAGAAGGAGAACCTGCCCAGAAAATTACCAATTCCCATTCAGGGTGAGTATGACTGCAGGACTGATGAGATACACAGGACCTGATTAGCAGATGTGGCTTATCAATATGACAGTATAAGTCTATCAGTGGCCAAATATGCATAAATTAGTAAAGGCTCATCGTGAAAGGATTTCTCATCTGGCCTGTGGACTGACCAAGGAAGTCAGGCACTATGGAATGCTTTGGCTGTGAGGTTTGTGATGGTGCCAAATTACTTGCCAGGTTCTCAAACCTCTACTAGCTGTGCCAGGGATTCCAAGTTGCTCATCTCTCCAAACTGACAGCCTGTCACTCTGATAACCATGATAAATTTGAGTCTAGTTCATGGCCTGCAGTTTGGCTCCTTCATGCATAATGACAGCTCAGCTTCTTTGGGAGGCTTCTAGGTGACCGGGCACATTTTTCAGAGTGCACCACAATCATTTCTTGGTTCTAGATGTAATGTGGGACAGAAGAGTTACGGAGTACATGTAACAAGCAAACAAATGTGTACTAAACTTACCAGCTTCTGTTACACTCCCTCCTGCATGTAGTCCTGGTAGTTGGCTCACACAAGTGGGTTGGTGCTTTGTTCTCTTGGCAGTTTCTTGTGGGCTCCTGAAGGGAGTGAGTGAGGTAGCTCTTCCAATGCTTCATCTGTAACTGTAGAGGTTCAAAGGGTTTTCTTACCCTGAGGTAAAGCAGCTTATCTTCTAAAGTCTCCATCAGACTGGTTTTGTTGCCTGGGAATCATAGTAATTATCGTCCAGGGATTTCAGTGCTTCAGGAAATAAATGTATACATCCACAGGGAGCACTGAGGGAGGTTCAAGTGTCTTTCAAAATGATCTTTGAGATGCATCAGACGGCATGGCCATGCAGAGTTATTGGGGTTTCTCTGCTGAGATTCACATCTCTGAGACAGAGTCTAAAATCCAAAATCTTTGGTGGTTTTGCCGTCAGTCATGTATAAACCTAACTGAGGTGGACAGGGTTGGGGAAAAGTACTGTTTTTGCTCCCCAGGTGGATGGTCAGAGTGCTTTTCTGGCAGGCACAGTAGCTGCTTCATCTAACCTGGGTCAGAGGGATTTACTCAGTCTCTCATCCTTTATAGAAATGCTGTACATCCTGGGGCGACATCGGGACCTCACGAAGTTGTTCCACTTCACACAGAAACAAAAGGGTGAGTGGCATTCACGTCCCTTCCCCAGCTGCTGTTGCATTTTCAAAGCAGAACAATTGCTAGAGGAGAGACACCCAATGCTTTCCCCACAGAATACTTACTTTCAGTGACTCAAACCTTCTGTCACAAATCTGTTGTTCTGTCCCAACAGTCACTTCCAAAAACCTTTCCTGAAGCCAGGTAAAGACTGAATTTGGAGTTTACTTTTCAGAATGAGCCAAGTGTTGGGACTATTTGGTGTAGTGGGACAGCTGCTGTTTGCAGCTTTCTGTGAGAAAAACACAAACTGGTGTCGTGGCTGAGAATCCCCTCCATAAACAGCTTTCAGGGATTAAATCCAAGTCCTCCAGGCATGAGTCTTTTACTTGGCATTTTCTTCTGTCTAACTTTTCCTGATGATGTCTGTGTAACTCTTTCCTATGTCCCTGACTCTGTCCCTTGGCACCATACAGGGAGCCTAAGCTGACAAAGCATTTCGGAAGATTGATGTTGTGCCTAATTGTCAAGAAGCCTTGTGAACTGAGACTGCAGACTTTTCCTCAGACTGTGAGAATATTTTCTTTACCTATCTATCTACCAATAGGGTGGCCAAAGTTTTTGTCCTGGCTATCACTTCATGAGTGCTATCTCTTTCCCCTTTTTCTCTAGACCTTGAGGCTATAGCCTGGCAAGGTGCAGACTAGGGAGGCATGATGCCTAAAATTCAGATGTTCTTAGCTGGAATTTCCAGCCATTAGTCTGAGCAATGTCTCTGCATGTCTGATTGTAACAAGGGCTGTATGCTTTGAGGGGGACTGCACTGTAGGAATGCAGAAATATGTCTGAAATATCCTCTGTGTTGGGAACTTTTTTCCTAGTGCCCTTATCTGTTCTCAGCATTATATACTGGTGGTGGAAAATTTGCCATTGCTCCTCTCATGGTAACTGAGAGAAAGTAAATTTGCTGTGAGCCTGCTATGCTGACATCAACTGAGAGTGGCGAGTTCATATAAATTATGTTCACTCTCTGACAAAAGAGCTCTATTTGTTTGAGCAGGAAGACAGATGATGTGTTCTCTTGCTCTCTCCTAGCATGTCTTGGAGTCAGAGAGCTATGGCAACTGAGGGCTACTTAGATACAGGCTAATGGACCACCATCTCTTGCAGAGCTGAGCTAATCCATTGCACCTACTATTATTTCATTTCAGCCTTATTCTCCGCAGTTTGCTAGAGCCAAAATGCTCAAATGACTGCCTCCCATTGAAGTGAACACTGGGCACCACACTCATTACCACAAGTGCAATAGGGAGTAGCCACTGAAGTGAATTGCATCAATTGGTCAGAAACAGGTTGGTGTTTTGATATTGAACTACTTGTCTTTGGATCTCAAAAGTTGGACATTTGAGTACCCAGATGTAAAAATACTGATAAAGTTTCACGTAAAATAAACATATTAAACCTTTAATGTTATTTCTGGAAATGTTAGCTCAAGACAAAAGAACACAGCTCAGGTGGTATCTGTCTCTAACACTGGCCATGGCTATTGCAAGCTAGGTGCCTGGAGCCTGCCCTAATTATAAGGGAAGACAAGAAAAATCCAGAATAGAATAAATCCAAAATCAAGGTAAATATTTTAAAAGGAAAGACTGATTTGTCTTTTGGGGATGCAAGTTTCTCTCCACTGAATAAAAGAAAGTCTGCATGACTAACTTAGATACCAATTTTGTAGGCAGCTAAAATTAGAGATGAATCCCACCCACTATACAGAGTATACCTAACCTGAAAGGAATGACTTATTTTGTTCTTTAATATTAAATAGATATTAAATAGATACTTAATATTAAATAGAAGGTAGATATGTTTAAACTGACTGATCACAGTCAGTGATTCCCAAATAGCATTTTGTGATTGTTTCCAATATAAGTAGGGAAGTATTAATGTCTTGTACAGAAAGACATGCCAAAATTGAGAGGGGTTATGACTGTTGTTCCAATAAACAGGGAAGGAGAACAACAGGAAAGGAGAATAAAAAGGTGATCTAAGTCAGGGATTTATTATATTTTAGTAAAATGCTTCTTCAGATATCCATACCGCTGCCAAGAAGTACTGAAAAGTCTTTCTAATTGGAGACTGAGTGCAAAGCTGCTAATAACTTCTCAGTAGTACAGAAACATTTGATATGTCACTGGTGGTTTGTTTGATGTATCATCTGAAAATATATGCTGATGCCTTTCAAGTCTTAATACATGAGAAGTTAAACAGAAAAGAATATTTCTTTAGTTTAATTCTCTTCCAGTAAGAGACAATTTTTTTCTCTACTCTGTCTTCCTTTCCTCTGTCCTTTTTTCAAAAGAAAGCACAATGCAGACTCATGCCCACAAGCTGCCAGAATTCTTCATTATTCCTCAGGATCAGACTACAAGATTTTCCTCAACTTTACTTTTAGGCTGTTCAAACCTACTGATATGCTCTCCATTCTTAGTTCACTAAATCTATGGATAGAGCATAAAAAGAGAGAAAACATACTTCAGAAACCATCCAAACCAGCATATATTTTCAAAAGGCAAAGTGACACACTGTCTGGGATAAACAGTTGTTGTTGAGATTTTATTTAGGTCAGTAATTGCTTGAGCATTTCACAGTGAAATGTTTCTTTGTGCTTTCAGCTCCTTTGATTTTTTTGGTAGATTTAGAAACATAATTCTGAAATGAAAACCCCCAATGTTTTCCTTTGATAAATATTTTTATTTTAAAAAAAGGACTTTTTTCCCCAAAGCTCCTTAACTCTTTTCCATAGAATTCCTTAAACTCTACTCAAATCAGCTTAAAATAACAAGTTGCAAATAACTAAAGCTGAGATATTTTTTCAAAACAAAACTCCATCTAAAATATTTTGCCTTTTATAGCTAAGACTTCCTTTTCTCATCTGCCTCTTACACACTTCTCAGTTGAACTTTTCCTACATGTTGTATCTTAGTAGTTAAGTCCACACTGGCTTCTGCATTTCCCCAGGCTACATCACTTCTATACATGAACTAGTTCTTTTACAGAGACACCAGAGCTATGAGTACTGCACTAAATGCCTCCCCTGGCCATGCTGTAAATCTGCCCTCTCCTGCTTTTGGTGCATTTCCACTTTGTCCTGCCCTCCCCAGTGCATTTCTGCTTGCAATGCCCTTTTTCTTTCCTGTGGGCTGCACCAGTCTACTGTCTATAATGCTTACCCTGCTGTAAAGCCTGGGAGCTACTACTATTTCCTCATCTATTTTAGGAGTCAGAGGTTTATCCCTGTCTGCTTGTCTTCACCTTCATTTGTAGCTTCCCTTTTTTTTTTTTCTTTTTTGTCCTGGATTTTTTTTTTTAACACAGTTTTATATCTCTCTTCTTTTTTTCCCCTCTCATTTTTTTTCTCATAGAGTTGTGTTCTTGATCTTTTGTGTCTGCAGGGACCAGGGGATCACCTGTAAAGTTAATGGAAGAGTTAATGAGGGAATGTAGGAATGCAGGAGACTGCTATTTTTAGCACACTTGGTCTTATGTAATCATTTTTTCCTGTGTGGTATCAAAATAGATACCAAATAGAACTTGGTTTCTGAGAAACCTGTTTTATGTCTCAGTACTTTACTTAGATACTTAGCTCCCTTAGATACTGATACGGCAGCCATTACGGAAAAAAATCAAGTCCTCAAGATCTGAACATGTACTGTTGCTCAGGTAAAACTCTTGTGAAAGATGACATCTGCAGGGTCTGACCATCACTTGTCTTCACATCGTACCTAATGTCTGTGCTTCTGTGCCACTTCATACAGCAAAGGGTAGTTTCCACGTACCCCGCTAAAAGCAGCATGGTAGATACGTGGTTGAGCCCAGACTGCTGCAGCCATAACATTGCTAGAGATGCCATCACTTTATTGATCGGGGACATATAATGCAGCATGAACTTTGTGTAATGCTCTGCCAGGCACACTGATGGCTCTTGTGAACAACTGGCAATAACAAGATCCAGCCGGGGATGCAGATGAGCCCAGACAGGCACTGCAGGCAGCATGGGCAGTTGACAGGCAGCAAACACCTTGCTAAGGACCACAGAGTGCAGTTAGTGCCATCAGCTGCTTACAGACAGAGTTGGAACTTTTGATTGCAGGACAGATTTCAGTACTGTACACTGGAGTTTCATTACAGTCTTTATGTGGTTTTTCTTGCTTCTTCCTGAACTTTTAAGAAGTTAAAACAGAGGATGGTATGCATCATGCTGGGTCTGTGTCACTCATCCACTGAGATCAGGGTAGCCCTTGTACTCTCTCTCTGTGTCTTGTTCCACCTCACCATTAAGTACCTGATGTCTTCAAGCAGTTTGTTTAACTTTGTAAATGCCTTAAACATATACAACAGTATTCCACAGCCCCTTCTAGGTCCTGAAGGACATTATTGTGGGTTGTTCAATGTTTCTAAGGGAAAATAAAGGAGACAAGCTTGAAGAAATTTTTGGTTCTACAGACATGTGCTCCAAATCAAGTTAATTAAAATACTAGACCCTAACTCGAAGAATGCGTCATAATTTCTCTTTATTTCTAACATTAGGAGATCATCCTATTTTCTCAAACATAGATCAAGCATTCAATGAGGGCTTCTGGATGAGCCTATCATGTTTGATCTGGTATTCCACAGCAAGTAGGCATTTTTTTTGTCAATGCATAAGTTATAAGTTAATATTTTTCTGTAACATCTACAGATGGAATCCAAGGTCCAGCTCAGTAAATCTCCACAAGCTATTCCTCAGCAATAGGGTGTGGCAGATGGTAAAAGTTCCTATGTTTCCATGGTGGAGTCTTCTCTCATGAAAGATATCTACTGAGAGTTATTAGCACATTCGGACACGACAACTGCATCAGGAAGTCCTTGAGCCAAAAATAGCTGTAGGCTGAAAAAGTGTCAGGGAGACATCTGATGGAAGTTAGCCATATGCTTAAGCTCTTCTTTAAGCATCCATCTCCTAGACACTGCCAAGAAGGAGAGGTATTGTAGGAGATAGGTCCCCATCTCGCCTGGTGCTGCCTGTGGTAAACACTTCTCCACAGCTCAGCAAGGGTTTCTCTACCTTCCAGGAGCTTAAGAAGGTCACCTCCATGTCTGTGCAACGATATATGAGCACCAAGCCTTAAGGCAAGCTCCCTGTTTGGTAGATGCTTTGAATCAAGTTCTCAGACCCTGTCTCTGCTGCTTCCCAAGGAATAGAGGGGGAGCCCCAGCATACGCCCAAAACAGGTGCAGCTGGTCTGTAACTTCAAAGCAACTTAGTTGTTGGGTCTTTCAGTATGTAGCTTTTTGGTGAACTGGTTGGGTGGAACTTTCTGCCTACAGCTAGCATGGCTAATGAATCCAGACAAAAACCTAGCTTCAAGCCAGTGAGACTAGCACAAGCCTAATGGCATTACGAACACCACCCTGCTGAAATGTACGTCCTCAATTTTGAACAAAGATGGGAACTCGACGACAACCTTCCTTCCTCACCATTTCTGAACCAGAACAACTTGCTCAGCTTATATAGCGTATATATATAAAATATAATAAATCAGTGGTGTGATCAGAAGTGCCAGGATCAGAAGACCCATCTCCTCTGCGTGCTAGCGGGACATCCCAACATGCGATTATTAGATGATGCTTCCACTTCCCTCAGGGAATTCCACCCCGCAGACCCTACGGGAGGGAGCTCACTGGGAGGCCGAACTGCGCCCGTGACGCGTGTGACGGCGATGCTCAGGGGTGTCCCGGCGAGCGCTCTTCGACCCCAGGGCCCCCAGAGAAGTGTCTCTCAGTGTTTCGCGCCACCGGCTGCGGCGTGAGGAAAACGCCGTCCAGACCCCCTGCCCGGCGGAGGCGCGACCCAGACGGTTCTCCCCAGCCCTGCCGAGGGGGCGGGCGGGGCGAAGGAGGCTCCCCCCGGTCTCTTCCGCCTCCCTCAGCCAGCTGAGGCAGGGAGGCGGCACTTGAGGGCTCTGCGCGGCACCGGCGGAGCGGGAGCGGCCGCCAGCAGCGGGGCAGGCGGAGGGTACATGGCATGTCTGATGGCCGCTTTCTCCCTGGGCACCACTCCGGTAAGGCGCTGCCTTCCCTGCCCCGCTCTGTGGGGTCGTAGCTGGGGCTTGGGCTGGGGGGATGGAGCCGAGGCTCCGTGGGAACCTTCTTGTGCTCCCTGAAGGAGTAAGTGGGCCTGGTCGGTGGTCGCGGGGCTGGGTCCCGCCGTGGAGTGCGGGTGGGTGGCGCGCGCGCGTGCAGGGGCGATGCGAGGGTCCAGCGGCGCTCGGCGGGGTTTGACCGCTAGTTACCTCCGGGCTGTGGCTGAGAGCGGGGGATTAGCGGCCGCTCCGAGCATGCTCGCTGCGCCCGGCGCCTTACTCACGGATCTGCGGAGCGACCGTCACCTTCGGGTAACCCCCGGGGACAGCGGGACACGGGTACACAGGTAGAAGGGGGGTGGAGCGGATGGAGGAGGGGTGCAGTGGGTGGGGAGCAGCCGAGAAAGGAGCAGGCAGAGTCCCTTCGCGGGGAGCGGATGGGCGTTCGCTGCGGTGCCCGGTGTGCACAAACGGCTGTACTTGGGGAAATGGTTTGTTGGGGTGTCCGAAGGGAGTTGAGCCGTGTTTGAGGAGCAGTCACGCAGGGCTCGGGTCACTCCGTAACTGTCATAACCCCGGGAGTTTCCCATGTCTTCATGGAGAGCTGCATCTGCCCCGCCAGGATCTCAGAGGACCCTTTGCCCGTAGCAGGTGTGTGATCAAGAGCTGGTAGGGCTCTGCCATCCTCTACTGAAAAAGGGTGTTTTCATTCCAGTAGGTGATTGAAGGGGTTTGTTTAATGTCCCTGGAACAGAAGTCTCTTGCTTCATGCGCTCAGATTATTAAGTAGAGAAAAGGATCTTGTCCAAAAGCTGCTTCTTTTTGAATGGATCTAAAGTGGAGAAGCTTTGACTGTCCTCTGGATAGTCAAGGTGACCTTTAAAATAATCAAATCCAACTGTACCAAGCCTACTGCTAAACAATGTTCCTAAGCTTCAGATCTACACAACTTTTAAACATATCCAGGGATGGTGATTCAACTGCCTCCCCAGGCAGCCTGTTCCAGTGCCTGATGACCCTTTCAGTAAAGAAGTGTTTCCTAATGTCTAACCTAAATTTCCCCTGGCTCAGCTTGAGGCCATTTCCTGTCTTCTGAAAAGAGACCAACACCCACTTCTCTACAACCTCCTTCTAGGTAGTTGTAGAAGGCAATAAAGTCTTCCTTCTGTGTCCTCCTCTTCTGACTAAATAGTCCCAGCTCTCTCATCTGCTTCTCATAAGGCTTGTTCTCCAGATCCTTACCTTGTTACCCTTGCTTGGAACCCCTCCAGCGCTTCAGTGTCTTTCTTGTATTGAGTTGCTCAAAACTGTACAAAGTACTCAATTTTTGCCCTCACTAGTGCCAGCTACAGGGGGGACTCACTTTCCTATTCCTACTGGCTTCTTAGTTTTTGGATATTCCCTCTGATGTGTGAAGGTGCTTAGTGGTTCCTCTGAACCAAACAGTTTATGAGTATTCAAGTAAGCCTTGAAAACATTCGGGGAAGAGTATTGTTAACAGACCTCCTATGTTTCAGGGAAGAGGAAGGTTTCCCTACTTTAATTGTTCTGTTCTAAGACGTTGTACATTACTGTACATTACTCTTGTTATGTTCAAATTACATGCCATTACAGTCAACTATTTAAGAAATGAGGAATAAGTGGTACTGGATACCTGACCTCTGCGTAAGTTCAGAGCTCAATTAAAATCTCGTTCTTGAGAAAATGTGGTAAGCAAAGCTGATTTTCACAATCAGAACTTGGGGCACATGCATGAAGAACATGAAGACAATGGCTATATAGTGCTTATGTTGGACGGTTTTGGTTTATTTAAGATGTTTTTCATCAGCATTAAAGACAAGTGGCTGATCTGAGCAAGACTTCTTTTACGACATAGATGGGAAGACCCATAACCATGACAGAGAGGATGAAAATGGCATAGTGAAAAGGTGGCAATGTGTCTTTTAAGTTGCATTAGAGGATGAATAGGGGCAGGCAGTGGTATGACCCTATTTAGGGGTATTTAATTCTGATGCCTTGAAAAGTAGTGCAGGATAGAGATACCCTTGGGGGCCAGTGTGACACCATGGAAAGTCTAGCATGAAGCCAGCTATAGAAATTTATTTCCAACACAGATCTCTATAAAAAATACATTTTCTAATAGGCAACTTTGCTTATGTTAGGCCCTGCTTGTGACATACTACAAACAACACATGACAATGAACAGCTACCAAACTGTTCAAAATTCTGTTTAGCTGAAGAAAATTAATTACTTTAACTTCTGGCCTTATGCACATCCTGTTGATAAAGGTACAAAGTGCCCGTGCAGGTAAAAGGAATAGAAAAAGTTCTGGTTTTGTTTGCATAATGAAAAAGAAGAGAAAGGCAGGTGGCAGGCCATTATCATGATCAGAAGAGGAGTGGAAATAGGTTCAGTCCAAGAAATGCCAAGTGAGATTGGCACGGAGTGCTACCATGGGCAAAGCACAGTAAGAGGAACTGCTGGAAGCTTTGCCCTTGTACTCTCTGTGGTACATGTACTGGATCAGCATTTAGTATGTTTATGTACCTGTTAAGATTTCCATTAGGGATCACTGTCAAGCAAGGAAAGTGTGCTAGGATTTCGGGTGGGAAGAGCTGTGGTTTCTAGTAAAGTAGCTGTACTGTTGCATATTGCAAAGTATCTAGACCTACCAGTGTAGGAGCAAATAAGGCACAAAATACTACATTTAAAAATATTTTCAGAAATACAGTTTGTGCAGATGTTATGGAAGGATATGCTGATCCAAAGGACTAAGAACTCTTAGACTTTTTGAGTGGCTGCCTTTTGAAATGTCTGCATAGGTAATTTTTTTTTTTTTTTTTTGGCCAGCTCTCTTCCCTTCCCCCTTCAGCTGTGTTTCAATATGAGCCCTGGAATCAGAGTAACTAGAACCAAATTCTTTGAGTGCATGAGAAACCAAATACAATGGAGACTGAATTCACAAATCTGTTAATCTGGTGCAAGAGCAACTCTGTTCTGAAGATACTAATGTGCTGTGTACATGCCCTTTGAGGGGAAACCAGTGCTGAAGGAACTGCCCTTTGTGTGGTGCAAGACCTCTTTTGTCAAGACACTGGCAGAAGAAACAAAATACTTTATTATTTTCCCCCTTTGAACTTTCAGTGCATTACTGTGCTAGATTCTTGGGTTATGTAAATAATAATTGCTCTAATGAAGACAGTTTTGAAACATTTTCCTAAACAGAAGTCAGTGAACTTTGTCCATTTTCCAACTTTTCTCCTCTAGAACGGCAGCAGTGCTGCTGGTACCATGGCTGAGCCAAAGTCAGTGTGTGTTTCAGTGGATGAAGTGGTCTCAAATGGCACAGATAACCAAGACATTCGACTGATGAATGGACATTTAAGGAAAGTGGACAATACTCTGACAGAAGCTCATCGTTTCTCCTACCTACCCCGCAGACCAGCTGTGAATATTGAGTTTAAAGAACTGTCATACTCTGTCCAAGAAGGTCCATGGTGGAGGAAGAAAGGTGAGGAAAACAATGTTTTGATTAACATACAACTGTATGTCCCATGTGGGTGGTCATGATAGGTGGAATGAATCTGTTACAAGTGGCAAAGCAAGTGGCAAAGAGAGCATATACATAGGATTGTTTAGGTTGAAAAAGACTTTTAAGATCACTGAGTCCAAACATTAACCTAACTCTACCAAGCTTAGTGCTAAACCATGTCCTTAAGCTCCATATCTACACAACTTTTAAACATGACCAGGGATGGTGATTCAACCACCTCTCTGGGCAGCCTGTTCCAATGCCTGATGACTCTTTCAGTGAAGAACTTCTGATTTTCTCTGCTGCTTTTTGTTTGACTTCTTGGTATTCCTGCTGGTCCTCAGCTGCCACCAGGGAACTTTCCCAGAACTTGATGCAGTGGGGTGTATTGCCACTTACACTCCCAGAAACTGTAGATGCAGTGGTTCGTACAACTGCTTGTTTTTGCCTCCTCGTTCTGAAGTGTCTTATGTAATTATAGTATTGCTGTGCTGCCAAATATCTGTCCTGTGATCTTGCGTGTCTACAATTTTTTGTCGAGGGTGGGTAGACCATGCAGTAGCTTAAAGAAGGGGGTGGATGGGTTGCAATTGGCTGTTTCGTGAAACAGGTATTTTTTCAGTACTCTTACAGAACAGCAAGCATCTCAGAATTTCAGAATACATTTGTAACCAAGATAAAAATTGCTCTCTTAAAGTGCTGTGGTTAGAAAAAAATGCTGTGAACTATAGGAGTGTCAGCCCATCCATGTGTTTTGGTGTTCTACGATGAGACTCCCTAAGCTTACTAGTTCTGTAACTTATGAAATCACTGCCTATTGGTTGGACTGAATCCTCAGGTTTACTCAAGGACCAGGGTACGCTTTTGCTAGCAACTTTGCTAATAATACTCAACAAAATGATACAGATACTGGATGCATCTCAAGGAGGTGAAGTATTACCACTTTACTCTCATAATCCAGTTTCATTTATAGCTGGCCCTGAGACAATTCTTCTGGTGCTGATTTACTGATAAGAGTAAGGAGGGCATATTCATCTCTTTGCTTTATGTGCCCTTGATCTATTCCAGTTCTGAAAGGTGGGTGTAAGGTGGCTCTGTCCTTTTTCATCTGCTTTACATTCATTTCTTTTATACCTTCACCTCCTTTGTGCAGCTGTGTGTTCCTAGAGTTGTTTTGTCTTTGTATGACTAGTCATCTCTGAAAGGAAAACTAAGTTGTGCAGTAAATTCCTGCTAGCGAGAAGTAAGCCCAAGAGAAAATATCTAAATCTTAAGGAGAATTTTTGTTTACTAATTCCTTGAGGAATTCTCTCTTAGTTACATTGCTGCATTTGTGTACGTTAGTTTGTTCTTAGAGATAAGCTCCTGCCAGTTCACCTCTCACCGGAGCCATACTTGATACCTGCTCTTGCCCTGAATTTTTAAATCCACAGGCTTAGAGGTTCCACTTGAAATTATTCGACAAAGTACATTGTTGCTATCTGAAAATTGTGTCATTATCACAACTCTAAGGCTTTAATAATCTAAAAATGTGTGGTATGAAAACCACGGAAGTTATGGCTATGGCAGTGCTACTGTATGTGAGCAGCCTGCACATACAGTTAATCAGTTGTTGAAGGCTGTGTAGACTTCATGCTTTAATGGGTTTTTTTCAATATAAAAACTTTGTGTACACCACCTGCCTTCTATTAAAATTGCACATAGCTGCACTGTCCGTAGAAGGGCAGTTTGGTTTGCCAACAACTTTCATACTTGAAAATTTATTTTTAATCTTACCAGAACAAACTCAAAATGTGAAGATTTTTTCCCCCCTAAGAATGGAGCTATGACAATGTGTCTTACGTAAGATTAAAAAACTTGAGGCCTCTTTCTCACTGGCCAGAAATGATCAAGGGGTTTATTACCAAAACCCTCTGTCCGCATTTGCTGACAAGCCCAAAATGGCACATCCCAGCAAAACATCCTGTTGCTGAAAAGGGCCTGTTGAAGTGTTTAGCTCTAAGGGCATGGCCGTGGCTCTGTCACTACACTTAGATCTAAAGGAAGAAATTAAACTTACTTGGGCTATCTGTGAGCAGGAGTTCATATTCTCCTCAGCTGGTCTTGCACCATATGTCTCTCCTCAGACTACTGAGTGGCATTCTGCCTGCCAGCAGGTCTTGGCACTTTTCTGCTAGCCAAGGATCTAAAACAGACCTGGGAGGTGTACAGTCAATGCCAAGCTGGCTGTGATCCAACATGTATTCTTATGGCAAGTAAGGTACACCATGGAGAACATGGCCAGATGGAAGCTTTCTGGCCATGTTCTCCATGTAACAACTAGATATCTAGTTGTTCTCTTTCTCAACATTGGTGACATCACAGCTGGAATACTGCATCCTGTTATGGGCCCTCCAGAACAACAGAGATACTGAAAAGCTGGAAAGGGTCAGTTAGAGTGGTGAAAAATTGGTCAGGATTCCTGTATGGGTTTTGATAGAAAAGACTTTCTATTAGTGAAATAGAAATTCAAATTGCCTAAATAGTCTCAAATGAAAGTAAGGACCAAACTATCAAATTTCTTGAATTGCTTTTGTGCTTTTGTGAGTAGAATTGTTTGTGTGTAATTTGGGAGTCCTCTACTTAAAACCAAAGTCTTGTTGATGAAGACATTACATGTCAAACTATTCTGAAATGTCTGTTAATGGTTTCTTCTCCAGCGGGAAGATGTCAATTTGCCACGAGTTTTAATCTGTCTCTGCCCAACAGAAGGGCAATATTGTGCCTCTAAACACTGATGATCTTCTTGTGGGTGCCCTGTGCTAAAATGCTATCTCAATGCCACAATATAAATGCTTAAATTCATTCCTTTTTTGTGAGAAGAGTAACAGAAAACTCGTTCTTGAAAGTACTAAGTCCAGTGTAGGAAATGCAACTGATTTCAGGACATTTGTATGCACAATTTGGGAAAGAAAAGAAAGGCAGACATCTCTCAGTTCACATTGTTCTTGGGTGCTGGTTGTGGTGATAAGCGATAAGAGATGCTGTTATGAAAATGTGTCTTTTAAATTAATGGGGTTTCTATTCTGAAACAGAGCTTGGAAAAAAATTCTGCTATTTCTACATCATTTTCCATGACTGTAATCATTTAGTTAAAGTGATGGATCACAAAGGGAGAAGTATAGTTTCCTCGCAAAGACAATTTGTGCCAGCCTCTTGGAGAGGAATCCGCTACAGAGCAACAATAAAAAATGTACTTCCTTCAGTAAAAATAGCATTGCAAAGTAATATTAAGGTTAAGCTCTAAATCAACAAAAGGAGGAATAATTAGTAATGCTAATTATGATGATCTTTGTCTGAACAATAAAGCTAGGTAATGAAACTGCTGACATATAACAACAATTTTTATTAAAAAGTGCAAAGAAACATGAATTTGCATTGCTTGTCAACAACAAAGAAGCTGCGTAAGCCATAGTAGACTTCAAATTAGATATTTTATTTCTTTGTATCTCAGCCTTAAAATGCCTAATTTATCTATTAAATCTCATTTTCTCTTCAAAAATAAGGAAAGGCATTTTCATTCATATGATAAATGCTGCTCTGATAATTTTAACAAGGTTTTATCAAGTGCATAGCAAAGATTGGTATGATTCTGGACCTGACTCATGCATGATGTAATTCCTCTTAAAGTCAGTGATATTAACAGGGAATGTGTCTTGGAAGGGGAGACCTTGATCAAAGCATCTGTATCTGATCTGTTCTGTTCAGTAGATGTTCTTATCAATATCAGGATTTGGAAAAGGTCATTGAGCTAAAAGTTTCAGAATGTCTCAAATGACTTTGTCTTTTAGGGAATTAGTCAACTGGTAGAAACAACAGTTTCTTCAGTTTTGAAGATTGGTAAGTGACTTGATACAGATCTTGTGAGGTTAAGGATGTTTCAGGATCAAAAATGCATCTCAGTTTTTGAATCCAGCCAGGGGTCTCGTGTTGGTCTGCAGTGTTCAGTGTCTGCTCCTGTACTCATGGAGTAGAGGCAGTGTGTTGTAAGATTAAGAGAAATTGGCAAACTCAGCAAAAGGGAACTTGAACATACAAAAAAATAATAGAGCTGCTTAGTCTGAAAATGTCATCTCCTTCTTTTTAGAATGAGGGCGACAGCTGGCTTAGATGGGATAAGAAAGAGGAGAGTCCAACATTAGAAACATTGTGGACTCCTTAAAAGTGGAAAAGCAAGATATGCAGAACTTCAGAACAGAACGTGGCCAAAGTTTCATTGTCTTGTCACAAAGCCATTTATCTAAGGATTGAGAAATGTATCTGAAAGTGGTTCTTCCCTTGGCTTCTGAAACATTTGTTTAAATTGCAGTTTGACATGCAAACCAGAGAGACATACATTTATGAGTTTATAGAAACATCTCTTGACAGCCTGTTGCACTGCTCCACCACCCTCACAGTAAAGAGGTTTTTGCTCACATTTCCTGTGTTTCAGTTTGTGCCTTTTGCTCCTTGTCCTGTCACTGGGTGGTAAGAAGAGTCTGGCCCACTCCTGACACCCGCCCTTTAGACATTGATAAGCATTGATAAGGTTCCCTCCTCAGTCTTCTGCAGACTAAATAGCCTTTCCTTGTAAGAGATGCTCCAGCATAAGTAGGCTGGGGTTAAAATTATGAATAGACCCAAATGTGAGGAGGATGTGAGAAGTGGTGAGAGCACCGTGAGAGTGGTGAGACCCTGGAATGGGTCGCCCAGGATGGTGATTGAGGCCCCCATCCCTGGAGGTGTTTAAGGCCGGGCTGGATGAGGCTCTGGCCAGCCTGATCTGGGGTGGGGTGTCCCTGCCCATGGCAGGGGGGTTGGAACTGGACAATCCTGTGGTCTCTTCCAGCCCTGACTGATTCTATGATTCTGTAGTGACTTATGGTGGAGAAGGTACTTTAATCTTAAAGCCTGTATTTGCAGGTGCTTAGAACTTCTAGAAAACAATATGGATGTGTTCTTGTGTGACTTGGTCTGGGTGATCCTGCTGTGGCAGTGGGATTGGACTAGATGATCTTTCAAGGTCCCTTCCAATCCCTAATGATTCTATGATTCTATAAGTACATCGGAGCCTTCTGTCTTGGCCAAATTCATTCATCTTTACTTTGAAAAAACACATACTTTTCTGTATACCTACCAAAGGAGATTTGTTGTATTGTTTCTAGGTGGTTTTGTTATAGTGTAGGATAGAAATGGAAATACTGTTTTTACATAACTTGAGTGCATCCAGGAAGAAAGCAGTAACAAATGGGCTTTCAAAACTCCACACAACTCAGGGATTACTTTTTTTCTCATACTTGTCAGTATTCATGGTTAATTAGGCAACATTTTCATTGGAAATTTCTCCGTTGCTATTTTTAGGACTGTAATGACTCATTTGTGCTGCATTCAAGTGTCATTTCTGGTAGGATTTGTTCTTTAGTAACCTCTGAGGGATCGGGGTCCAGTCGGTCAAAATGTGAGCAGGTATTTTTATGGAGAAGTTTACTAGCAGTACAGAAATTCATTCTTGGCAGAAAATGTGAGTTTTCTGTTATTTTGGGTTTGTTCTAATGGCTCAGACCCTGCAGAAACGATTGAGCCACAAAGGTGCTTCTTCTCACAAGGTTGTTACTTCGCAGTTTAGAGATTCAGCACATTAAACAGCAGGACTGGAAGGAGAGGAATGAAGCACCGCGCTTACTCTGACTCTGAAAGGCTTTGTCATCCCTATTGGAGAAACATGGGGTCTGTGGCAGGTTGCATGATATTCATAACAAATAAAAAGCAGATGTCAAGGTCCGTGATAGTGTCATAAGACCAGTGAGATACCCACATTTCAGCTAGGAGGTCTGTGCATGATGTTAATACTGATCTCTGCATAAGGTGGAAACAACCCACTGTCAGATTGTCAGCAGAGATTTAAACAGGCTGGGTTTTGCTGGTTTGCTCTGGTGCTCTGTTAAGAATTAGTTGTGGTCCATGCACGTGGACAGACCTGTTTCTTTTCATTTAGTTAGTGGTCAGTTTGGGTTTTTTTCAGCTGCATCCTTTCTGAGACTTCATTTAAAATATTTCCCCCCTCTTGCCCCTCTATCCCCTCCCCAGCTCTACGGAGATATCTGAAGACCCAAATGAAAAAGGCAGGGAGGGGGCTGCGGGGAGAGGATTTGCCCTAAATTGTTTGCTAATCCTTGCTGGAGGAGTCGAAAAAAGCCTGTCCTCATCCCCAGCAGGTGCACTGCGGTAGAGGTGCCCGGCGCGGTTACTAGCGGGCAATGCCCGACAGTAACCCCGCGGTGAGATGCTCTCGCCCGCCGCTCGGGCGCTGGTTGGCTGCTTCAGGCGCTGTTGCTAAGTTGGGAGGAAAAGATGCAGAACCGCACAGAGCAAAACCCACAGTGTGCAAGCGCGAGGCTTTGGGGTTTGGGGTTGGGGTGGGGTTTTTTTTTGCCTGTCTCTGACAGATGGGTTGTATTGTTTTCTACCGTTTTTTGCCTGCTTTGTCTGAGCGTGTGTTTTCATCTCGGCAAGCGGGATGTATGCAAATTAAGATCCATATGTTAGGAAGAATAAACAAGTTAATCTGGTTGAAGTGAGCCGCTCTACCAGTAAAGAGCTCTTTAAGCAAATATTTCATAGGTTCTTTCTCAGCAACTTACAATGTTAGCAAAATTATTGAAAATGAAGCATGATTTTTAGCAGAGGATTTCTAAACGCCTGCTTCAAACTTGATCAGATCCATGCAGTTTTCCTTTTAACACTTAAGCTGTCTCAAGTGGTAAAAATAAACTGAGCTCTCAGGGTTACTGGAGTAGTTCACAGCACGTATAACTCTTCCTAGTGTCTTCTTGCATGAGGGTTGTATAAAATAGAGGTTATTTGGGGCAAGTTTTGGTCAGCCCCTTTGCCTGATCCTTTTACTGTTTTGCAGCTGAGTGTGACCTTACTTCAGCATTACTTGTTTTCTTCCATGCAAAACTCACTGTTATCATTGTCAGCTTGGTTTGAGTCGCTTTGCTGGGGATTTTTTGGTTGTTTTTTTTTTTTCCTTTTACATGGAGCATTCTTTGGAAATGTGTCAGGATTTTTCTCAGTAAGTTTCAGTCACTGAGTCCTTGTGTTAGGAGAGCATGACTTTTAGTCTTTCTGTTTGCTGTAATGTTATAATACCAGAAGTTTTATTGGTTGTTGTTGTGAAAACTTGTGGCAGGGAAAGGAAGTTTTAGAGAGATACCAATTAAAACATTTCAAAACTTCTATGCCAGTGAGGTGGTGATGACAGTGGTGATGATGAGTTGTCAGGAGTTTGAGCTACGGTCTCTGCTCTTTCCATCTCACAGAAAGCATGTGCTAGGGGCTGGCTGTAACTCACCCTGAGGGCCCTCCACTACAACTTTCTGTATGCTGAGTGGGATCTGATGAAATGCTTTGCTATCCTTTGCTTATAACTAATTCGTGTTTTGTTTGAGGTGTTGAGGTTGAAATCATCATAGGGATGCATTTTCTTCACATTTCAAAGTAGAATGCTATCCATAGTCTGAAGATATGTCTGAAAAAAGATGAAGCAAGAGTTATTTTGCAATTGAAGGCTTCAGACATAAAATCATAGAATCAAAGGATCATTTAGGTTGGAAAAAACTTCTGAGACAATCAACTCCAACCATTAACCTAACTCTACTAAGCCCACCATCAAACAATTCATCAGAGTTCTCCATAACCTCAGTAAAAGGAGGGAGTAATGGCAAAAGCAACCAGGAACAGAAGCTATCTCGAGTAAAAATGCTGTTAGGGTCCATTGTTACTTGTGCACTTCCATGCTGTTTTGGAAAGTATCTTCTGGAAACGCACAGAGCTTAAACTTACCTGCTTACTAAGACAAGTCTTTCACTCGCAGGACATTTAATGTCTCAAGCTCAGCTTTGTATTATCTAAGAAGTTCATTGCTTCGCGCTTCCCTGTAGCATTGTTCCTTTAGCTGGCTTTGGGAAGACAGAGTTCAGGGAACATGGTACTTTGTCTCTTCAGAAGATTATTGAGTATTTGATACTGAAGGAAAGCAATAGGATAAAATATAGAGGGACAAGTGTAAGTGTCTCTGGAATGAGGAGAAAATAATTCTATCTAGGAAATGGTGTGGCTGGAGATGGATTCTGCAATATGTCTTGAGTCACACTGCAGAAACCTTTGTAACTGTCTTTCCAGATTGGACTTTCTTGTCGCTGTTAGGCTTCTATTCTCATTTACAATTCATTTAGACTTTGCTGATTTCAGGAGTTAAAACAGATGCAGTCTGAAGACTTAATTCTCATCAGAGAGGATAGGGATGAAGACATCCAAATTCTTATCAGAAAGAAGTACGTGGAATTACATAACAGTTGAACTCAGTTAACCGCTCATTTGTTTGTTCATTTTTTTCTTACGTATTTGTTCCAAATAAAAGTATATGGCAGAGACATTGGCTTTATAAGAGAATTTACCATCTGCCTTTCATCTAGTATCTCCAGCCTACATCTTTTGTGTAAGAGTCATATTTCTTCCTGCTTTGCATGTTTAGAATAATAACAAATGTTGTTTATAATTGAAATGCATCTGCCACAGGAGGGAAGATGGATCGTGAAGTGGTCAGGTTCCTGGAAAAATGAGAATGAGATCTCTGTTCTTCATAGGGTGGGATTTTATGCCAGATCAGAGAAGAAAGGAATTTCAAGTAACATGATGCATGTAGTTAATTTGAAAATTGGAAAAAAAAACCCAACCCCAACCTGAAGGTTTTAATACTCTTGTTAAGCACTGGATGAACATTCTGGCCTGTTGCAACAGTTTTCTGCTTCTAGAAGCAGTGAAGTGGGGAGACTGCATGGACAGAGGATGGCTAGTATGATTTTTTAGCAATTATACAGTTATTGCTTCAAGTGCCTTACTCTGATAACACTCTAATAGCACCAGCATGGAATTGGTAAATGCAATTAAAAGGAAGGGACTTGAAGGTACGTATTTGCTGTTAGAGGAAGGGCAGTTATTTTTTCTGGGTCAAAAAGCCAGCTTATTGAATATTAATATTGAGGCTCAACTATCTAAAATAGCATTTTGAGATGTAAAACTGATGCTTATGGGAGCACCCCCTGATCCAGGACTACATTCCTCTTCTTCCTCCACTCAGAGAGATTAAGGTCATAGGCTGCCACCACAGAAATGTGACGGACAAAAATGTTGCGGCGTCTGTACCTATGCACAGATGGCAATGAATCACAGAACCACAGAACATTAGGGACTGGAAGGGACTTGAAAGATCATCTAGTCGTATTGCCCCGCCACTGCAGGATCACCTAGATCAAGTCACACAGGAACATGTCCAGGCGGGTTTTAAACATCTCCAGAGAGGGAGACTCCACAACTGCCTTGGGCAGCCCATTCCAGTGCTCTGTCACTCACTGTGAAGAAGTTCCTTCTGATATTTGTATGGAACCTCCTGTGTTCCAGCTTATGTTGCCCCTTGTCCTATTATTGAATGCCACTGAGAAGAGCCTGGCTCCATCCTCCTGACACCCATCCTTTCCATATTTATAAACATCAATGAGGTCATCCCTCAGTCTCCTTTTCTCCAAACAGGGCACCCACCTCATTCAGCAGGGGGCCTACATTGCCTCTAGGTTTAGTTTTACCTTTAGTGTATTGGAAAAAGCCCTTTTTGTTGCCCTTGACCTCTCTAGCAAGGTTTAATTCCAAGGAGGCCTTGGCTTTCCTAGTTGTATCCCTACATTCTCTCAGGAGAGCCTTAAAATCACCCCAAGTGGCCATCTCCTCCTTCCATGACCTATAGTCTTTCTTCTTTTTCCGTTTGCCCAGCAGCTCCCTGTTTAACCACACAGGTCTTCTGGCTCCCTTCCTTGACTTCCTTCTTGTTGGATCTGTTTTGTAGTTAGAATTGAGAGTTCCTTGCAAGAAATTTGTAAGAATTTCTAATTGTGGTGTGTGTGGGACAGAGCCCAAACAGGAAGATGGTAAAACAAGACTGATAGCAGTAGCTGAATGTGGAGGGGCTTCAGGACCTGAGGTGATTCCTCCTGCCACAGCCCAAATGGTACATGCAAGCCTGACCAGTGCCTATGGCTTGCTGCTGTTCTTCCCAACTGGCTGCTTGTGTGTTACACATGCACACAAGGCTGATCTCTTCACCAATGGGTTTTGGATACTCTGTCAATCAAGTCACTGGTTTCTCCCAGTTGTTGGTACCTTAACCTAAAAGCCCTCAGCTTTGCAGCTGGTCACTCCAGTAGTTGATGTGCAAGCTACTTACCCAGTGAGTGGATCGTGATATTTGCAGGTGTTCGTAGCATCATAAAAGCTTGCCCAGGGCCCTGTCCAACCTAGCCTTAAACACTTCCAGGGTGGGGGCCTCCACAACTTCTCTGGGTGACCTGTTCCAGTGCCTCACCATCATCATAGTGAGGAATTTCTTCCTAAGATCTAATCTAAATTGCCTTCTTTTAAGACTGAAACCATTCTCCCTTATCCTGTCACTGGAGTCCTTCATAAGAAGTCTACTTTCTTGGCTGATGTGATTTTTCTAAGCTTTTATTAAGGGGAAAAGAAAAGAAATAATGTGACTTGTTTAACCGTGTGGGAAGTTCCTCTGTGATGTAAATCATAATTGAAGTGGCACATTTTTACTCTCACATGTGAAAGTTTCCAGAAAGTTGTGAGTAACTGCGTAGAGGGAATAGAATTGCTACCATTTGGGATAATAATAAATGAGGTTCTGCTTTTCTTAAAGGCTGAGTTATGGCTATGTGTGTGAGCTGCTATATCAGAAAGAGTCAGAGGAGCTTGACAGACAGTCTTGAAGAAGTTTGACTATTTGATTTCTTGCCTAGTAGACAGTCGATGTAAACCTTAAGGAGAAATGCATTACCTGAAGTAGTCACAGGTCCATGAACCCTGGGACAAGACTCTGTGTTCATAGAGAATGACTATGCCGTGTCCAGTAGTAGTGTCACCTGAGGACACAAAAAAAGATGAAATTTCAGAACGTGCATACATATTTACTCTTTAACCCCCAAACAGAAGTATTAGCATCACTCTCCTGAATCACCTATCCTCTAAATAAATTAAAAAAAAATAAAGCAGGCCTTCCCATACAGGGCATGGCTGTGGCATTTTAATATTCAGCGTTTTATTCTTGTTGACAGGTTGTAAAAATAAACTCCCTAAGCAAAGTGAATTGGGACAAATGTGGGACACACTTTCTGCAATAAATAAAAACCTGACTGACTTTGAAGTCAACCTATAACATCTCAGATTTTCATATTGTGCTGCTTTAGAACTACAGGGCCAAATGAACTTTGAAATCATCACAACTGCATAATGGATAGAGTTTACTGAAGGAAAGGGTGTTGACTGTCTGCCAGGAGTGCTGTCTCATGATAGAATATTTTGAACCAGATTCACCTCTGATATAAATTAACCGAAATGAATATAACTTGTTGAAAGAAAAGTATGGCCTGATACTTTTTTCAGGTTAAAAGACACTTTTTCGCTCGTTAGGACGGTTTACTGATAAGACTATGTTCTAAAAAATTTGGAAGCTAATGCAGTTCATGTGAAGTGTCTGTGTGGAATGCCACCAATGTGCTGTTTGAATGAAACTAGACTTTTGACTACCAGGGTAATAAAGCAAAGGCCATATTTCTCCAATCCCTCCCATCACCCAGAGTTTTAACCTAAGAAAACTTGTCTTGATGTTGATTCCAGCTCCTGTCCAGATACTCAGACTAGAAATGAGAGAATGCAAGGTAGGTTTATATGGTGGTGGAAATGTGTCAGCAGATAGCATCCAGTATAGGTGTGTGTCAGAGCATCATCGGTCCCCCTCACAGAGTGCAAAGAGTAATCTATTGCTTCTTACCAAGATTTCTAAATTTTCTTTTTAGTAATCTGTAGTATATTATACATGCATTGTCTTTATGTAGATAAATACATTCTATATAATGTACGTAGAGATACATCTACTATATTTTTATAGATGTGTGTAAATTTAAGTGTGTGTGGGGGTGTGTGTATATATATACATACATACGTATCCCTGTTTTCACGTGTGTATGTATGCACATATGCCTGTATACTCAGGTATATTTGTGTGCAAAACTTGGCTGTATATCACTGTAACAAATATTTTGAAGTTAACATTTTTCTAGAGGAGTATGTTCCTCCTCCTTAGTAGTCACAAGATGATATAATTGTGGAACAACCTGATTTTTTTAAAGATGCAAACCCTGTATGGGTAGCTTAGAAGTGGTTCAAGGCTGTTGCTACTGAGTTAACAGCATAGCAAGCTAAAGGAGCAGGAAAAATGACTGTAAAATGGAAGCTCTGTTATCCACTTGAATTCAGTGATGTTAAGAATGGTGTAAAAAAAATACAACGTTTTTCTTTATATTTTGAAAAGCATCATCTGATGCTCTTCAATAGGGACTTACTGTGTTTCATAACTTGAATAATTTTCTGCTGTCAGTAATTTCTCATGTGTTTTGTTTTTGTTTTCTTTAGAAGCAGTAGCAAGGAATGGGTTGGAGGTCTTGTGCTTAACAATGGGGGTCCAATTCATGTATGTTTGGGCAATTTTCCCTGTCAACATCATTGTGTGAATTTTGTTCTTTATTAGCTGAATGTTATTGCAACTCACTTTCCTGCTGGTTGTAAAGGAGAGTCGATCTGCTTGAGGGTAGAGAGGCGCTGCAGAGGGATTTGGACAGGCTGGAGCAATGGGCTGAGGCCAGTGGGATGAGGTTTAACACAGCCAAGTGCCAGGTTGTGCACTTTGTTCACAACAACCCCCAGCAGAACTATAGGTTTGGAGAAGAGTGGCTGGAGAACTGCCTGGAGGAAAAGGGCCTGGGGGTGTTGGTTGACAGCCGGCTGAACATGAGCCAGCTCTGTGCCCAGGTGGCCAAGAAGGCAAATGGCATCCTGGCCTGTATCAGGAACAGTGTAAACAGCAGGAATAGGAAGGTGATGGTGCCCCTGTACTCTGCACTCGTGAGACCGCACCTTGAGTACTGGGTGCAGTTATGGGCGCCTTATCATTCTCTACAACTACCTAAAAGGAGGTTGTAGTGAGGCTGGTGCTGGTCTCTTCTCCCAAACTACTAATGATAGGACAAGGGGAAATTACCTCAAGTTGCATCAGAGGAGGTTTAGATTGAATATTAGGAAGAACTTCTTTACTGAGAGAGTGGCTGGGAAGTGGAACGGGCTGCCCAGGGAGGTGGTGGAGTCACCATCTCTGGAGGTGTTTAAAAAATGAGTAGATATAGCACTTGAGGCCATAATCTAGGGGTTAGGGAGATGTGGGGATGAGGGCTGGACTCGATGACCCTGGAGGTCCTTTCCAGCCATGATGATTCTGTGATTCTACCCCTTATACCTGACATATCTCAGAGGTGTAAGCAAGAGTGCTCCATAGTCCCTTCACAGGGGTGAGTTGTGGGGTAGGGATGGCAAGAGCTGTGTTGCCATCATCATATTTGATAGCCACACTTGCTAGCAACACTGCTAGCCACACTGGCTATATACCTCAGGACTTGTGTGATCTGTCCAGTGCATCTTGGAAGATTGTCCTTTCTCCTCCATCTTTCCTAATTATCCTCACTTGTAGCCATTCTGTGTAAATGCTGACACTAAACCACTTAGGAACAAGTTGCTCCAAATGCTTCCAGAGTGTTTACAATTGTACACAAGGAAAGGAGATTTAAGATACAGTCAAGATTAACCTCTCCTTTTGTATCGCGGTATCATTATCTAATTAGATCAGAAGCAAAGCCCTGCAGCTTAGTCAGTATTAGAGCGTAGGCACCCATTTCAAGAGGAAGCCTTTGAGAAGAGCAATCTTCAGCCGTCCACCTACACCATTTTCTTTGTGGCTTTGCAATGTGGAAAAGTGACAGATGTAAACCTCCCCAAAGGCAGTCACATCTTCTTACATGCATTGATTTTAAAGAGACTTCTGCCCTCGGAACTGCTGATTCTTGGATGATGATTTCAGAGGGTGACCCTTGACTTTGGTGTCCCTAGGCTGCTGGGGTAGAGACAGAACAGCTCCCCTGAAATTCAGTGGTTCATACCCTGAGGAGATAGTTTTAAATCAATAATGGCTTTTCATTGCAGGCACAGGAAGCCTTTGTCAGGGAATTGAAGCTGTGATTCATATAAGCTGGATAAGGAGGGAATGGGAGAGGGGAATTCTTACTACTTGCCAGGAAAGGTCCTCCACTTGAAAAAGAACTCTTGTCACCCAAGAGATGCTTTGCCTTACTGTAGCAAATGGCCAAGATGGTTTAAACGTATGGAGATAACAGAATCACAGAATGGTAGAATGGCTTAGGTTTGAAGTGACCTCAGAGACCATCCCCAAGGCTCCATCCAACCTGACCATAAACACTTCCAAGGAGGGGGCACCACTTCTCCATGCAACTTGTTCCACTGCATCACCACCCTCATAGTGAGGAATTTCATCCTAAGATCTAATCTAATTCTACCCTTTTTTAATATTAAAACCATTCCTACTTGTCCTATCATTACAGTCCATTGTAAGAAGTCCCTCTACAGCTGCTACAAAGGTCCCCCTGATGCCTTCTCTTCTCCAGGCTAAACAGCCTGTTGTCATGGGAGAGGTGCTTCAGCCCTCTGATCCTGACTGCCCTCTGGACTTGCTTCTACTCAGTTTTGTGTCCTTGTTTTGGGGACTTCAGAACTGGATGCAATACTCCAGGTGTGGTCTCACAAGAACAGAGCAGAGGGAGAGAATCACTTCCTTTGACCTGCCAGTCACACTACTTTTCATACATCCCAGCATAGGTTGGCTTTCTGGGCTGTACTTTTGTACTGCTGGCTCATGTTGAGCTTCTCACCTACCATCACCTCCAAGTTCTTCTCCTCAGGATTGCTCTCAATCCATTTAGCACTCAGCATCTATTGCCCCAGAGGTAAGAACTTGCACTTGGTCTTCCTGAACCTCCTGCAGTTTGCACAGGCCCAGTTCTCAAGCCTCTCATGATCTATCTGGATGGCCTACCTTCTCTCCAGCTTGTCAACTACACCACACAGCTTGGTCTCATTAGCAGACTTGCTGAGGGTGCACTCAGTACCACTGTCCGTGCTGCCAGCAAAGATGTTAAATGACACTGGACCCAAAACACAATTCTGAGGAACAGCATTTGTAACTGATCTCCACTTGGACACGGAGCCATTGATCAAAACTCTTTGATTGCGACCATCCAGCCAATTCCTTATCCACCAAGTGGTCGATCTGCTAAAACCACATCTCTGTTTTAGAGACAAGGATGTCACGTGGGACAGTGTCAAATGCTTTGCACAAGTTCAGGTAGCTGACATCAGTTGCTCTGGTCTTATCCACCATTGCTGTTGTAGAAGGCCACCAGATTTGTCAAGCATGATCTGCTCTTAGTGAAGCCGTATTGCCTGTCACCAGTCACCTCTTTATTTTCCATATCCATGTGCATGATTTCCAGGAGGATCTGCTGCATGATCTTGCCAGGCACAGAGTTGAGGCTGACTGGCTTGTAGTGCCTTGGGTCGTCTTGGTATAATAGCAGCTGGGGCTGTTGCTACACGATTCCTAGGTCCCATTCTTAGAATTTATCTACATTGGGACTCATGCTGCAATCTTCAAATTTTGTTCTGCATTAGTTCCAACATTACCTTCTCGTTTAGATTCAGCAAACATCCCTCTAGAAGAGGCTTCCCCAGACATTCTTCTAACATAACAGGTGGTAGGATTTCTGTGGACAAAGCCAAACTATGGGTTTGATTATGTCTTGAGTCTACCACTCTATGTGAAACTAATCCTGGTGTGACCTCTGATTTATTGACATGTAAGGGTCTTAGAGCAGTGCTTTGTGTTCCTGTAGGAAAACATACGGTAGCAAATCTGTCATGGAGAGGGTGGTAGAGAAGAGTAGAGTAGATCCTGCTCTGAGAACTTGATCTTAATATTTTATGTCAGTAGACTAAGAACATGGAACTATGAATCTGACCAGGGCATGTGAAGCTACTGTGCCAACGGTAATATCAACTGTAAAATACACAAGAGCTCTTAAAATATTACTAATTCAGAAGCAGAAGCTCATCTTTTGAGGGCAGATGGCAGAACTTAAAAGCAGTTTGTGGGTTTCACTCAGGCCTTCATTGGAAGCAAAGTGCTATCTCACTTTTAACATACACATACAGACATTTTAGAAAACAGTAATATTTTGAGAATGTTGTGATCTGATGACAGAAGGATGTTCTGTACTTCCATCATAACCCGGGTTGTTGAAGCCCCTGTCAGCGTAACGTAATTTCACCTGTTGGCACAAAGAAGGCACAGGTGGTGCATTCACTGCTTGCACATAATGACCAAAAGCATTTAGCTAGCACTGAAATGAAAACAGAACAATATTAGACATGTGCTTATTTTTCCATTTGCACACAGGCTACAGCTGTCACTGCTTCTCCTGGTTCATTTACGTTTTAAAACTGTCATTTAGGAGAAAAAAAGAAGCATGAAAACTTTGAACTTGTGCAGGTATAGCACTGAGTGCACTGCCCACAGGACTGTCTGCAGCCCAGACAATTGCTTTACCACTGAGACAAATGAAGCTGCTCATCTCACAAAGAAATTTTAAAGTAAACATAGGGATAGCAGATATTTTAAAAAACAAGGATTGCACGAGCAGTTACACCTCACAGGTGGTAGATGACTTTTTTCCTTGGATATCTTCTAGCAGTGAAAGGCTTCACAGTGAGATTTGTTGGAGTTCATGTAGGTTTCTACAGTGTAAGAGGCTGTGTCCAAGTTAAGAAAGCCTAGGTTTTTGTCTTCATAGACAGAAGAGTTCACTGATGGTCACTGAAGTGTAGATTACTCTTTGTTTAATCTAAAATGAGCCGAACAAGTGATTTCCCACTGTTAAAGGGAGGAAAATCTATAGTGGGGTAACTTCACCGAGCAGCTGAGCATCTAAACAGCTGTTCCCTCAGTCCTCCCTACCAGAACAGGGGGTAGAATCAGAGCTGAAAGCTCATTGACTGAAATTAGGGCAATTTAATACTGAAGCAAGGCTGTGTACACAAGCAGAGTGAAATAAGGGGTTTTCTTACTGCTGTCTGTTGGCAGGCAGACGTTTAGCCACTTCCTGAAATTCAGGGCCTCAGCATGTGGAAGGGTGACTTCAGAAGACAGTTGCTGTAACCACGAATGTTCCTCCTTCCTCCCCAGCTTGTATTGGTGAGCACAATGTTGTGTGGTATGGAAGCTTGGGCAGCTCTGTCTCCTCCCTGTTTCTTGCAAACGCCAGCCAACTCTAAAAAAAGAAAGCCTTGAATTTATGCAAGCACTGCCCAGCAATAGTCAAAACACAGTATCTTATCAGTCCTGGTGTAGTTATAGGTCTAGAATATTCGCCATAGGGCTGCTCTGAAGAAAATCCACTCCATTCCATCTGGATCCAGTATAATAACTCGCATGAAAGTGTTCACACTGTAGATGTTTTCAGCTGGTTAAAATAAATCACGTCTTAAGATTCTGATATCCTGATAAATCAGTATTCCCACGTGGAAGATTTTCACCTTCCAGTCTTTGAATAATATAAGTGCAAGATTGCAATTATACTTGGAATGTTGCTGTGTGTCTGGATTGCCCTACTTTAATCCTTTAGCCTGTGTCAGCTGCTGAACTGTGATAAGCCTGTGCTGCTCTATGGATTTTAGTGGTGCTGTGTTGCTTTACAGTAACTGAGTCTGGAGAGTGCCTGTGGATTTTAGGATAAAAGCGCATGTTTTGAGGTGGCATGGATGTTGTTCTAACGTCATTGTTTCTTTTAAAGTGACAGTAGTTGCAAGAAAAAGCATGTGAACAGCCTGGCCTCTTACCTTCTTTTTCTCTCCTGTGTGTACTGGTGTGTTAATAGGTAGCATAGACAAATGACGCACAGAAGTAGTGGACCAGTCACACAGAAGTCATACAGTAAGAGAAATAAACTGGAAGAGGCAAATCAAATGCAATTCTCTGGTAATGTATCCAGCTGGCATTGTTGTCAGTTTAGTTTGGTGGTCAGGAAAAAAAAAGCACAAACATGCTGTCTTGACTTTGGAAAACAGATTTGTTTGGGAATGTGGTTTACAGGAACAGCTAATTAGAATGATGCGAGAAGACCAACAACGCTCTTTATGTGACTGTCGTTTACTAGTGATATATACGAGTCTTCAGGCCATTAATGTGCTTTATTTTGATGGACGTTCTGGAGGAAGTATCTGCTTTCACTATTAATTTTCTTGTCTCAGTAGACCTGGTGGATCACAAAACATCCAGTTTAAGTCTGTCCGTAAGTTAGGTTTTGCCTTTTCATTAAACTGGTGAATAACCTAATTGCAAAGCAGGATAAAAGAAATGCCAGAAGTTATAGGTGTTACTGGGAAATAAATCAATGCAGAGGTAAAGCGTAAGTGAAAACACAGATGAACTCTGCTGATCCTGTAATGAAAATCTGGAAAATTTAAGTTTTGGTTTTTTTTGGTTGGCAAATGGTAGTGCATCGGACTAGAAACTGAGTTTTTTTCTCACTGTATTTTTCTGACTAGGTTTTCATGCCAGTTTGTCAGGTTGAGTACTTTATAGCTATGAAGAGGGAAAACTGAGCTGATTACAGAATACTTTAAAACTTAAGAGACCCAAGTTGGAGTTTTTGATCTGACAGAAGGACTTAGACTTAGTTCATCATCACCTCAGTGTGTTCCAATGGCCTCTGGAATGACTGGTTTGTAAAAAAC
>JAOXOE010000001.1:72108646-72130864 GCA_028565055.1 Phoeniculus purpureus
CTCGACCCAGATGCAGGACCTTACACTTGGTCTTGTTGAACCCCATCAGGTTGGCTTGTGCCCACCTCTCCAGCCTGCCCAGGTCCCTCTGGATGGCATCCCTGCCCTCCAGTGTGTCTGCTGCACCACACAGCTTGGTGCTGTCAGCAAACTTGCTGAGGGTGCACTCAATGCCTCTGTCCATGTCATCGACAACAATGTTAAACAAGACTGGTCCCTGGACTGATCCCTGAGGGACTCTGCTTGTCACTGGCCTCCACTTGGACATGGGCCCATTGACAGCCACTCTTTGGGTGCTGCCATCAAGCCAGTTCTTTACCAATCCTCAGAAGAAATAAATTACTGTAACATTATTAGCTTCAGTGGAGATATGGCAATTTACAGCAAATGAATATTGCTCCGGCAATATTCCAGTAAATAACTTGATAACTGCCAAGGTATCAAGAATGTGAAATGCTGTGATATGGATTTGGAAAGGTCTATTTGAATTTTATTTTTTAATTGATTTGCTCCTAGATCCATTAAACATAGCAGGAAAGTATTTCTCGAATGCTTGTTAAGTGCAGAAAGGTAGTCTGGGGTCCAAACTCACCAGTGCACTTAGGTATTCACAAGCATTCTTAGTCTCCTAAGTGCTTTGTGAATTTGACCCTCAAGGTATAGGATGGCATCAGTAGCCTATTTACCAAATCAATCACACGAATCTTTTAAAATACTACCTCTGATTTTTTGGTACTGATAATGTTCCAGTAGCACACATGGAGAGTATTATGGACATACTCTGCATTGAGATGCCAAAGTTTGTAGAGACAACACAGCACACAAATGCACTCCCTTCAGACTAAGTTTGTCCCAATTACCCTCCCGGCCTTCCAGCATATCCTACTACCAAATAATGGCTAGTTTCCTCGTACCTCAGAAAAAATGGTTCTTGAGAAGACTTGTGAAGGAGGTTATGACCTTGTGATTCAGGTTTTATCAGTCAATCCATCCGTAATGTTAAAACTGATGAAAGTATAAAGGGCTGTATTCAGATTGTCTGCTGCAAATGTGTCACTTGCCCACTGTAGCCCATTCTCTGTAGTGATTATGAGATCTGGCAGCAACGCTGGCACCATGATTTGCTCCTTTCTTTCTTAAACAGAAGTGCCTTCACAGCTGCAACACCTGATTTGTGTGCCTCAAGTCTTTTGCACACATATACACTGCAGACAGCGCTGGATGAAAGAAGAACACATGCAGTCAAACCCAGTGCTGGCAGTATCACAGAATCACAGAATCATTAGGGATTGGAAGGGACCTCAAAACATCATCTAGTCTAATCCCCCTGCCATAGCAGGATCACCTAGACCAAGTTGCACAGGAACACATGCAGGCAGGTCTTAAATGTCTCCAGTGAAGGAGACTCGACAACTTCCCCGGGCAGCCTGTTCCAGTGCTCTGTCACCCTCACTGGGAAGAAGTTCCTTCTCATATGTTTACACCCACTGCCCCTCATCCTATCACTAGAAGACATTGAGAGGAGCCTGGCTCCGTCCCCCTGACACCCACCCTTCACATATTTATAGACATTAATGAGGTCACCCCTCATTCTCCTCTTCTCCAAGCTGCTCAAGACACCCAGCTCCTTCAGCCTCTCCTCATAAGGGAGGTGCTCTACTTCTTCATCATCCGCGTTGCTCTGTGCTGGACTTCCTCCAGCAGCTCCACATCCCTCTTGAACTGATGAGTCCAGAACTGGACACAGCGCTCCAGATGTGGTCTCACCAGTGCAGAGCAGAGCGGGAGAAGAACCTCTCTCGATCTGCTAACGACTCCCCTGCTGATCCACCGCAGGATACTGTTGACCCTCTTGGCCACAACATGTGCCTATGCATTTGTGAACACAGCTTTGTATAACAGAGGTCTGTTTTCAGCTGATCCTCCAGAAAATATAATAAAACAAGCTTTGGTTTATCAATTAAGCATGATCTTAAATCATAAGCCTGGACAACATAAAAATTGGAAGATTGTCAACACTATAAATACCAAAAAAATCACAGAAATAGAAGATAACTTTGAGAGAAATATAATGTTTACAGTAAACATTTTTGAGCATCCAGGTCACAACCATAAGCAGTCTGCATGTGTTAGTGTAATGAGGAGCAGCGGTAACCTTTTATTTTACTTAGAATCTTTGGCACCTCCTCTTCCGAGCATCATAAACACATGTGAGAGTGAGACAGTTTTTCTCCATGCTCTGTGTTTTTATCTTGTATGTTCAGCAGCATTTGGAAACAGACCTAAACCAATTTAAATTAATACTTAGTTCCATTTGTTCCCTTAATAGCCCATTTCCCTTCATGGTTTGCAAGGGAAAATATTTCAAAGCAAAGCAAGATGTGGTTATGTAACAGCAAACAAAGGCTTCAATGGGAAAATGTGACTCCTGAAAATAATTTGAAGAACATTCTTTACACAGACTGCTACTACACACACTGATATAATTAGAGGGGTACAAATTCTCCACACACATGCCACTGCACAGAGTAAATACAATTACTTATTATATGCTTATATTAGCATATTTTATTTAATTAGAGAAAGAGGGAAAAGCTGGGGAGTAATGGTTCTAGGGTTGCATGTACCTTACATCCATGATTTTGGCTTAAGCATTTGTACCCCTCACACATGCAGTCAGACCAATACAAAAGCTGCTTGTAGAACGATGCTTAACATACAAGCACAGGATTTAACATCTTTTCTCCTCTGTGCTCTTCTAAGTTATCATAAGGTTAAGGAGTGGCCAGCTCACCCACTGGAGAGGGATTTGGTTCTAGTGATAAGCTGTTTATTAGGGATTTAATTAATAAAGTGTGTTCTTGGCTTCTTTGTGGCAGCTGCTGAAGGTGAGTACTATGGACCTTTAGTTGCGGTCAGTGCACCCAGGATTATGATGCTTAGGGAAAAAAAATGCTAAAATTAAATAAAATGTGTTGAGCTAAAAGCACCTTTTTAAATTCAGCTTTTGGAGGTGTGTCTCTTGTTAATGGCTCGCTGGTTGCTATGGGAACAAGGGCTTTCCCCTCTCCCCTGGGTTTTGCCTTTAACTGTGTTCACTCCATGTCATTCTCTGAGCTGGCTGAGACAGCACCATGTACTTTATTACAATACGTGCATAGCCACCCACAGAGAACGAAAAGGCTGATTTTCTTCTTTGTGGCAGGCACAATGTCAGATAACAGTTAACCGATTGTAACAGCTAATTTGTTCCACTTGGCTTTATTGGCTTTTCTACTTTTTCCTTCTTTCTCTTCTTTTAAGTACAGGGGATCTTAAACCTGTCACAGGTTTTTATGTCTCTTAAAAAAAAAGCAAGGTTGTAAAGCAATTGTCAGCGCAATCAGCAACGTTAAATCCGCGTGAATTCAAATCATTTCACTTGCTTCTGAAATTGAACTATTGAAATTGGAAGCCTTCAAAACAAAAGACCCTGTTTTTCAGGCTGAGAAAAACATTGACTTCTTTTGGCACAGCAAGAAATAAAAAAAAGAGAGAGCCAGAACATGAGTTTAGTGAGCACATGTTTATTTGCTTTCCTTTCAAGAGACTGGCAGCTCTACAAGTGTGCGAGCGTGAGGATGATCGCAATGGCACAATGAGCACTCTGACCCTTGCTTCCTTTGGTTCTCATCAGTGCTCAGCTTGCTGCTACTCATCAGTGAACAGTACAGAAACTGGGGTGTTGTGGACCGCTCTCCTCAGCCTTCCACTGAAGGAACAGAATATATAACCAAATACCCCACTACGGAAGGGTTGTGATGCCACTTACTGGGGTGTTGTACCTGAAAGAGGACACTGGAGATACTTACATCAGCCCCAGGCACGGTTCTTCCTACATCTCTCAATGAAAGTGTGCCATAGCAGTGAATTTTTGTCTCCTCTTTTTTTCCCTTCATTTAAAGGGAACATGCTCATTTCTCCAAGTACCACCGTCATGCACAGCTGCATGTTACGTACAGTATTTCTCAGTCACGGTCACTTTTCTCAAAGCTTTAGCATTCTGTTTTTGTCTACTCATCTCTTTGCTGGGAGGCATAAATCCAGATCCCCCAGATCTCACTTAACACCTTCCAACTGAAAAGCAATTATGTCTCCCCACCATTCCTTATTTTTCTGTCTATTTCACAGCTAATTTTGCTTTGAATACTCTTTCATAAGGAAGTTACATCAGATCAAATGAATTCTGCATTTTGTTCTGATATTGGTAAGTTCATTGTCACCTGAGTCTTTCCTGGGACTTCTAAATCTGGGATGTGTGCAGAAAAAATGTTTGTTTCACATCCCCCTAGCTCCATCAGAAGTCTTGCACTTCTTTCCAGCTAACCTGTGACTGAGCTGTTGAAAGCAGCCTAAAGGGAAGCAGGTGGAAGGGGGAGGCAGTGAGGGTGAGGGCTTAGCAGCCAAAGCCAGTGCATTGAGGACCAGCACGGTGCTATGTCCTAGAAGGTTCTCATTCATAAACTGTTAGGCTGATTCAGAGTCTTGCTACCAGGTCATATGTTGTCCTGGTAGTCTAGCCACCATTTACGAATTTCTGAAGTAATGGTGGGAGAACAAAAGAAATACAGACTGAACTGCTTATTGCCTTCACTCGTGAGTTGCCAGGTGAGCAGTAAGACGTGTAAGGAGAAGCATTTCCAAGGCCAGATGAACTAACCTGTCATATCAATGTCCTGACAGAGCATCCCTTTGGGCCTCCCTAGTGGCCAAAGTATGCAGGTCCGGCTTTCCCAAAGTCTTTAAAAGTTCTTGTGAATGAACTTGCTGTGAATGAGTGCTGGAGCCTTTTTGTCTGGACCACTTTCCTGCACGTGTCCCATCTGCTTTTTCATGACACCACGTAACCAACATCACACACACCAGATGGCTCGAGACCTTCCTATGATACTCTGAAGTCACCTGCTATGAAGCCACAGTGCATTTAAGAGAAGCCTAAATCCAAGTCCAGCCTATAAGAAACAGATTTACGATGTGTCTTCAGGTTCAAAGAGCACCACATCCTGGGACGTTCAGGAGCAAGGCAGGTGTAACCTAGAAGATCCTGCTGCTTTCCTGTTGCTCTCTGCAAAACTGGAGACGTATCTGAAACTTTGTGCCTCTGCTCACCAAAATCTCTCCTCCAAGGTAGCAATGAAGAACTCAGTAGAGGTTTGTGCCTAACACATTTTCCTGCAGATTGTGGTCTTCACATACACTCATGCATATGAGGGCTGCATTTCAGACTCTCACACATCAGAGGGCAATTCAGACCCAGGCACAACTCTACAGATAACTCTCATATGCACCTTAATCTCCGTTTGTCTCCAGTGTAACCACATCATGACAAAATATGCTTGGGGGAAAGTCCATGATGCTGCTTGGAAAGTGCTCTGTGAAGAAGAAAACATCTGTTTCATTGTTTGGTCATACAGGACAGACCATGGAGGAGCTTCTCTGTATAACATTTTAGATTAAGAAGTCAGTGGAAAGGGGTTTCTTCCTCAGTTTAATTTGCTTTTAATTTTTCACAAAATTCCCACGAAAGAATACTAATGTCACAAAGGAGGATGTGTCACACAAAGTCCAATCTTTTCATCTGACCTGAGAGATAGTTCCTTTAAACTATATCACCATAGTCCAAAGGAATTGTAATTAATTTATACACTGAAAATATAATTAGCATTCTCAGGAAAGGACTGACTGCTGATCACTTACCACTTTATGAAAAGATTTTTCTTAGGGCTGATAAAAAAAAAGCTGGAAACATCTCTTTTTTTTAGTCTCATGTGTAAGAGGGTCACATTTACCACTTGCCAGGCAGCCCTTTGGAAGAAAAATATATTAAAAAGCTTTATGTCAAATAAAAATACAGAGCTGGCTATCACAGAAATTGTGTCCTTCCATATTGATAGCTGAAGAACAATCAACTCTCTCCATCTCCGTGTCTATCTATGCAGTCAAGTTCAAATTGATTCTTAGACTGATTTATAGATATCACATCAAAAAGCTGGAAGGCTCTCGCAGGAACACACTTGTATCTATCAACTACAGCATCATCAGTTGAGGCTGTATTATTTTTTCTTTACCAACCATACTGTTTGTTTAGCAGAGGTAGCCCTGTTCATAGTCCCAGTAGCCATTTATTTGTCCCTCTAAATGTTTAAGCAGTAATCGTTTGAGTGAAGATGCATGAAGAAAAAGAGTGGAGAGCCCATGGAAATCTTTCCTTTTCTTATATCATAAATGACTGACTTAAAAGATTCTTATTTTTTTAAAACTAATTTTTTTGGCCAGAGCATTGGTTGATTTATCTATGGTTTGGGCAAGTCATATCCAAACAGGTTTGGGTTCTCTTCTCTACCACAGGGGAATGCTGTAATAATCTAATTTTAATATATTTACACAGGTTTAATTTTGAAAAACATATTCTTATGAAAAATACGGATGGTCTCATTTTCTCTAAGCTTTGCAGTATGGCTTTTTTTTCATCCAGGAGACACCTCAATAATTTTAGGTATTGAATGTGCCCTGTGTGAGACCTAACTTAAACATGAGTATACAGCAGGTCAGTTCAATGCAGTGTGTGGTCTACCAGCATGAATGGTCACTGCTACTCCTAATGGTACGTATCATTTTGCTGTGGCCAGCTGTTCTCTATGCAAAAAAGGTTTATATTCTCTAGCTCAGGACAAGCTGCTTGTGCCCTGTGCTATTCCTGGAATAATACCCCTGTAGGGGTTTTCATGAGGTTGAATGGAGCTGAAAGGCATAGCAGAAGTGAGAAACACTCACCCAAGGAGCAGAACTGATGCACAACAGAAAGTTGCGCTGTCCTTAGCACTGCTTTTCTATTTCTCAGGAGTTAAAAAGCTGTGAAACCTGGGCACTACTGTCTTCATTGTTTTGCTGCCCCTTGTTTTCTGTTTACAGACAACACGTTGTTCTGCCTATGTGCTTAGCACTTCTTTCCTATTTCTGGGAAGTCTAAAACCCAGCTGTACAGGTATAAGAAAGCATTGTAATTTCTTACTTCAGTTCAGATGCTAACAAAGAGCTTGTTCTGAACGTTTGGCAGTATATTACACCATCATTGCACTCTCCAGATTTTCCCACAGGTATATAACAACATCCCTTTGGTCTTCCCCACTCCTTTCCATGCATAATTCAATCCCAGGAATGCCTTCCGTAACTATTCCTGTAAAAGCGATGAGAAATTCTAGCTGCACATGTTGGTTTAAATAGTGATACATCAGGGAATGAATAGAGATTTAAGTTCTAGGTTGGACCAATGGATTTGTGAGTAGTAAAAAATGGTGCACAAACTAAACTGTGAACAGTTGGCTTTTTTAACACAGCAACAATTGGTTTTGCTAGGGAAATCAATTGAATCAATAAGCACTAAGGTTTCAGACTGGTTTTGTTGATTGATTTCATGATCTTAGCAAATTCTAAGTGATACAGTTACTACCACTGGCCATGGAATACATTACACACGTTCTGAAGATCTACTACACAATGGCAACAGTGCTATTAGTTTTAAAAGCCTCCTACTTCTGCTGCTTCAAATACATTTTAATAACTTGAGATTGTTGCCTTTGTGTGGAAATATTTAGGATATGTTAATGAACTTCAGCTTTGTTGTCTTCCAATCATCTTAAAAGTCACTTAACTCGGATTTTTTTAACAGACGTTTTTACCTACTTAATGTCCCTTCTAATCAGTTGATACACAGCGATGGTCAGCCAACATGAGCTTTTCTTACCCTGCAGAGGTGGAGACCTGGCGAGGGAGTTCTGACAGTCTGAGGTCTGTGTCTGAGCCCTGAGTGTCCTTTAAACTTTCATGCCATCGAGCTATGACTGTCTAACACAGTATGGCAGTGGCACAGGAAAGTGAGAGGCAGGTCCTTGAGTTCATTTTTAGCTGTAGGAAAAGACACCGATGAACAGGAGAAAGGGACAGATTATCCACAGTATGGGAGTGTTCTTGGCAGACTAAAGAAGCATCCATCAATATTCAGTTTTGAATGGATTTTCTAGACATAGATTTGTAAACCAAGTATAGGCAACCATATGGATTAACAAAGAAAGAAAGCACATACTGCTGCCTTCCTTTAGATTGTTTCTATAAATACAGAAACATTGCCTAAATAATCATCATGCTATAGAATCTCCCTGAAATTTAGGTGTCAGTCCTTGCGAGGTGAAGAAGGGAACAGAAAAAAACAGTCCCAATGCTGCTCATTGGTTGTACTCTAGGAAATACAGTGGGTTTGTTGCCATTTGAGGTTCTTGCACACAAGTAAAATCTGAAGGGTGCTTGTTCCGTGTGCGTCAAGAATCATCTTCTGAGAGGAGCTTTCCATGCGAGACGTGTAGCATTTGCAATTGGTAGGCAGATGGGGCTTTGTTAAAAGGCTTCCAAAGGCTACCAAACCTGCAGGGCTCCTTATAGCCCTTAGCTATAAAGCATTGAAAAGGAAGCATTACCGACACAATGATGCATTGCCGTGTTTTATGTTGTTCTGTATCACGTTCTGTACTGTGGAACCATTTAGACAAGTTTCCATTAAGTGTCCTTCCACCCTTCTGCTCCCACATTTGAAACCATGATCTCCACATAGGAATGAAGTGGTAGAGAAGTGTGAAAGTACTTCAATTTTAAGATTTTTCTGACAGTACCTCAAGAATCACCTTTCATGGACCAAGATCTTATGCACTTAGGTATAGCTCAGACTCTGAACACAAAAGGAGAGGCTTGCTCAGTAGCAGTGACAGTGCTTAGATGCAAACAGACAGGTAAACATGAAATAGTAACAAAACACTAATAAATGGTGCAGCCTTAATGTTGGTTTGTCTTAGGGACACCCACCAACAAGGAGAATTTCAACAAGGTCTCTGAAATTTCTGGGAGCTTCTTCTGGGTAGAATGGACAAGATAGAAGCAAGTTGCCAGGAGGACAACAAAGCTGGCACAACAGCATGGCTGGCGTGTAAATTTGACTTTACAGTTCCAGATGAGAACTGGCTGGTTGAAGTCATGACTGTGAAAGTCATGACAACTGCAGCAAGCTAAGGCAACAAAATCAATACAGCAGGAATTTTATACTGTTAGGAAAAATGACAAGTTAAAACCAGTATGATCAGAAATAGCAGTGGGTTAAGTCCACTCTTTGAAAATAGATTTATCATTTATTTGAAAAGAGGTTTAAGACCCAAGTAGAAGTCTATCAAGCACAAGTATAGGGGTCCCAGACGTCTCCATTGAAGTTCATATAGGACAGAGCCAGGAATTACTTTTCTGCAGTAAGGTTAAACTGGAGGAGATAGGTCCAAGGACAGTGATATATAACATCACTAATAACCACTGTAATATATTTCAGTATGACAGAAGAAGAGGAATCAACGCTTTTTAAAATAGAAAAGTATAGGGAGGGAAGCCTCAGGCCACCAAACTTAGCACCAAGATGGGGAATATACAGGAAAGGTGGGATTTATTTAGAGAAAATGTTAGACAAAGGGATGCAGGTCTCTAAGTACCAAACGTCAAACAAAAAACCCAGGTTTTTCGGTTGGCTGGACTATTTTCAGATATAACATGGACAGCAAAGGAGAAGTGAGGATAAGAAGCGAGATGAAGTGAGTAGTGGCAGTCAGAGGAAGAATGCAATGCCGTGGAGTAGTGAAGGACATGGAAAGGAGACATGCAGAGGATGGATTGGAAAGAGGCCAGAGGTGAGAGAAACGAGCACACATCAAAAAGCTGTGGGTATGGATCACCATTTGTCTGGTGGGAGAAGGAAAAGATTAGGAACGGAGACATCTCATGAGAAACTCTCATGAACTGTAGAGACATAAAGTGGAAGCAAATGGAGGTATTGGAGAAAGAAAAAGGAGAGGAAGCAGGAGAAAGATTTACTGAAACAAAGCAGGGAATAGTAAAATCCAGGGTTGGAAAACAAAATAAACAGGCAAAGTCAAAACTCCCCAGTGCCTATGAACAGCATCTTCTCCTTGTTTCAGAGAAGGTGGAGAGGATAGCACTGTTTTGACTCAGATCTCTCTTGTTTTGCCTGCAGCTGCCGTTTTCCTACGTGCAGTACAACACTTGTTTCAGAGTGGAAAATACCCTGTAGAGGGGAAATGGCCATTGCCTACATTTCACAGGAGGTTGTGCTTCTCTGTCAACAAGTTCGGAAACAGGAGCATCCTGGCTAAAATGAAACTGTGTTTTCTTGGCTGAACTATTAACACCAAATGTTTTTTGCCATTTTTCATTCAAGGCAATGGGCAAAAGGAAACTTCAGAGGTGTTCGTATGAATATTTAAAAGCAGGGAAAATAAACAGTCCAGATATGCTGCAATTCCATCTCATTCCCTCAGGCAAAATTATGCCAATATATCTCTGCAAAGAGCTGTTTGCTGGCATTTATTGTTCCTCGTCAGCTGCTGATTGGAGGGGGAAGGAGATAGTGTTCAAGAAACAAGCGTATTAGACAGGTCCCGTTTTGTGCTTGGGGATTTGGATTTGCTTGCAGCATCATCCAGCTTCACAAATTACTTTCTCCTTGCACATGTGGGTTCACTGATTCATCTGTGCCTTCCTCTCCCTGTTCTCTCATTACCAAAGGAGGCGACACAGTGAGAAGTGTGAGCAAAAGGTTATTTAAGGGATTCCAATTCCATGCGTCAGTGGTTCCTCAGGAAGCCCTTTACTTTATTTGAACTTCTCTGTAAGCTATTTACACCACATTTAACCCACTTTTTGACAGGAGCAGCACTATGCTTAATTCTTACTGCTCAAAGAGAAAGCATACTCGGGGTCTGTGAAGACAATCTGCAGGTTTAAAAAATAGCCATACTATTGCCAGCACTTTAGTTTGGGCTGAAGAATTGAAGCTTTGTTTTCTGGAAGGCTGGAAGCCACTGCCCAGCTCTGCCCCATACCATCTTGGGTTATCTGCTTTCCTAGCTCTGACAAATGATGCACACCATGTTGTTTTGCTGGAACCCGTTCTGTCTCTTACCTGGGCTCTGCAGCACATTGGCTTGGATAAAGACAAGGAAAGCGTTCACGTTTTCAGCACAGGAAGTAAGGGTGGTTGGCAAGGTGCAGCTGAAAAAGCTCACGGCTGCCTGCATTTAATACAAAATTGCCTGAGCTCCTGTGATGCATCCAGTTTGTCCTCTGAGCAGGCAACAAGGTTCAGAGCTCTGCAATGGAAAGCCTGAAAAGGACTTGATGCAGGCAAGAGCAAACTCTCTTCTGCTGGGGATTTGGAACAGCCCAGCCCCAAGGCATTTCTTCTGCAAGCCAGGGGAGTGTGCTGACTTCATTAGGTGAAGGCTTGATGACAGCTTGAAACACATCTCTTCCTGAAGAAATTCCTCAGGACTAGACAGAGGTGTAAAACCTGCCTGACTTCCCATGAAAAGCCTTCCCCAGACTAGCATCCAGAACGCATCTGCCATTGCGCAGCGCAGCAAGTTGCAAAACCTAATCCCTCGCCCACTCCCGTGGTAGTGGGTGTAAAACAAGCCCAGTAATTTGAAAGGTAAACAGCAGTCTCCTCATTAGATGACTGAGGTAACTGAGTCTGAGGTGAGTTACAGGCTGGTCAACAAGAGAGGAGACTAGGCAGCTCAGGGAGAATTGTACTTAATAATTTTCTCCTCCACACACAGCCCCCAGTTTATTCTTTAATTTTACTTTTTAAATGTCTTTGGAAGACGTAAGTAAAATCAAATTCAAATTCAAATAGCCATATCAGATGAGAAAACCCAAGAAAATGAAAATATTTAGGTGAAATATTTCACTTTGCTCAGGAATCACTCCCCATGTTTTCCCCTCCATTCCTTATTAGCTTCACATTAACTAATAGTTGTGATTCTCTTTGAAATGAGTCTTTCTGAATTCTGGCTGTGACATGCTTTCCACCAGTAAATATTTCTGAATCAGTAGATATAGCAAGTCTCAGCTCACAGGAAAAAGCTGGTTTTCTTGGCAGTGCTGGAAGGAACTTATGAAAGAAGTCATGGAAAGAGAATCACTATTTCTCCTAATGATGTGAGGTCCTTTCAGAATACACTGTCTTGATGCTATCTCTTCATTAACCTCTTCAGTATTACCACATAAATTCCCTCTCTGACTTCAACAGTGCTGCCAGTAAATATTCCAGTTATAAGTAGAAACACTGAACAATTTAATCACAACCTTAGTCTCCTACTTTATTTCCAAAACACTGGTGAATGCATTTAGCATTCACGAATGTGGTTATTGCCATGAATCCCCCCATTAACCATTAAGTCTGCACAGCATGTACTCATACGTTTTTATTTGTGAGCACTTGCTGTGCGGTCTGCTTAATTTGGGTAAATCACTACCTAGCCCATGTAGAACGTCACATTCCTGATGCACACCCTCATGCACACTCTGGCACAAGAATTCACAACACCACTTCTGTGATGTCTGCATTAACTTCTTAACAAGGATTCACATATATGTGTAACTATTAGCCAGCAGCTGATCAGGACCAAATTAGACGCTCTTGAAAACAGCACTTATGTAAGGTTTGGGGATGGCAGTTCTTGCTAACTTCACTTAAAATTTTCATGGTCACAGAATCACAGAAGTGAATCTTAGAGGCTGGAAAAGACCTCTAAGATCAAGTCCAGCCTGTCACTCAACATCATTGCAACCTAGACCATGGCACTAAGTCCAATCTTTTCTTAAATACCTCCAGGGATGGTGACTCCACCACCTCTCTGGGCAGTCCGTTAACCCTTCCTGTGAGGAAGTGCTTCCTAACATCCAACCTAACCCTCCCCTAGCGCAGCTTCAGGCCCTCTCATCCTATCACTAGTTGTCTGGGATAGGAGCCAGACCCCCACCTGTCTACAACTTCCCTTCACATAGTTAAAGAGAGTGATAAGGAGGTCAAGGTGACTGTGAACTGCCTCATCTGTGTAATGTCCTAACAGTGCCTTTCTTGGGTGGATTTTTTGAGGTATTTCAAAATGACTGGCCACAGGACTATCCCTAAGGCTGTGACAAGACTAAGCTTATCACAGTTTCTTGAGGAACGGAAAGAAATCCCAAACTGAAAAGCAATGCCTCAATCTAGCACCAGAGTAAGAAGCACCTGATGCCAGACAAAATGCACCTGTAAGATACATAGTGAATTTTCAACCCTAAGGAAAATGTCTTGCAGACAGTTAAAATTTTAAATACACTGATCACATGCATGGAAATGTTAACAACAACTCACTCAGAAGAGACCTGTTGAACAGGTCTGAGCTAAGCCAGTTTGACAAGCTACACACCTGCTCTTAGCTGCTCCCCTAAGTCCCTCTAGCTTTCTGCTTGGGGGTCAGGAGTTGCCCTGAGGAGTATGAGGTTTGAAGCAGGAACACTAGTGGGTGCATTACATGACTCCAAACTCTGTGCCATGCTGGCACCCGGATTGATATCCTGAGGGAGAAAGGTGTAGCTCTTCTGGGTATCAGCAGCAGACTTTTGCAGAGCAGCAAATCCAGAAAGCAAAACAGGGAGAAGGTGACAAGTAGCAGCAGGAACAACAAAACTCTTTTACCAGAACTTTCCTTGGGTCAATGAAAGTATTCATGTCTGTTCATACACTTTTTACCATATTGTGTCCCTTTATATATCTGTTCCTTGGTCTCTCTCCCCTTTTACATAAATTATTTGCCCTGACACAAATATGCCACGAAGTAAATGAACATCTGAATCACTGGTTATCTGTTCCTGTGTGTATAAGCAGACAATATATTTGGTAATAAACCATGTGCTGAAATGAGTAGGTTTATCTCACTCTTAATCTTTGGGAAAATACTTGCACCTAATACTGTTCTGTGGAAGTGTGATCTCACCCCATGTCTCTCTGAGTGGGGAGAAGGGTGTGGAGGGGCAGGATCGGTTTGGGTTTTTACAGAAGAAAAGACTCTGCCAAAAATGCATCCAGGCTAGCACAAAAACCAACAAAATATTTCACAGAGGAACAAAAAGAAAAAAACCCCAAACAAACGAAAGGAAAAGCATTAACTCACAGAATGAGAAAGAGATCTATCAGTAACTGACAACTTGCTGTGGAGTTTTCCATACTCCAGAAGAACCAGAGGCAATAAGCAGGTGTGGTCCTACAAACTTTATCATGTTTTGACTAAATTGCCAGGAATGTAGATAACCCACGAAGGCAAAAGAAAAAGGACAAACAATAATAATCCCCCAAAGATTAATGCTATTAAAACATCCTCAAGGTCTTTTTACTAGATTATTTTCTGGAAGAAGCCAGCAGTTGGTGAAAACCTCAAACCTATTTGGCAGCCTGAATCACCAGCTGGTTTTGATGTTGATTGTGGTTTTAGATAAGGTTCTCATGCAGCTGTACAGGGGAAGACACCCTTTGCAAACAACGAAAATAACAAGCACAGAGGCAGTAACTATTGGCCATCGCTATGTAAAGAGGGCAAGGGTAAAAACGGGTGCCATCTAACTCCACCAGCTCTCTCACTGCATGAAACACAACATCTGGGGCTGGTCAGGTCATCTTTCTAGTGTGAGGGTTTTTACTCCCCTAGACAAAGAGACATCCCTCATCAGTGCTGCATGGCCTCTACAGAAGTGTCAGTGAAAGCAAAATGCTTGTAGTGTCAGCTGTAGCCAGCCCTATAGAAAATAACTGGAAGCAGTGCAGCAGGCTGCTGGCATAGAACAGCAAAGGGGGAGAGCGGAGAAGATGCAAAGTTCTGGACTGACAGTTGTCTTAACAGACTTCCTCCTTGGATGGAAGTCCTGACAGTACGTCAGTTTGAAGGGATGACTGGCAGACACTCTGATATACTATTGGCATGTGGGTTCCTCATAGTATTACTTCAAGCTGAGAGAAAACCTCTTCAAATATTTCACCTATGTGTAAATCACCTTCTGTAAACCACAGAATCACAGAACATCAGGGCTTGGAAGGGACCTCGAAAGATCATCTAGTCCAATCCCCCTGCCACAGCAGGATCACCTAGACCAAGTCGCACAGGGACACATCCAGGTGGGTTTTAAACTTCTCCAAAGAAGGAGACTCCACAACCCCCCTAAGAAGACTCCACAACCCCCTGGGCAGTCCATTCCAGTGCTCTGTCACCCTCACTGTGAAGAAGTTCCTTCTCATAATCTATTAAGAAGTTTTGGGGGAACCCTGCTTACCCTCAAATATTAAACTTTCTTGACTTTTCTTTGAATGAGGATCAAATAACACAAAGAGCTTTTGGTGTCCTGAGCTTCTCCTACCTCTTCTCCACTGGATTTTTGTCATTCAACATCATGGATCTAGACTCACGTCCATCCTTACAACTCAACTCTTTCCTTGGGTCAGTGTCTTTAATGCCATGACATAGATAGTTTAAGTCATTAATGAGAATCTCGTCATCTGACAGATTTGCACTTTGCTTTCATTCATCACTGGTTTAAGTCAAAAGTCCCATAAACTCTGTGTCAGCTGAGTCAGGTTTATGGTGTATGTGCAACACACATAGCGATACTTTACGTGCATGTGTAGCACAGCTGTGTAATACACATGGCACCTGCAGGTATCTGGCCCTCCTTTAATTTGATTGCCTATCTGATATGTTATACAAATGCAGGGAGGCATTTGCAAGTAAATTCTTTTACCATTTTTAGTGTCTCATTTATAGCAGAGCAATAGTTAGGAAGGTGTTTACTCTTCTACAAGTTCAAACAGAAACTAAAGATCTGGATCTCTGAGGTCTGTCCAAATGTGCCCATACAGATCCCATCAAAATCAACTGGAAAACTTCATGAGTGCCCACGAGAAAGTCTTTACTGATTCATTTTGTGAGCAGTAGTTTGGAAGCTGAGAACAGCTGGTGGTGGCAGTTACTTGCTATTGGCACACTGGCAAGTTCCAAAGAATGTGGGACTTCACCTTAAATATTTCTGCAGAGGCTAGACACAAATGAAAAGGTAAAAAAAATATGTTGGGTGACAAGACACATGCTCTCCCTAGAAAAAGAGTTTTCATTTAACTGCAAAATATAAACAGTTGGAGAAGCTGTCTGAATCAGAAAAGGACATGAACACAAAGTACTGTGTGCACTCACAATTTCTGAGATCCTCCTGTGCTTCAGCTCCTTAGTTTAGATCCTGTTGATCCATGGAGCCGTTCAGAAGAACTACCTGAGACTTAATCAAGATTACACCCAGGTTGTTGTGTTTATTACACTTTGTATTAACATCCTTCAGTACTACTGACCAAAACACATTTTTCCCTAAATAACCAGAACTGATTGGGTGGTTTTGTTTTCATTTTTATACATTAGATTCGTATTTAGCTTAGGAATAGTTTTCAAAATGGACCCAAGAAGACATGCAGATGGACAATTTGGGCATGAGCACATACACTCTAAATATGCTACAAACTAAACTACCTCTGCCCTAGGCATGTCTTAGAACTTTATTTTTCAGTTCATTGAGCTGGCTCACTGTGATTGTCTTGCTAAGTTTGTGACTGCACCAATGACACTTCATGCATCAGGTGGATTAGATCCATTAAAGTTTGAACTGTGTATGTGTGTATATAAATAAATATATATAAATGCTTTAAAAGTTCTTCTTTGTGGAAGGTCTTTGTGGGTTGCTCCTTCTTACAGGTAAAAAGCAAGCTTCTGGAGAATGTAATTGGTTTATAATTACACTTGATAGGGAATAATTTTTTTAGAAAGTGATTCTTTTGTTTTTCACATTCAGAGCTGGTGAAACCGAATACAAGACTTTTTTTCCAGCGGTAGGAGAACAGATAGTTTTACATTTCCACCTCCTCTGTTGTACTTTGATTTCTAGCAAGAAAGCAAATGTATGAATAAGGGGGGAAAGCCTTAGTACCACGTGTTTTCTGTATTCTAAACCACAGGCACAAAGAAGGACTTTTCTTGGAGGAGAAAACTTGAACAGCTGAGGAGAAAAATAGTATTGTCTTTGAGCATCAGATCTACATCTTCTTTATCTTTGATATCCCAGGCTAAGAGATAAAATGGAACAGAGCATTTACTACCTCTTTCAGCATGTTTGAGATAACAGAAGTCACAGCTTCCAAAAATAAGACTAATGATGGCAGAATTGATCCATGACAGTTCCTTAAGTGTTTCTGGAAAGCAATCTATAGACCACCCTGGATGGCTCCTCTGCTGGCAATTATCACTCTCCAAGCCAGCCCTTCCATTTACTCATTGCCTATCCGTTCTGGGGAATCATCATCATTGTGAAGTGCAGTGGCACAGGGTTTGGCACACAGTAAGGTTTGACGGGGGTCCTTGAGATTCTGTGGTATAGTAAAATCTGAAATACCTCATCATTGTTTACTGCAAAAGGAGGTTGATGTTGGGCTGTAGTTCCTAATTCCTTCAAAGATCCAACAACACAAGAACACTATCAAATACTGTCAGTATCTCTGTAACAGTCCTAGGGGGTTTGTGAGTCTTCCTAGGGACGAGGAGAACGGATGTAAAGTCTTTCCCTTAAGGAGCTTGTGGCATGCTGATACTCCGTACAGAAAACAACAAGGTATGCATAAATACCATGTGTAGCTATAGCTGGGAAAACCAGCCCTGCTTCGCTTCCAGGTATGTGACCATCCATTAAGATTTGACTTATACAGTCATTTCACACAAACTCAAGCATCACACAGAATTACTTGTACTGAACTGACTATAGACAACATCTGACCTAGTGAAAAGCCCAGGCTAAATCTCTGCTGGTTTACTAAACAGTGCAAGGCTTCCCGGACAGCGACGCACAAACACCTCAGCCACACCCTGGTACAGTACAAGCTTGGACCAGCCATCACTTTCCCAGTAAGTCCCCAGAGAAGAGCCAAAGACAACTCCAAACAAGCAGTTTGAGAGGATAAGAGCCATATAACACCAGTACAGCTGTGCTGTACTTGTTGGTGTCGGCACCAACAGCTCCTGGAACATTAAACTTCTTGACAGAGATGAAGTCATAGGGGCAACCTGAGATCCAAAAGTTGAAGTATTCCTCACACACACCTGTACTTCTTCTGCACCATTTTCTGAACTAGTGAAAAGAACATACTGACGTTCTGCTTGCATTGTCGGCATCGCTTCAATTCGATGTAAAACTCGGCAAACGCCGCGTTCTTTGTTACCCTGTACCCTCTGACTGCAGCCAAGTGCATTGCCCATGGGAAGTTTCTCCACTACTTCTAATCACAAATATTTAGCAGGACAGCACTTGTCATTTAAACGTTGGAAAATGTGCTTAACGGCACCTACCTGAGACTGCAGAAACATGCTTTAACGTGATGGATTACTTAATCAAAGCATTCTGTAAAAAAAAAAAAGAGAGAGATATGTAAATGTTTTCAAAACAAATACTTCAGTGGATACTTGTAGATTGTATTAGTCTGTAACAACAAGCTTTTCTCCCCTTCCCATTCGCACAGCTTCACATCCCATCTATATTCTAGTCAGGTAAGGTAACTCACCATCTGCCCCACACAGGACAGACAAACATTTGTTTCCCGGCAGCTGTGCTGGTGGTAAGGTTATTACCCAGGCTCATGTCCGATTTTTTGCTACCTCTTAGCAGAGCTGCTTGTCTGATTGCTCCCTAAGCAATTCAGTTAAATGACCTCTATGAACAAACACCTGCCACTCCATTTCTTTAAACTAGACAGTCCCATTTGGACTGAAACAGGTTGAGAAGTGTTCACACAATTGCCTGTGCTAATAGATACGGAGAGATAGCCTCTAGATGCAAAGCAGTGTCAAGAACCCGAAGACAGGATGGGGTGAGCATCTTTTTTACAACATGGGAGACAGTGTCTGTCCACAGTCAAAGTGAAATAATTTTTTGAACTCAATCATTTCAATGAGTATCATCACACTACTTAAGAAAATCGTTTTCTCACTCCAGAATGCTAAATGCTGGAGTGAAATGTGTATCTCCAGATATTGCAGAGCTGCAAATGTTTAAGGTGTGGTGGGTTTAGCTATTGGGGTGTTTTTCCTGCCTCTTTGAGGAAAAAAACCAACAAGACAGAGCTCTTTCATTAGGTAACTAATCAAAGTCGTTTTATTTGATGACCTTAAAAGAGGAAGAAATTTCTTCCTAAAGTTCCACCTGCATCTACACAGAGGGGGTCATAAGTCCTGCAAAGCACATTTCCTATTTGCATTTTAAATCAACATTCTCAGTCTTTGCTGTCATTTTATTCCACAAAGAGACAAAGGAGGGATTTATATGTTGTATACAGGGGGGTTTTTTTAAGTCAGTTCTTTTCAAAATGGACTTTCAGAGAAATGTGCCCCTGACTACATTAAAAGAAAATTTAATGCATGGGTCTCATAGTAAAACTATTTCATTGCAAAATCTTTCTGCATTTTAAAATTATATAGGACTGATTGATTTTTACTTATATGATGAGGAGCTTTATGTCATCATGGAAGGATTACAAATTCATGTAGTCTTCTTGACAAAGTGAGAGAACAGCTCCTTGCAGAACTTGGTTCTCCTGTAGGTAGTACATGTCGAGCCTGATCAGAGGATCTCCAGCCTGAATAATCTCTCCAGCATAAACCTGGAGAAGTTACATCTCTTTGGTTCTGTCCCAGCCTTTGCTTTCTGCAACCTGCTCTTTCAGTGAAGTACGAATGTCTGAACACGAGTGCATGACCTGAATACATCTGCTAGACTGGTCCCACTAGACATCTGAAAAATCATTGGAGTGGTTTTCTGCCTTAATAGTAAAGAACATGCTCTTCTTAGATACGCCAGGATATTTTTTCCACTAAATATGCAGCTATTCTATGGATGCACACATGCAAAGTACTTTTCAAAGTAGGGGCTTTCTTTCATGCTGTGTCTGAAGGAGAAAAGATGTCAAGTAACTCTATCTGAGCCTTGGCTCTTTGGTAGATGTTACATCCAGGCAGAGGTGACAACGTGAAACCACTGATATTAAGTTAAAAGAAAAATCTCTGTGTGGAGACAAAACCTCTGTTTGACCCAGGGGAGGTTTAGATTGGGTATTGGGAAAAGTTTTTTAGAGATTCTTTATGGTGTTGTAAGGCACTGGACCAGGCTGCCCAGGAAAGTGGTTGATGCACAATTCCTGAATGTATTTAAAAGATGTGTAGCTGTAGTGCCTAAGGACAAGGTTTAGTTGTTACCTGGCAGTGCTTGGTTAGTGCTGACAGTATGTCTCCACCAGAACAATTCTGTGAAAAGACATATAATGTCTTTGATAAAAATACTTATGCCAATGATGGTACCTTCAATACATCGGTCTAACTTCAAATGTTTTCATAATTATCCTCCCTAGACACAATAAGGTTTCAATTCTGCAAAGGGTTAGAGTCTGCCTACACTGAAAGACCTCTGCCCTGAAGCATTTAGGTGAAATCCAGGCAGCTGGTGTCCTCTGCCCTTACGAGACAGTAGAGCGGTTTATAAACTTTGCGACCCATTTTTCACTGGTAGTCCTGCAGATCTATTAAGTTCTAATTCCCAACCAGAGAAAGAATTATTCCAAAGTCTTTTCCCCAGCCCTTATTTTTAAAAAGAGTTTAAAAAATGGAAATGGAACTTCTTCTCCTGGGAGGGAAAGCCTAATATCCTTGCTGTTGTCCTTTCGAACTTGATATAATTAAGTCCCAGGGAAGCTCCACCTCAACAGCAGATTTTGATTTTAATGAATAATGCTTTCTCTTTAAAGACAGACGTATGTCTGCTAAAGAGGTCTTGGCTTTATAAAATGTGGTCTTAGAGAGCAGAACCCACTTGAACCACAACCTCACCACAAGCTATAGCTGCATGAAATTTTGGTATAACAAGGGCAATCTGTGGAAATACGTTTCCTTTGTACTTCTCAGGCCATTTTCCCCTTTCAAGAAATAAATAGTGTGACAGACACCACAATGCTGGGAGCCAGTAGAGCCTGTGGAGCAGTTACACAAGCTGCTCAAGACAGACTCAGCAGTCTACCACAACCACGACCTTAAATGGCTTTTCTCCTGTGCCAGTTCAAGGCATGGTTTGACTGTACAGCAAATCTGACTTCAGGGCTGCTAGCACAGGAGCAGAAATATTGTGGTCACATAATGTAAAGCACTGACCCAATATAAATTCACTCTGCCAGCTCAAATCTGCTGAAACAATATCAAGAGGTTATGTTTGTACAGGTAGCTTTCATGCTGTATCGTGTATTCACACCACACTGTGCTCCTGAACAGGTATCATCAGTCTTGACAGAGCTGGCAGGAAGCCAGCACAGACCCCATGACACCTGTATGGACTATATAGACAGAGCTGCAGTCATGAGCCCCTGCCAGCCCCCCATCAGATATGTGCTACTGCATGATTCAGCAGTTACAGGGGCTCAGCCACACTCACCCTCAGTCTTGAGACCCTGATCCCTGCCCTTCCCTCCCCTCTCCTCTCCTCTGCATTTGGAATGAAAAGTTCACTAGTGTGGATAAGAAAGACATTGTCGTGCTGCTGCTCCTCACACCGATAGGCATCCCACTGGTAAGTCCAGCTGTGTGATACTGATTTTCACTCTTGGTTCCAGAATAAAAAAGGGAGAAAGATAAGTCATAACACCCAGACAAAATTTACCATGAAAATATTAAAAATCTCTTCTGATGACAGACGTGTGTGCAGTCACGTCAGTCCTTCTGCATACAGACCTGAACAAGTATCGGCTTTTCTGTTCAAGCATCCAGCAATAATCCACAAAAGCCTCATTGGCATGGCACGATGGATGATACTGGCAGAAATAGCGTAACACAGAAACCAAGTATTTTCAACTCTGCGCTGCTGTGATGTGTCACACGACTGCACCACTCTTACTCGTTATATTCAATGACCTGGATGAGGGGATCAAATGCACCCTCAGTAAATATGCAGAAGACACAAAATTAAGCACAAGTGTCTATCTGCTGGAGGGTAGGGAGGCTCTGCAGCGGGATCTGGAGAGGCTGGAGCCATGGGCTGAGGGCATGTATGAGGTTTAACAAGGCCAAGTGCTGGGTCATGCACTTTGGTCACAACAACCCCCAGCAACGCTACCGGCTTGGAGAAGAGTGGCTGGAGAGCTGCCTGGTGGAGAAGGACCTGGGGGTGTTGATCGACAGCCGGCTGAACATG
>JAOXOE010000001.1:72137668-72168377 GCA_028565055.1 Phoeniculus purpureus
CGAGAGCGTTGAGCTGGAGAAGCTACGCTGAAGAATTGAAGAATTCACCAGTCTGCAAACAGCCTGGGTGCTGCTGTGCCACAGACAGGGGTGATGCATGAATAACAGAGAGGGTGGCGGTACTCGTCTCTACATGACTGACATGCTCTTTTCCTGCAGATCTCTGATGTGAAAGAAGACCCAAGGACCACTACGACAGTGATCTCCCATTGTATTTTACTCAGAATACGTGATGGCATTTGTGACACAGTTTCTGGTTTGTGTGCACTGACTTGCTTAACCTTTTCTTCTTTTCTGTACACAGTTACAGAGTTAATAAACCCCTTTCCAGTTTCCCTAAGCTATCCGTTGTCTGGCAAATTTATCCGAGATCTCATCGAGACCTAACTGCTTTGTTTTCTTTTTCCTTATCTTTAATTGTGGTCTTGAACCCACCAAAAATTGGTGCCGAGAACCCAGAACCAAAGCAGTTTCTTAGTTTTAACCCGCTTCACACACTCTACTCTGGTAGCAAACACATTACATTTCGTAAACAGCCTGTTTTAATAAGTGTTTGTAATGTGCAGCAAATATTGAAAGTCAGAATGAATGTGTGAAAATGGTGCCTGCAAGATGACTGGACACACTTTTCCAAGGAAGAGATTGGGAAGACGCTGTCAGTAACTACATTTTAACACTATAAAAGTGGCTGAATATTTTTGAAGCTTTATAAGAAGAGACATTGGTGGACCATATGATCTTCTGCCCTGAAACACTCCTGTATCTTTTGAAGTAAAGGTCTGTACTTAGCCCTCCAGAAGAGGAGCAGATTGGGTGCTGGGTGCACAATATAGCTCTTCTGTCAATATATAGAACACAAAACATCTTAGTGAAAGAACCGTGTGATAGGTTGGAAACAGAAAGCATCTACCACAGCACATAGTGCAGAGTAAATCCCTGACACCTCTACTGCCAATGTTGAGAGCTGGATCTAGGGTAGAACGTACAAGAACCTCTGGTATTCAGGACTGATCAACAAGATAAGCTATTTTACTCTGTAATTCAGTCCCCAGATAACAGTGCTCATTGCTAGGGAGCTTCTTCATTTAAAGTCTGAGGTTCTTAAAAGTTTAGTCATATACAGTGCACAGTTCTTTCTTAGCTCAACTGGGTACAAGCCACATGTTCACAGCTGTAATGCATAACCTACCCATGAGCTCACCTACCAATGTCTTACAACTGTAGTGAGTCTTTAATATGTGTCAGTCCCTTTTGCAGATTTGAAGGGACCCCATGCCGTTGTCAGAAATGTTATCAGAGGAAGTACATTCACTTGCTTTGTCAATGTTGTCCTCATCTATCACAATTCGTCCATCTGCATCTTTTCGATGTAAAATAGTGATATTCTTTTTATCCATCCCTCTTAAAACTGCAGATGGTATTGCTTCTCCTGATTCATTACTTGATGATCTGATGAAGAAATTCCTATGGTCATGGAGATATCTGATGTACCATTGTGGTTTGCAGCTGCTTTTGTCTTTGCTGTGGATCATTACCCTTTCTAATCATTTTGCTCAAGGCAAGAGAGCCTGTAAAGGCTTGAGTTGTCTGCAGACTGCTCAGTTACATTGAAAGATGTGATGGGACCTCCTCATCAGTTTGTTCTGTTTGCTTATACTCCTTACAGATGTTCCTAAATATTCATACTGTAAGTATAGTACTGATTAAGTACTGCAGATCACTTAAAAAGACATAGCAATGAGATCACCGTGCTCTCTGTGTAAAACCATGGCAACCACATCAACTTTCAAGTCAGTGAACTATAGTAATAATGTAAGTCATTTTCAGGCCAGATCTTACATATTCTAAGAAAGGGAGCCTGTTAAAAGTCAGTGGGAAATTGAAAACCTGGAGTGAAGGAAAAGAGAAAAGGGACCAGCTCCTAGACATTCTATGTAATCATAGCAATTACAGAGACCTGCTTCACCAATTGTGAGAGTCATTCCCAGTTTGACTGTTCTTTTTTGTATATTTAAGTAGAGCATGACAATGGAAACAAACGTAGTAGACCTCACAATGCCTACCAGAATCTGCAGGCATCTGAGCAGCAGCTTTGAAACAGCTCTGTCCCCTCTGGATGTTAAAGCAACACCTACCCATTACATTCCTCCTTTAACAACAACCCCACAGTAATTTCGATCTGGCAAAAGAAGGTGCAAATATCAATGGCCTGTCTAGATATGCTTTGTGGCTACAAAATCCTGGAATGAAAAACTAGGGTTTTATCTCTCAGGACCGTGTGGAAGCCCTGTACACTTCAAAAAGAAATAGGAGTCCTTTCCTTAATCCATTAAAAAAACCCAAACCACGATTATGGTTTGAAGAGACCTTAAAGATAATTTAGTTCTAACCCCACTGCCATGGGCAGGGACACCTGTCACTAGATTAGGGCATTCAAAGTCCATCCAATTGGCCTTGAACACTACCAAGGGGACATCCATAACCTCTCTGGGCAACCTCACCACCCTCACAATGAATAACTGCTATTGAAGATGAGCAATAGCTACAGAACCCTGTCAGATAAAAGGTGAAGACAAAGTGTTCTATGGCTGTCATAGCTTCTTCTAGGACCTTTCCTAGACCTCTTGATCACCTGATCAGCCCCAGAATTTATACAGTATAGTTCTCATCCTTAGCTTCAGGGTGAATATTCCAGTAAATATTCCATGCACTAGTTACATTACGCTAATAGAACACTCATTTTGAATCAATCCAAATGGAACTACAGGACATCAATTGAAAAATATTTTAATAACTTTATGTCAATCTAACATCCACAATTCAAGCTAGATTTGAAGTCTCTAATCAAGGTGTAAAATCTTCATTCAAATTTTATAACTGCACCAAACAGTCAAGGTCAAAGTGTGTTCTGTAGTGCACTACCCCAAAACATGGAAGTCAAAGGAAGAAGAAGAGGAATGTGAATATTCCATAAAACCTAGTGAACCCACTAGCACAAGGGTAAGAGAAAGGAAACATAATGCTGGACCCTTTCATATTTTATTGCAAAAGAAGTGCCTGGGGCTGCGCAAGACATGTATCTGCAGCCGCTGGCAGCCTGCGTATGAAAAGTGAGGTCTAGGTGTGTTCTTGGGAAAGAGACTGCAATTCCTATGGTCAGGCTGGTTCACTGCTCAGGTAAATAGTGAACTAGTCTGCTGCTCACCTACCATCTACAGTAGGATGTTACAGCAAGACAACCTAGAGAGCAAGAAGTAGGGAGCCAGAGGAATCCTCACAGAGCGTTTTCACCCAGAGCCCACGCCACCACAAGGCAAACTTCGATTTAGCGGCCATGCCCAGCCAAAGAATCCAGATCATCAGACAAGTTCATGGCAATGAGAAAGGTTCAAGGTCAATGGAAGAGTCAATTCACAGGTCAATTCTTACGATTACTCAGAAGGCCAGCTAGAAAATCAGCCGATAGGTCCTGGTTTGGATCAACAGGACTTATGACTACACTGAGGCATAGCTGTAGCAGAGCATCATTCAAATAAGTAGTAAAGTCCCAGAACTTATGGGCAGGTGATATGGGTGGTTGCAACAGGCGAAGCTGGTCTGGTAATGAAGGTCTAGTCTGGCCCTCAGGTTCCTGACTCTAAGTGTGGTTGGAGGCTAAAATTTCTGTATGGTTTTTTTACCAACACTGTGTGCAAGTAACACAGAAAATTGTGTTTCCCTATCAGTGATTTATTTGAGCAACGTTGCTTGGTACAAGTCATCAAAGTGCTCTTTTCTCAAAACAACTGTCAAAAGTCATGCAGGAATAAATTATTCAACTTCTTTCTACATAGAACACATGATTTGTCAGCAGGAAGAGCCAACAAACTATCACTCTAGAACAGAACACCTACATATCAGGTGCCTGAGTCTTTTCAAAGAACCTCAATTTTACTACTGACAACTCACTAATTTGAATTTTTAAGCCTACTGTCTGCATGCACTCTGTTCCTGCTGTATTGTTTTTCCAAATAACACCGCCTAGACCAAGTCGCACAGGAACATATCCAGGTGGGTTTTAAACATCTCCAGAGAAGGAGACTCCACAACCTCCCTGGGCAGCCCATTCCAGGGCTCTGTCACCATCACTGTGAAGAAAGTCCTTCTCAGATTGATGTGGAACCTCCTATGTTCCAGTTTACACCCTTGTCACAGAAGTTTATTCAGGCAGTCAGATTGCTCAAATTCTTTCTTCTAACCTGTTTCTCAAGACCTTGTCAGCATGGAAATTGTGATGACATCCGTTCTCTGGCAAAGACACGGACAATGTCTCACTTTTGTATATGCTAGCTGTCTTCAGCACTTCCATCACTTGATGCACACTAAGATATCAAGTCTATTTGAACAAGTTGAGTGTGAATAGTAACATTAAGAAAGCTACAGGGGGATTCTCATGATGTTTCGTGTAGTTTTACAACTACAGTCATGGAGAACCCACTACGCAACACAACTGCTGTCCTCTGAGCACCTGCAAGTCCTTCATAGCCACCAATGCAAGCAAATCACCACATGGGGTCTTCTGTTCTGCTTTAAAGAACTGCATTCATAGATGCAGTAAGGTCATAGGAATGAAGCCAGTAATTCTGTGGGGGTCTGGGACTCTATGTTTACTTGATCAGTGTATGTCGGTGAAGGTGATTCTTCCCTGTGTAAAAAGGATGCCCAACTTGCTGAGACCAATCCTAGACTTCTGTAACTTTAAAAATTTATTTACACTGCTTCACTGGTCTTTAATTTAAAAATTAATCATCCTCATGTTTCTGTTGTCTTAGTGCATGTTATCCTGTAGAAATAATTAGAAAGAAGTTGCAGGTGACAATGACAAGCCGGTTTTCACACTACGCCTAGCATGCTCCGACACAGACACATCAATGAGTGATTTAACCTTCAGGGTATATATGTAACATAAATGAGAGTGGTCTTGTTCTCTGCCATGTTAACATGATTTTCTCTGACATCAGATTCTTCACCAACTGAGCTCTAGTAAATCAGAAGAAACCCCATAGGTCTGTATCCTTCCTTTCTAGATTTAGATGCAACTTCACATGCTTCCTTACACCAATGCAGCCGTGCTAGTGCCTTTACTCTTGCAGCACATGGACACTTACATATAAAGGTCAAATCACCACTGCTGGCATTCCTGAGAAACATTATTTTACAAATGAGTAAACAGGCACCATGAGGAAATACACATTCAGAAAATACATAATAAAAAGATCGTGATTCGTCAATATTCAGGAAAATAATCCTGTATTTGTGATGACTGCCTTAGTAAGAAAAATAATGTTTAAATCATTAGCATAGTCTCTAGCAATCTCTATGCCAACTAGCTCCCTCTGCTTGCCTTTCCTGCTGGTGTCCCATGACTTCAAAATGCCAAACCAATAGCAAAGACCAGGCAGAGTCTCCCAAGCCATCCTCTTGGCTTTTGGAGTCAGGGGTATTGAGGCTCAGAGGCTAATTACACCCCCACAGAGAAAGAAATCCTAGCTACATATGAAGGAGTTTGAGCTGCATCAGAAGTGGTTGGTACCAAAATACAGCTCCTCCTTGCACCCCAGCTCCCTGTCCTAGGATGGATTTTTAAAGGGAAAAACTACATTTATACATCATGCCACCGATACTCCCCGGAGTAAGTGGACTGCTCTGCTAACCCAGAGGGCCCACATTGGAGGTATCAATCACCCTGGCATAGTGGAAATGATTTCCAACTGGCCAGAGGGGGAAGATTCCAAGATTTTATCTGAAGAGGTAGTGACTCGGGCAGAAGAAGCCCCACCTTACTATGAACCTTCAGATGTACAGAAGGCATATGCCTTGTTTACAGACCGATCTTGCCATTTAGTAGGAAATCAATGGAGATGGAAAGCTGCTGTCTGGAACCCCCCAGAAGAGTTGCAGAGACGCGAGAGGAAGAGGGAGGTTCGAGTAAGGTTGCAGAGGTAAGAGCTGTCCAATTGGCCTTGGATGTTGCCGACTGGGAGGAATGGCTATTGCTCTACCTCCACACTGACTCATGGATGATAGCTAATGCACTCTGGGGTTGGCTTAAAGACTGGGAGCGGAACAACTGGCTGTGTAAAGGCAAACCAATCTGGACTGCTGATCTATGGAGGATATCGCTGCCCGGCTAAAAAGATTGAAGGTGAAGGTGCGTCATATAAATGCCCATGTACCTAAATGCGGGGCTACTGAAGAACAGCAGCAAAATCGCCAGGCAGACCAGGAAGCTGAAGTTTTTAAGACAGACCTGGACTGGGACCATAAAAATGAATTGTTTCTAGCTCAGTGGGCCCATGATACTTCTGGTCACCAAGGTAGAGATGCTACCTACCAATGGGCTTGAGACCGAGGAGTGGATTTAACCACAGACGCTATAGTGCAGGTTGTCCACGACTGTGAGATATATGTTGCTATAAAACAGGCCAGATGGATGAAACTCTTGTGGTATGGGGAAAAATGGTCCAAATATAAATATGGAGAGTCTTGGTAAATTGATTATATCACCCTTCCTCAGACCCGTCAGGGTAAGTGGTATGTGCTAACCATGGTGGAGGCAATCACTAGCTGGTTGGAGGCATACCCTGTACCTCATGCAAGTGCCCAAAATACTACCTGAGATCTCAAGAGACAAATTCTGTGGCGACACAGCACCCCAGAAAGGGTCGAGTCAGACAACGGAACTCATTTCAAGAATAATTATGCAAAGAATTGGGATAGAGATCATGGTATTGAGTGACTATATTGTATCCCCTACCATGTGCCCGCATTAGGGAAGATTGACAGTTACAATGGTTTACTGAAGACCACATTGAAAGTTTGGGGGGGGTGGATCCTTTGAAAATTGGGATCAACACCTAGCACAAGCTACGTGGTTGGTAAACAGTAGAAGATCTGCCTTGGCCCGAGGACAAGGCAATACATTATGGATGATGCAGGCAAATGGAGAGGTTCAATGTATACCACAAGGGAGACTATCATTGGCTGAGAGACTTTAATTCCAGCAATGGAAATCTGATCAGAGGAAGGTCGATGACATATGGAAGGATCATTCTCAATTTACTAAGAGAGTTTTATGCAGCAATAAGGAGTGGAGTGTTCTGGATTTGGTGAGGTCATGTTTGCTCATGGTATTCCTGCATCAAACTCTCTTCCATCAGATAAGGAGTTAACTCATCTCGGCTGTGGGAATGTTTACTTTTCCCTCCCACAACAAGTGGAGAGGTGGCTGCCACAGGGGACAGGTTGAGCAGGTGGAGTAGTCCAAACAAATTTTGGGGTCCTCATCTGGGGACAAGGTTTTCCTTTTCCCCTCTTCTTGGTACCCCCTCCCTGTTTGTGTGTCTTGGGAGTCTGGTTTCAGTCTCATTTTGGCCCATAGCACACTACAGCCTCTCTGTCTCTGTCCCTCTTCTGCTTCACACTGCCCTCCCCCACCTTTTTTCCCTTCTTCTCCTCATTATCTCTCATGTCCCTTGCTGTAAGCTTGGACCATATCATAGGAAAATGCTTAAACTGAGCATTCAAGCACTGCTTACGAGATTCCCAGTCTTTCCTTTACTTCCCCCTCATTCGTGGGTTTTGGCATTTGTCTGGAATTAGGGGTTAGCAGGTCTGGGTGGGGGGACGGGTGGACACGAGTGACTGAGGAACAACACACTTTTTTTTCCTTTTCTCCTTTCCCTTTCCCTTTTGTTCTTGTTTGGTTCTTTTTTTCTACTTAATAAAGTCTTCAATAAAGTTCAATAAAGTTTAATATTTCTTGTTCCAGTTTCCGAAAGTGTGTTTACCTCTTTTCTCCCCTCCCAGGGGGTGGGAGGATGTTCCCTTCTGCACTGTTGGGGAGAATATAATTTTGTGAGCTAACCTGGTGCTAAAACGTGACAAGACCCTTCTTTGCTATGGAGAAGATGCTGCTCCTCCATGCCCTGAGGTCCAACATGTACCAAGGCTGAACATGCCCTCTCAGCAGGTGCACACACAAAGGCACATACACACTACATGGACATACACAGACGGCAGCAGAGGCACCCAGAGGTGGTGATCACATCTGACATAAGCACACATATTCACTCCAGGCACTGACACCATGGACACACGAGACAGACCAGCTGCTGATCAGATATAGGACATGGAAAGACATGCTGACCAGCCACTGTTCATTCACAGCTGGCCCTTTTTGTCCCTTGAATCCTCTACTTTCCCATACTTGTTCATCCCCGAACTACCCTGATCTCTCCCTTTTTTTGATTCATCCCCAAACATTCCATTTTGTCACACAACCCCAAAATTCCATCCTGCAATGTCCATGCTGACAGCATTCCCTTCAGTTTTCAAAGCACTCCAGAGCCTCTTTACTGATGCAGTGACTGGATGTCCCCAAGCCCATTGTTTTGAGGGTCTCCTGGCACAGATTTGGTGTGGTGATGGTGGGAGCTCCTTTCCTCTGGGAGACTGGAGTTTCCTGCACACCACCAGCTCTTTGTACTCTTTTGCCTGCATACACAAGTGCATGCATCATTTGTGATCATGGAGATGAGCTTTATATGGGCTGATGGCTCTCCTGTGATGGGTCTGGGACTACAGGGTTTAGGGTATAATTCAGGTTCCCCTGCCTGCCATTGTTCCTGTGCTGTGTGTGCAGATGTGAGCCCTTTCATTACATAACCTGGCAGTATTTCTAGCAGAATGTAATCCTTTGCTGTACATCTTCTCATTTATGCCAGTGATGCTCCTGAGAACAAATAACAGAAATAGCAGCGAAGAAGAGAACATACATTCTTAGTTGCCATACTAAGACAAGGGTAGCAGAGCTATTTCTCAGTAATGAAGGTCTGATTCTCCACTATTTGCTTAAGCTGTCTGCATCTTGAAATAAAAAACAAATTTCCAGCATTTAGACAGATCCTGTTACAGAATTGTGCTAACAGGGCAGCCACAGAGCTGCGGTATCCTAACATCCCCTTTGGTGTCCTTGGGTATATGTCTGGTACCTAGCCTGAATGTGTATCAGCGCCAGGCTGCTCTTCTTCACTGATCTCAGCCAATGGAAGTTGCTGACAGGTGAAACACCCAGGAGGTGCTTTTGCCTACATTGGAAGCCAGCCTTTGGGAACTTGGACAGTAAGAAGTTAGAATGTGATATAGCACTTTCCCTCCTCCCTAGGCTCTGCAACAGAGCTTGGTCAGACCTATGGTGTGGTGGGGAGCTCCTCGCCCTCCCCAAGCTCTTGCATTTGTTGTGAGGAAAAGGAAAAGGGAGAATCAGTGTGACCACATCGTATAATCTATGTTTATACTCCTCTGCATAAACCATAGAATAAGCTTGGGAAGAACAAATGTGTCCATGAACATGAGGTGCTTGTAGTGCTGGGTATGAAATAACTAAATGGCCAGGCTAAGAATATCAAGAAGAACCAAAACAGAATTCTCAGAGCTGATTTCTTCACAGCACAAAGGTAATGGGAATAGTTGAATATTGTTAGAACTTCACTATAGTTCAGTTATTTAAAAATTGCATTAATTTCTGGACGATTTGTTTTCCTGGCATGGAGAAGTTTTCCCTGGTCACCTTGACCTGATTTTCAACTTCATTCACAGGGTTAGCAGCAACCACCACAGTTAGAGATCATGGGCTGGGTTCTCAGGTGGTGTAGATCATGGTAGATCCAGTGACTAGCTTCAGACATGAAGGAAGTTATGAATGCTGTTCACCTCTTTCTGTGCTAACCATGGGTTCTTTCTTTGTGATCACAATGCTATCAAGACCTACTTTCTTCCCCACATTCATATTTTGTAGACTCACTAGTCTAGAGAGCTTGGTTTGCCTTTTTTAACTCTAGACAATAAGCTGAATTATAGTCTATTTACTAAGCAGCAATTGTCTCCTGACTCCTGTTGTTAGGTAAAAAATGACCTGCTATCTTGGAAACAGCCTCAGTGAAAGCATGCCTGTGAAAGAGCAGTTACACTGCACATCCTGGAAATGGCATAACTGCCTAGAGAGCTTGTGTAAGATTGTCCTGCTGGCATGGCCATGCCATCTACTGAGGCCCCGGGGAGCATTAATCTCCATTACTGTCACTGCAATGTTGTACCCACCTGAACATCTCCTCACCAGAAGGTCTGAATGCTTCCTTTTATTCTCACTTGTGAATGTTTTGCGCCAACCACAGATGATTAATCCTTAAATACTGATATTAAAATCCACCTTCTTCTTCTTAAGTAGCTTTAAGGTCTCACTCAGCACTCTAATTTTTCTGTTTCAGGGATCGGTTTTGTACCAGACTTAGTAGAATCTCCATTCTCACTCCTGTAATTACTTTCCAATAAACTCAATAATTCAAGTAAAGAAGTTTCATATGGTCCTTCAAATTTCCAGGCCAGCTTCTGGTCTGTTTGTGGAGATTTATTGTATCATTTAGTCCTAATTTCTGACCCACCAGAGTTCACTTTTCTGTGACTGTCTGAAAATTGTCATCTCTCTCCTGCAAACTGAACTCTCTCAGTATCCCAGAGGACCCAGGAACCTCGTTCGGGAAGTCAGCAAAGCAAAATAAACCCCTTTAAAGTGAGAAGGCAACACTTAATCTGCACATAATAGGAAGAGTTCAACTGACTTTATCAAGTTTTATTTGCTGAGCCTTGTCCTTTAGCTAGTCAATATTTGTAATGAGCAAGGATGTGTTTCTCAAACTCTATCTAAAGGTTTTCCAAACCATTTAAAGTTAATGCATTTTAAACCTATGGTATGTTTTCTTCTCAGTTTTTGCACGCTTTTCTGGAACGTGCTAGAGTACACATTGGCATCAGGCAAGGCAAAATACCCCTCTGCTAGCACCAAGTAAGCAGCCTCTGAATCTAAATGTGCTAATAGAAGTGTAAACCATTTAGCCATGGTTAAACTACGTACCATACAGGATCCTGTATCTTTTAAAAGGTTATGTTTCATTATTAATACATCTTTGTGCCTCCCCAGTATCACAAATTAAAAAATGCAATCATGAAAAAAGACAAATTAAAGGAAAAATAAGTGTTTTGTGGAGTTCACAGAAGCTACATTTCTGGGTTTGGTTTGTTAGACTGAAAATCCCGTATGCTGCACAGAATACAGTCAGCTGCATTCTGTGTAGCCTACGTAATTTTGCTTACACTAACATTATATAGCATGCAATAATGAATAATTCAATTTCATATTTGGCCCTGTAATATGCATTTATTGTGCACTGAAAATAGTAGTAGTTAGTTGTACACATCTAGAAGAAAGAAAAAAAACATATATATATATATATAAGAAAAATGCCATAAATTTCCATACAGCTAGACAGATATATATATAGACATAATGACACATATATATATAGCCTATATATATACAGAGAGAGAGAGACATACATAAATAGACACATTTAGACATATATAGGTGTGCCACATAAGTAGACAGCTATAGACCTTCTTAAATCAACCTTCCAACCATGTAAGTATCATAAGGGAGGAGGGAAACATGCACCAAAATCAATTACAGGTTTGAGGCAGTGAAAAACAAACCATTCTTCATCTAAGTGTGAGGAAACCTACGGAAACCTGAAGGAAGTCTAGAAATCATACTAGCAGTATCACAAGGATAGAACATTGAGGACAAGAAGCACATTTTGCAGGGGATGTGTAACGATGTGTTATTCAAACAGCAGCTACTGTTTGAAAGAATGGTCAAGCTTTTGTGCACATAAACCATCCTTCAGAGCAGCCTCACAACTAGTGCTACAGGCAACGTTCCCAGCTACCAGAGAAATACTTACTATAAAGGAATATCACAAGTTCAGCCATTCATGGTGGTGTAGCTGAAGTTGCACATCTGAAGTGTGTAAACAGGGTGTACCTGGAAGGGTCTGTGATGGAGATACTACTCCTGGACAGTCCTACTTCACACTCCACAAATGCCACTGTCTTTACCCTAGAACCTTCACCAAAAAAAAAATGAATAAATAAGCACCCAGCTCAAGCATCTGTTCTTTCAAGGACATTCGTTCACACATGATTCTCCACCTTGAATTCTTCCTTTCAGCATCTTCCCTTCCTATCTCCCTTTGGAACACAAGGCAACTTTCTGACTCAGAAAAGCCTGTCTTCACAACTTTAAACCATGACGTTCAGGCACCAGCTGCCAGTCTAGGAGAGCAGAAAGCCTTGCTTCCTAGTGCCCTGCATTACCCAGAATAATTCTCACAGGGAGGAGAATCAGCCTTTCCTTAGAACAAGATATTCAGGAAGTTTTTCTCCGTCTGGGGGTTTACAGTATCTCTGCACAAATCTGCTCGGAGGCCAAAGCCCAACTGTTTATGCTGAAGCCCAGCCCTGCTTTGTAAGGGCCCTTTCATGAGACTTTTCATCCATCTGGGAGGGCAGGAAGAGGCTTTTTCTCTGCAGCTGTTCTCCATGAATCAGCTGGCAGCCGCATTGCCCAGTTCCTCCAGGGCTTTCAGGATGTGGCATCCACAACAGTGGAAGTACCTAATCGCTCAGAGCAACGTGGAGCTTTGATCCCCATCAGCAGCCTGTCCCCTGGCAGAAGGAAGCTGGGTTTCTGCACTTCTCTTGCATATATACTGTAAATCACTGCTTGTAATTTCTTAATCCCAGCGCTCAGGCTTTGGCCCTCCACAATCTCTCTCCTTCCTCACACTTCGCCCGCCTTCTGTGATTTACATCAGGCAATCATCAGGATGACAAATACAACAGCCGTCTCCAGTTCAGCCTCCCGAGTGTTCTCAGCCAATATGACAAAAATGTAATGGCTCTTTTTTGGTTGTTTTTAATAACATTATCAGGGTGGTGGCTGTAGGCAGCTTCCCGTATACTCCATATTTGGACATAGAAAGATGATGATACTATAATTATTTGAATAGCACTTTATGATTTAAAAGTGATTTGATGTGCACGTATGTAGGTGTGGACCTGGAGCTACTACACTCAATTAAAGCATCCTGCACAACAGTTTGCACACAGAAACACCAGATTTATCTTTTATTCCCAGTCTGCTCGTAACATTGAGTGGCTGCCTCCAGTTTAATATCCTTACAACTGAGTGGCTCAAGCAAGACTACAGATCACTCTGATAGACTAAATATTATTGAAGAGATTCTACCTGTGCCAGGTAAAGGAGATAGGGCAGTTTTCAGTCTCTCTGCTTTGTAGTACCATGCGCCACTGAGAGTGGAAATCAGAACACTGGTACCCTTGTGTCTGCCCCACAGGAATACAGATATTAACCCTAACCCTACCTAACGTCTTTGGAGCAAGAAACATCACTTTGATCCACGTTTTCATTGCAACTGGCACAGCGAAGCTTGACCCGGGACTCTCATGGTGTAAGCTCGATACACCAATGCAGCAGAAACGCGACCTTAACTTTCCAAACAGTACTGGGTATTTGCCTTTATGAACTGCATGTTTTAAAATCACAAAAACTTTAATATGTAGCCACAACTATGTCTTTTCCTGGCAAGTTCTGCCCAAAGGACTGACTTTATGAGTGGACCCTTCTGGCATTCAATGGATCTGACCTGCGGGTTGATTTCCTGGCTTGACCTTGGACCTGCCCCATCACCATGAGCATCACGATCAGGAACAAAACTGAGCCTGTCTGTGTTCTCACGGCCTGTGTTCTGGGGTCGATGGGAGGGATGGGCCCTGACTGGTGAGACCCTTCAGGCCCCTATGGAGACCTCTGTGGCTCTCTGCTACCGGGAAGGTGCTTGCCCTTAGTGTACACTAACATTGCCACTTTCTGAAACAGAGCTGTGGTATTTCCACAGCTAGTAAAATAATCAGAATTGCTTTGGGGGTTGAATGAAATCAAGCAGAAGCAATGACTAAAGAAAGTGAAAAAAACCCCGCTAACTGAAACTAAACAGGGAGATGCTGCCAAGCATGAAGGTATCTACGAGCTTCCCAGAGCATTGACTTACACAGTAGAATACTTCACCTCCTTAACAAACGCTCAAGTCAGAGATCTTCAGATATTCATAAAAAATTTAAAATATTTGCATCCTGGTACTTGCACCCTTTCAGGGATCTCCCTGGCTCTGAGGCTAGCCAGCACTTGAATGAATAAGGCAGCAATGCTAGAGAATGGAAGTCCCTTGGTGCATGTCTTAATCACATTACTGAGAGTGACGATATCTGTTGCTGAACTGCACCAAGATTTCAGCTGGGTAAAGACTTAGTTTGCTTGGGTTTTCCCATGTTACTACTATGTAGTCCCTTGTACTCTCTGCAGAATGACTTGAGGTCTGCTGTTACCTCACTAGCATTTGAGACTGGCGGTCTGGAGTTATATTAATGAAAACCGCAGCTTAGATCATTAATCGGGAAAAGTCACTGTCACCTGATACCCTCTGTGACATCTTTGAAATGAAATGGTTAGGGTTGCATTTCAGCCACCCTTAGTGTTCATAGCAGAGGAACAGTTAAATTTTATGACAAAATTCAATTTTCACATTTTAGAAAGGTAGTTCTGGGAACCAGTAACAGTTTCCCTTTCTATCACTGCCTAGATTCAGGAGGCTAAGCTTTCAGATCCTTCCCTTATGATGTACTGTGAAAAACAGGTCGTGCTAGGATTGTGTCTAGGTAAGTTATTCACTGACCTCACTGACCCAGACACACAGCCAGGCTCATGCTGCACAGTACAACAACGGTGGCTTAGAACTGGTCCTGCAGAACAGGAAGGAAAAGCAAATCATCTGTTCTACTGCTGGTTGTGTCAGCTCAATCCACACTGGGATACCATCCATCCTGGTATGAATTTCACTGTCAAAAGGGCACTCACTGACTGATACAGTCAATGGCAATTGTGGAAGTAGTGGTTGCAGAAACAAGCAGTTACTTCCCATGATGGCTTACTATTCAGCCACTCGGATGACTGGTGGCACAGCTCAGAGGACTTCCTTCTTGGTGCATTATGCAGGAGTGAAACAGATATTTGATGGCCAAAGAGAAAATGCAGATGGGACTTTCCAGCAATGCATGCAAAATGAATGACAGGCATGTCCTGCCTGCAGACAGCCTTGAGGGCCTCTGAACATTCACCTAGCAAAGAGTACGCTCCCTTCTGGCCTGTACTTCTGCTGTCCCAGCTATGGAGATGAGAGCACTCCAAGGAGAAGGACTCATGTTCATTTGGGGAAATTGGTATTGGGCAGGAGCCAGAGGACTCAGAACAGAACACAGGGGTGCTCCCAGCCCACAGGGCTACAGAGGGCATGCAGGCACTGAGGAAAGCTGACATGCAGGGAGAATATATGAGAAGGATTTGGTTGATGTTGCACTTTTAAAATGAGGAAACTTTGCAGGATTATCAATCAGGCATACTGTAACAGAGCACAGACAGACTGATAGGGGTATCCAGCTATTGACTGGTTGGTTGTCGCCCTCACATGAATAACTAAGACTGTTGCTAGTCGTGTGGAAGGTTTACATACAGACATAGACTTGGAGTTTTGAGCAATTTGGAGATTTGCTGTTGAGTCAATGCACTCAATTGAGTAAATTGAGCAAATTGTTCATAGTTTTGTGTTCTTATCAGAGGTGCAGTGTTTAGGACAGCAAAATCAATGTTTTTACTAAATTTTATAAGCTAAATTATGATGCACTATGTTCACTTTTCTCTTTCCTGAGTATGTTGCATTTAAAACGCTCAGTACTTGTGGCTATGAGCTGAGCATTAGAACCTAGTCTTGGATCGTTGATAAGGAATGGCTCTGTGTTGTAATGCCTAACTTCCAGAGGCACCATGGTCTCACAGATCCCATTGGCTTCAAAGGTATTTATGAGTTCTCAGCACTCTGAAAATCCTGTCATACTGGATGTCTGTAACTACATTTTAATCACCTACTTAGGCCTTTATGATCAGTGCACACTTCACCTTACCTAGCTCCCAAAGAAACCACCTACAGATGTCTTCTTACTCCCTACTTCTGAGGCAAGAAGGGATTATAATGAGATTGCCTACCCTCCCTCTTTCCTCCTAATATTTCAATGCTTTGCTAAAAAGGGAAGAACATCTTCAAAACCAAGTCTTCCTGCTGCCGAAGACGATGCTTTTTTTTCCCCTCTGGCAGAGGATGAGCTCACCTCTCCAGTTCCTCACTTTTGCTTCCAGGCACACAGTAAACATCTGCCTGAATGCACCCCTACAGCAGCAAAACCTGTAGAATGCAAATAGGAAATAGAGCAAACCCTTCTAGAAAAAGGGATGTTGTGGGATTTGTTAATATCAGAGCTGATATTAACAAATTGAAGGTGGATGCAGCTCTCAGGTTTCCTGACACAGTCTTGTGGGACATGCTCAGTGCAGAGCTCATTTCAGTCCAAGGCACGCAACTCAGCTGTGATTACCTCTCCCGTGGTCTGTCCAGTTATGCAAAATGGATAAGCCTCTCCCCAGCAGGCTGGAGGAGTGCTGCCCTTGGTTCTCACACAACTCTTGGCTCCCAAGAGCACCGGTTTAGTCTCTAGTACAGTCAACAAGAGACTACCTGGAGAACTTGATGATCTACAAGTGCGTAATGGTAGGAAACACAGTAAAAGACAATCTCCCTTGGCACAGTCTGTTTCAGCAGCCAATGCAACTTGCCTCTACTCTATTATCATGGTTATAAAATCCCAGTCTCAAGCACCCATTTATAAACATAGGTTCAGATTTCCACAAAACGGTTGATTCTTCGTTTCCATGGGCAAGGTGCATTCCCAGGTGTCAAGACTCAGTGTAAAGATATGCCTCAAGAGCTGAATAAGTATTATGAAAATATCTTTACCAGACATTGATGTGGATCTATGCTTTACTTACTTCAAACAGTTCGTACCAGAGGATGATGCACTGTAGTTCTAAAATGCCCATAACACACAAGACGATGAAGCAGCAGACAAATAGATCCAATAGCTGACATCCAGGTTGTTCTCCCAGAGGGGTAATAGGAACAGCTTTTGCCTAGTGTGGTAAAAGCTGATTTACCTGATGACCAGACACTCCTCTGGGGAAGGGTGAGACTGGGATTTTGCTAATACATAGGTTCAACAATACAAAGAAAATGTTTAAAGGATAAAGGTTAAGCCACAGCTGGTTTGGTATACTTCTGCACTAGGGTTCATGTTTAAAAAACATCTGCAGCTGCAGCTCTGGACTGTGGTCCCTTACCCATCTGGGAAGGCCACATTCCCTCAAAAGGAGCATGCTGCTTGGGCTGTGGGCAGACAGCACACCTGGGAGCCTCTGGGCATACAACTGTGAAGTTGCTACAGAAGATTGCTTTGAAAGCCTCACTTCATACAGATTGACCTAGAAAATTAGGTAAATCATGTAAAGTAGTTGTTTGCCGAGCTGAGCATCCTTTCGACTTCCATATTATCGGTTACCTCTGTGCAATGCATGTCTGCACTTGCATTCACTCAAGGAAAGGGAAAGCAGACATTCATTAAAAAATAGCTTAGACTCACTTTAAATTCAACTTGCACTTCCAGAGTGAAGTCCTGAGTTGAAAATACGGAATCAGCATTTGTGACACAAAATCAAAGAGATTTGTTTACCATGAGGAGCTAGGATGATGCCACGCTCTCACTTCTCTGTGTCTATCAATCTTAGATTATCTGAATCCCCAGTCCAGTAACTGATTAAGCACAGAAGTAGCTCATATTTCTGTAGATCTATAGCTGTGTGTATGTATGTATATATATATATCTCAGCATTCCCAATATCATGGGGGGGGGTTAATTTGAAGAAATTCCTGAGTCACTAGATGACTCCCATTGAACAATGACAAATTCGTTCACCAGTAATGTAAAACTGTCACCAAAGCTCACGAGACACTCGGCAGAAATTATCTGAAAAGGCAACACCTCTGCAATACATTTGTTGACTGCCTTTGTCATTCCATGCTTCAAAACAAAGGAGTCTTCTTCGTGCAGGTTATTCTATTTTAGTCTCCGTCTCTGACAGACCCTGAGATTTTTGGGTTCGTTTTAATCCTTTGCAGAAAAGAAGGGTTGGCATGATGACTGATATAGGCTTGGGGTCCCAACTCCCACTACACTTCAGCTGTGGTGCAGTCAAGGTTTTGAATCAAGTCCATCCCTACTCTAGGAAGGACTTAGTGTTTTCTAGCACGCTGCATTTTTTAGCTGTTAGCTGTTTTTTCCTACTATGCTCCCCTACCCCCAAATACCCAAAGTTTGTCCGCTTAAAATTCATTAAGTGCATAAAATCCTCTCACAAGTCATGGAGATCACAAGTGGGAGACGTGTTGCAAGCACTGACAGTGTGATGGGGCACTGCTATCACAAAAGTTTTCATTGTGGTAGCAAGGGCACGCCATGGTTCAGAGATGTCATGATCTTGCAGTGATATCAGTCAGACACATTACTATGTAAAGTATTCCATGAAATCCTCAAAGGAACTTAATCCAGACTCAGTTCAAATTTCAGCTAGATGAGCAAGTTGGAAAAATCAAAGATCAAAAAAGGAAGGGAAGGGGCAGGGAAGGCTGTACTCGCCAGCGTATTTCCTCCTAAGTTGTGTCAGCTTCATTTTTGGCAGACAAAAGTCGAGTGTATTATTCAGTTTATGATTGCATGTTCTAATACTCATGAGCTTTGGGATATTTCTCTTTTCTATTTCTCTTCTTTTATCAACACACAATGAGCTGAGCCTGCCCAGTAGCCTGTGGCTGGAAGCCAGTTGGCCCTATTCCTGAGAGAAGCCCCCATCCCTCATATCTCCAGACACTCCCAAGCTACTGCAGTCTTTCTTAATTTAGCTTTTTTTCACTATTAGCATCGTGGATACATCATGTTTGTTGGCTTGAGCAAACATCCTCTCCAGGGTGAAGAGACTGGGAACAACAGAGTAAAGGATAAGACTCTGGCCCTTTTGAAGTCTGTGGGAATGCTGCCAGTGTCTTCTGTAAGGCCAGGGTTTTAGCCAGAGCTTTCCTCCAAAACCAGCATTTGGACATTACAGGGAAGGACCAGAAAGACAGAGATGCTGTTCTCTTAACAGTGGTCCCTTGTCAAGTAAACATCTGCTATGTCAAAACATAGCTACAACAGGAGAGAAATCCCTGCCTATCCAAGGTCATTATTAAGGGAGGACCTTGACCCAAGAACTGAAGCACAGCTCAAAAGAGTTAGCAGTGTTTGTCAGTGGTGGGGCTGCCAAGAGTTGTTTTAGAGCCCAGCACTGCAGTCCTGCTCAATCCTGGCAGCCTTCAGTCAACACCACACACCATCCCTGCCCCATTCCTCACAGGGCACACCTGATATTACGGCTCTGGCTTTGAGGGGTCAGTCACAGTAGGAGAGAACATCCATAGGACCCAGGAACTACTGTAGCTAGCCACAACCTTGATGACACTTGCCATAAAGGCACAGACCTTTGCTAGACAACACAAGTCATCATCTTGGATGTAGCCAGTGAATAGCACAAACCACTCCAAAGATTTTTAGATAAAGGCATCTGTAGAGCAAGCCAGAAAACAACTCCAGAAAATTGGATACTTTAGCCACTGTCCTACAACTAGGAGAATTTGAGTCAGCTTCAAAAACTCCAGCCCATCTTCATCTTCACTCTGATGTATTCCTTTCATCAACAAGCTTTTGAATGTTTTTGTGGGTACAGGCATGAGCCAACAAACCAAACCAGTCCAAGGGCATTAACTGAGCAGCAGCAACTGCTATTAGAGAACGTGTAGGTGTTAAACAGCAAACACCACTACAACCATAAATAGCTTTTATCCTATTTTCTGTATCTCACACACAAAGATGTCTCTGCTTACTTGTTGCCTGGTTTAGCTTCTGCTTGATTTTGTCTTTATTAAGGATTAAAAATAAATTCTCAGCTTTAACTCACTGCAAAAATAGACTCAGTGTCTTCATTAATCACCACTCACAGGCTACTCCACCTTTGATCACATCTCTGAAGATTCACTACAACACCACCTGCTAATGACATTACATTTCAGACTAACAGTCTGGTGCAAAAAAATGGTACCTCAGTTTAAATGGTGCTCTCAAGTTAAACAGCAAGCTGGATCTGGTATTTCCAGGTTCGTGAGATACTGAAAACAAATGTTGTTATTTCTCAGGTTTTGCTATCAAACTACATTCTGAGCAGTGTGTTTTCAAACTTACCAGTACGGTTGTGGAGGCTCTTCTCTTCAAATCTCCTATGAGTGTTGTCGCAGTTTGTCTAATCCTCTTCCAAGAACCAGTTGTCCAGATCCAGCTTCTCCAAAGCCCCCTGGTCACCATATAACACAGACCCTAGCCACAGCACCTCTCCACTGCTGACACCACAGATAGCCAGGCATTTTCCCTTAAACACTTTTTCCCACTACGATGAAGGTTGATCTCGTGCAGAGTCCTCAGTTTGACCTGACTGCTTTTCTGGAAACAATTCTTGTGAATACACAGGAGCAAGAAAGGGAAAAGGGAATTATTGCCACTGTCTCCTCTGATGCCAGAGAGGGCATCGAATGAAAATAATAGGTTCATATAGAAAATCAGAGTTGGTAGTTCACAGAATTAAGCTTTGGTGTCCTGCTTAGGGGGCAATGAGGGTGCCAAAAACTTAGAAGATCTTTACAAAAAGAGATTAGATCTATTCACGGGGGAAATAATCAATCCATGAAACATCAAACAAGTTGTTCTCTTCATCAGGTACACTGCTGCCCTGAGTATATCAATTTCAAGAAAAAGCAGAGAAACCTGTGCTAATCTATCCTGCCAATGAATTTTAGTGGCTATTAGAGAAAGGTACTCAGACTGTAGCCCTGATTTAACAGTATCTCACTGGGTCTCTGTAAGAGATAAAAACAGAATGAGGTCTACACGATTAGATGCATTTGCTGTAGGAATACTTTAAGAGGTTGGTGATAGCATTAGTTTCTTGCATTTTTATAACCTCTCACTCTGATGATTTTAATTGCCCTTCTATTATTCTGCTGAAAAGTCTATAAAATGTCCAGGGAGTCCCTTCTCAAGACAACCAGTCCGTGTGGGCTTGTTGGAGTCAGCGATAAAGAGCAGATGCTAGTGGCCATCAGGTGTTTCACACACTTCACGTCAATGACCCAGGCTTTCCACATTTAGCCCTACTGCTCTTAGGGAAAAGCGAAACTCAAGATTATTCCAGTCTTTTTAACTAATGAATGGTCAAACTCATTCAAACACTCATTAAAACAACAAAGTTTTGATTTTGTGGTGTGCTGGCAGACACGTGCTACTTTTATCTAATCAAGGGCCTTTCCAGCCAGCAACCTCACCCTTCAGAGTGGGATGTCTTGGGAGAGGAAAGCCCTTGCCTCGCTACCTATCATGTGGCATCCCTCAGACCCAGGGCAATGCTCACATTAAAGAAGGGAACAGACCGAATCATCAGCCAAAATTCCAAAGTACTTCCTGATTGTTGTTAAAAGAGTTTGCTCACACCTTGGCTTTAACACAAGTATTTCCTCACCTCATTTTGGGACAATCCAGCTGCTCTTACCTCACATATACAATCCCCACTGTGTGTGAGTCTTTCTCCATGGATAATGGCTGTGAAGGGTCATCCCCCCCAGGAGATAAAATCCAGCCTCACCTCTCACTGCACGGTGGCTCGGCAAAGTCTTTGCCTGTGTATGGTTACTAATCCAGCACCTCATGTGACCTGCAGAGACCTGAGGCTTTGGAGCACACTGGATGTAAGCTACAACAATTTCACCACACTAAGAACTCTTAAAAGTTTTGTGACCAGTTAGGAGACTTATGAATTAAACATGCTCCATATTATTACATCTCTTGTATCAATTAAGCAGTGCTTAATTAATTGGTGCCCTGCTACACTCAGTGACATTGCGATTGCCTTTGGTATCTTACATTGGTGTTTTGAGTTCTTATTTTCATTATTTAATCCTGATTATTAAACATGTAATTAATAGAAACTGAAGGCTGCCATTATGTAGCCATAGCATTGGCCATACTTACTAATTCAATCACTTCTCATGGGCTTGTACTAATTATATCACTTTGGTTTTATTTAAACGCCTAAATGCCTTTGAAACCTTTTGATTCAGAAGGAAAAAAATCCCCAAACAAAAGAAGAACTTTGTATTCAGCTCAGCAATGCATCAGCCTCTCCGTTTGACCAGTGCTCTCACTGCATGCTTTGAAATTAGCAGCCTCTCATTTTTAGCTTTATCCTGAATTCATCTGCAAGAAATTTGATGTTTCTTTCCCAAGGGAGGTGATGGGTTGGACTTACAATATTTGATCTCATTGATACAACAATAGCATCAGTTTCAGATTAGTACAGATATTTGGAATAAGAAGAAAAATACACTTATTGAGAGGGCTCATATGATTAAAATTCCACAGCTGATTCCTGGGTTTTAGGTAGCAGTAAGATCTATAGCCCTACTCTAGTATTTCCTCCCTGAAGTTATGACACCTTTCCTGTTTAGGAAGAAAATAATGTATTGTCAGTGAATTTCTTTTCAGTATCTTTTATTTGCACACAGGCACATCGCCTGGGTTTTCTGTGTGAGACAGGAGAGGTGTGGTAGGCAGTACTCAAATGATGCTCATGAAAGCTTCGTAGTGCTTTGAAGATCCCTTGAGGGTCACACACCAACAAAATTTTCCAAGTGACCCTGAAAGTAGAGAATAGTCACAGAATCACAAAACAGTATCGCAGAGCATTAGGGATTGGAAGGGACCTGAAAGATCATGCAGTCCAATCCCTCTGCCACAGCAGGATCACCTAGATTGAAAGTAACATATTCAAGCAGGTTTGAAATGTCTCCAGAGAAGGAGATCCTACAAACTCTCAGGGCAGCCTGTTCCTTCTCATACTGATGTGAAACCTCCTCTGTTCCAGCTTACACCCATTGGCCCTTGTCCTGTCACTAGATGACACTGGCTCCATCCTCCTGACACCCACCCTTCACATATTTATGAACATTAATCAGGTCACCCCTCAGTCTCCGTTTCTCCAAGCTCAGGAGACCCAGCTCCCTCAGCCTTTCCTCTTCAGCGAGATGTTCCACTCCCTTCATCATCTTTGTGGCTCTGTGCTGGACTCTCTCAAGCAGTTCTGTGTCCTTCTGGAACAGAGGGGTTCAGAACTGGACACAATATTCCAGATGTAGTCTCACCAGGGTAGAGTAGAGGGAGAGGAGAACCTCTCTTGATCTACTAACCACTCCCCAAAGTCAAAGCCAAACAGTTAAGTTTGAAGCTCTGGGAGGCTGTGTGCTGCTAAGACAGCCCAGCACACTGCGTGGTGACAGCATGCATCCAGGAACAATAAAAGAAAGCAAAAAAAAAAAGAAACTTACCAAAACCAAGTCACTAGGTTCTGTGTGGAGACAAGTTAGACGGGCAATCTCTGCTTCCCGTAAGCCGGAGATAGAGAGGTGTTTCCCAAATTATAATCCTTTGCTTCACAGGGGAGACAAATGAGCAAAGCATATCTCCTTAGTGCCACCCCACCCAGCCAGGAGAGATCTTCTACTTGGAAAGAAAAGTGCTGTGATCCTGGTGTGGCACCTCGCTCTGCCACCAAGCAAGAATGGCAACCCGCATACCCCCAGGCCAGAAGCACTAGGGTTTTCTGATTCTCCCACTCCTGACTTTAATGCCTCACGTGGTTTCTCTGCACCAGACAGAGATGAAAGGAAACTCTGGGGCTGTTTTGCTCCTACATAGAACAGGAATTAGCAAGAAAATTCCTCTGCTTTTGAGAGCAGAAGGCAGGTATGTTCTTCCTCTTTTCCCACTGTTTTCTTCATGGCTGCTGTGGTCCAGCTATGCTTTCAGCCCCAAAATCACATCAGCCTTTGCTTGGCAGTGGAAGAATTTTAAGGGTTTTGCAAGGAAGGGCTGAAGTGTCTGTTTCCACAATTTCTACAACACCACCAGGCACTGTCACTCGACAAAGGAGCCACAAGAGGCATAAGGACCCATACTTTGTACTTCAAAGGTACAAGCCCAGGACTAACTATTCCTGTCTGTGTTTAGACAGGAAACTGGACATGCAGTCTGAAGAGTTACCCACTACACAAAGCTCTCTATCCCTCCCACTCCCTTGCTCCTATGGGGTGCACAGCACTTGGATGGGTTTGTTTTCTTTGACTGAGCTGGCAGCCTACCTCAGGGAAGGTACATAAACACTAAAAGATCTGCTGCCAGAAACTGTGATGAATTATATTTTACCTGAGACATGTATCTCTACCTCTGATGATGGAAACCTTAACGCTGAGTGTTCATACCAAACATACAACAGCTAGTCTTTAGAAAAGTCTTTGGCTAGTCTACTGACTGAAGCAGCCATTAAGCGTTCTATGCAGCACACAAGATGTTACCCCTTTAGGAGACATAGCAACTCCCACCTTTGAAATAACGTTTGCAATGGCCAGGCTAATCTTCAGACATCCATCTGTACATGACCACGAGAGGTGACGTGTCCTGAGAAGGCACAAGATCCCTTGCATTACAAATTACAGCTAACATCAGAGGGACACATGGGACCACCATCACCAGCAGCAGCAGTGGGGACCACAAATTTCATCAGACTGCAGTAAACACCAGGCCTGAATACCAGGCAGGACGCAAGATTCGCAAAGCCTCTAGTCCAGTGACTAGTTCAGAGTTTCTCCACCACATCAAGCCCAGGAATCCTCTCCAGAAAACTATTACCCGGCTGTCCTGCACAGGGCTGTCACAGTACCTCATCAATTCATACCCAGTAAAGATAAGCTGAAATGTTGAACCTTTTAACATTATTTTTCTTTGATATTTCTTTTGGCACACGTGTGGAAATGTCCATGTGTTTTCCCCTGCTCAGTTTTCTCACTTTACAAACACTCCTAGAGGGCACAGGTAAAGAACCTCTGGTCCAATGCCACTGGACTACAACGTGAAGTCAGCTATACCTATGCAAATCCTGTTGAGGAGATGAGTTTTGCTTTTTTTGGGAGGGATCCCATTTTCTAATAAGGTACCCCAGGTACAATAACCAGGAGACTGCAATTTAAAGAAATAAAAGGAGGAAGACTGTTGCCTGCCATGCAGGAATAAAAAAGACAACTTCACATCTGGATGACTGACTACAATTTACAGCAATCTTGTAACAACAATCCTCTCAATAATGCGTCTTGCCAAGGGTTTTAGGGCAGCTAACTGAATTATAGCAAATCTTTACAATTACAACCTTTGTAATGAATGCTGTTAGTGAAGCCTCAATGGGCTTCCCTAATCATTTACCATTGACTGATTGTTCGTTGGAGGAGGAGGCCACCCTTCAGTGAAAAGCAGCAGACAGACTAGCCAAGCCTCCTGCAGCTTCAAGGAGACAGGGCTGCAGGGATAGCGGGCACGGGTGCCCGTGCAGAGATGGCTCCCCGTGCCTCTCGTAATCATTTTTGCTAAGGAGCTTTGTTTATTACTGCTCTGGCTTCTTTTCTTCCATCGTCTTTAAGCACTTCTATGCACCCAGTGAGGAAGCAGTCAGTTGTGTTGCTGCACCTGTGCACAGTGTTTCACCGAGGAAGCAGGACTACCACTGTCAGGATGGGGCACAAGGGGCCAGCTGGCCTGTGAAGCCTAGTTATGGGGAGAGCACATCTGAGGTTAAAAAAACAGCACAAAAAGGGAAAAGGGCATGCCTGCCATTTCCTTCCTCTCTGGGCTCATTGAAGGTCCCGTTAAGGAAGTACTTAAACAACTGTGTTTCCTCTACGTGCAATGCACTTGCACACTACCTTGATAGAGTACAGTTCCCTGCTCTTGGGGGATGCAGGTGTCCTCCTCAGGGCTGGGACAGAAGTGATCTGCAGTGTGTTCTTGGACATTGTGTTTCATGGAGAGTGTGGGGATGTCCATGGCATCCACTTTTCCCTTCTGCTTCTCTATAGTTGTGTTGTCATCTACAGACACAAAGGCATGGGTCACCACCTCAGCAAATTTCTGCTCACTAGCTGGAGCAAGATTGAGCAAAATTGCCCCAGCCTGCTGGGAGGCTGGAGAACACAGTCCTTCTTCCTCAGGTGATGCCCTTTCATGCAGCTTTGATGCTGCCTGGAGGAGAAAACAGTCCTGGCTGAGATCCAGGGACACATCCAAATTACACCCTTTGGGTGTGATAAAATTTCTTCCATTTCTAGACGTAAACATCCCCCAGCAAGTCCAGTGCCTTTTCAGACTCAGTCAATTGCAGTTCATGATCAGAAGCGCAGAACTAGAAAAGGGCCCAGAAATACATTTTGTCCATGCTAAAAACATCACACAAGATTCAGATGGCTCTTCCTCCCTGTCCTTCACCATCCTAATGAGCTGGAGGTTCAATGTCCCCATCACAAGATTAAGACTCCTGGCACGTGTGCATGACCAGGCTTACCTGGTCGTCCTCACTCAGGCTGCTTGCCAAGGCTCTTCTGAGCACACAGGCAAGTTCAAATGTGAAATCATCAAAACAAATACGTATATGTATATCCACAGTATCGATGTCACCAGTGGAGCTTGTTGTTGAGGTTCCTTCACTGTCCACAGAGATAAATAACTGCCTTGTCTTTTTCAGAGGTGACAGAGTTAAGAGATATTGTACCAAGAACTGCTTGTTTCTCCAGGATGTCATATAGTGAGCCATGAGGTGATCTGGTTTGGAGTCAATACCTACAGGCTGACACAGATACATGATGCCCAACACCCCAAATAAGTCCCTTGGCTGGCACCCAAATGTCTGCTCAGACAATGTACCATAAAGTATGTGGCTGGCTCCTTGCAGCTGCCCTCAGTGGCTCTCACAGGTTTATGAATTAGCTTTGCTGTGAATGGACAACATGGCATTCCTGAAGCAATAAATCACACTCTAGTCTTAACTTGTCTTGAGCACACAGGTTAATGTTGCCTTCTGCCAGCAGCTAGTGGGAGCAGAGGTTAGTGGAGCCTCCGTTTTACACTACAAAGGTCAACCATCTTCTGGCTTGATACAACATTCAGCAGTTCCAGCAGCCGCTGCCAAGTGCACGACAATCTCAATTGATTTTCTTTATTAGCCTAATAGCAATAGGAAGTTTTCATACCAATGGTGGTGATTGTGTCTGAGATTTCTAACTCTGCCACTTGTCCTCACATCAATAGATAAGCAGTAACCAAAGCAAGTTGTAACCTGAGCAGGCTTTGGGGAGCCCTCTGTAGTAGTATTGCTTGCACCAGTCACCACTGTGCTTAAAGCACAAGTTACCTCCTTTAAAGTCAATGAGATTTTGTAACTTAGCAGTGGAAAATAATCTTTTACACCACTAGCAAGAAAGCAAATGGTTCAAAAATCCCTGATATGCTGAGACTGTAATATCTCCTGTTGATAAATAGTTTTTCAAACTTCCCTTATGTTACTTTATCTCCTGGCTGCTTCTGACAGCTGCCTCTCATTCTGGTAGCAAATGCTTCCTGGGAAAATGGGCATCTTCTTCTGCTAGCTTTCTGCAGCACCTGACACAATAACAAATATAAATAATAAAGATTTATGTCTTTCCAGAGGAGATAGATAATGACAATGACAGCAGCTTTTTAAAAAGTGAAGAAATGCTTCTGTAAGGAGCAGTGTCCTCCTGTAAAGGAGCAGAGCTAAGAGACTTGAGTGGCTCCAGCTTCAGGACCTCCGTTATCACTTTGCAGTATTGACGACTGCAAGTGTGGGATACCCACTGTGTTGTTTCGATTTCTTTTCCAGCAAGAGTTATAACTAATTCAGTCAGCCAAAACAAAAGCCCACCCTGGAATTTTTCTGCACCTATAACTTCTCTCATCATTCTTTGCAGAAGGCACTCCTGCAGACAGAGCTTGGTGTTCTTGGTGTCTTCATTGCACAGATGCACTGCACCCTCAATAGAGCAAGCAAAGAGCTCCGTCACAATCACATGTGCTATACAACCATGGAAACAAAAATATATTCCAAATAAGAATTAGGGAGTCTTTTGTATTTGAGCTATTCAAATGTGAGTTTGCTCAAGTATATTTCTTCCACAGCACAGTCTGCTCGGGGTGTTGAATATATAACTATAGCTACAACAGAATATATAATTGTGCTGAACAAAGGCAGGAATTACCAAAGACCCACTACTGAATTTCCTGCCCCAAATAACCTTGCTCCTGGGTGGTATTATAATTGATTTCTGCTCTTTATCCAATACAGAAGCACTTATTCCATTGCTCCTACTCCTAAGCTTAGCAAGCTACCAGCTGAACCTTTTCTGAACCCCATCACAGGAAAAATAAGGGAACAGTGTGAGCTTCAGCTGAATCCCACACTCTCTTTGTCCTGTAGTGCTGTATGCATGTCTTGAAGATAAGGTAGAGCCTGTGCTCTCAGAAGCAGAGCCAGAGCTACCAGTTGCCCTGTCCTAGTCACAACTGCATTTTGTTTTACTAGTTTGAGGTGAAGTATACCTTAATCACCAGAAGAAAAGCTGTGTGCTTGTGACTCCACCAGGAAAAATCAGAAACCCATTCTAAAAAAAAAAAACCCCACCTTGTTCCCCCCTCCCTTGTTCTCTGTTAAAAACAGCTGCACCATTTCAACCACTTCTGCTAACAGAAGTAAGACAGCATGCTCCAACGGGCAGCAACCGCACCGGGATTTTCTTGTGGACAAACCCTCAGCAAGTGGAAGAAAGCAGAATTTCTTTTCTTTGAAGGACTTTATGCACATGCATAGAGCTGAGCAACACCTTCTTCACTGGGTGGGGGTACATGCTGTGAAGAAGGGTACAGTGTACTGCTATAGCTATAGCTGCCAGATAAACCATTGAAGGCATTCCCTGCAGGCAAGCGAGCAGAAGGCAGACAGTGAAACTGATAGACCTTTTTGTTTGTACCTGGCAGAAGAAGGGTTTTATCTGCTCCAGGGAAAATGAGAGAAAATGCTGGTGACTACAAGAAGGTAGATTTAGATCAGCTATAATGCAGAAACTTTCTACAATGAGAGTGGTAAAACACAAGTACAGGTTGCCCAAGGAGTTAGTAGTTCCATCATTCCTGGAGACATTCAAGGTCAGACTGGATGAGGCTCTGGGCAACCTTCCCTTGTTGCAGATATCCCTGCTAACTGGAGGCAGGTTGGTCTAGATGACCTTTAAAGGTACTTTCAAACACAGTGCATCCTATGATGCTATGATCTTCCCCATCATGACCTCATACAGAAGCAGGGGTTGGCCCAGTGCTGCCCTCAGAGCACCAAACTGAAACAGCAGAAATTTGCAGAGTCTCTGATCTGTCTTTAGAACACAGAAGCTGTTAACAGCTCAGCCACACATAGGTTAATGCGATTCAGGAACCAGTGTCGGAATGTGCATGGGGGACAAAAACACTTGGGACAAGTTTTGTTCCTGCAGTACCTTGGTTACTAATTTTGGGTTAGAAACTCAGAGTTGAGGATTTTTTTTTCTCTTCTTTTCTTTTTTTTGTGATTAGCCTTGATTTTGTGACTGAGCTATGACGTTCTACCTGGAAAAAGTTAGAGAAAAGGATGTTCTACCCTGTGGCTTTGGGCACCAGCTCTTCTGCCCAGCTTACACGGATGTTCAGTAAAAGAAAGTGCAACAGGTTGTATTTTTAAGTTGATTATGCTTGGACATCTGAAAAGTAGACCAGTCATTTCCAGCTAGCAGCTGTTATATCCCAGCCCATCAAGCCAGTTAAAGAACTTGGTTCTTTACCAACTCTCAAACATGTCAAAATGACCCAAAATATTTTGAGAAAGGATCGCTTTCCTTCCTTCCATGGATTTTTCTTTTATTTCTACAAGGAAAAAGTAAGCTATGATAATTGAGTGAGAGGGAGTAGGAAAGGCATTGCAAAAAGTAAGTCTCACTTTTTTTAAGTGATGCCACCGCAGCTTTCTGGTGAATCCTCACTTCAGAGAGACAACTACCCTCATACTGGCTAAGAAATAGCTTCGATGGCTCCACATGCTTCATTTAAGGTATTACCACCTCCCATCTTCACAAAGTCACCTATATGTTCAGTTAGTTCAGAGGAAATGTCTAAATGTGCCCAATCTACATGCAAAAGGATCTTCAGAAGTTCTCTACATGTCAAAATGATCTTTTTGCTCAGTAGGTTGCATTTTTCCACACCAGGAGTATTTTAATACAAGAAATTCAGTTCAGATCTCCAAAATATAAAAAAGAACATTCTAGAATGAAAGCTAAACATCTCAGCTATCACTTTTCTAATGCTCTAGTCTTTCTATGCATATTTTTCTCAGTCTCATATTAAAACAACTTGAAGAAAACATAAAAGTTCTCTTTTGTCGAAGAGAATTCCCTGATCTAGAAAGCATGAAAATATTTTAAATAAATCTGCTAACTTCCATATCCATCAGATTTTCAAAAACTTTTATACCACTTGATCATCTCATTCTTTCTGTAAAACAAGCGCATTCAAGTAAAAAAATCCCAACAGTCAATTTCAAAAGCTACTCTTTCCCATTCTGCCAACATATTAATGGTAGGTATTTGCTTATCACAGTATTACCAAGGTTGGAAGAGACCTCATAGGATCATCAAGTCCAACCCATTACCACAGAGCTCAAGGCTAGACCATGGCACCAAGTGCCACGTCCAATCCTGCCTTG
>JAOXOE010000001.1:72175964-72186356 GCA_028565055.1 Phoeniculus purpureus
CTTCCACTTTCAAGCTTGGACTTCCACTTTCAAGCTTGGACTTCCACTTTCAAGCTTGGACTTCCACTTTCAAGCTTGGACTTCCACTTTCAAGCTTCTTGCTTGGCTTTTTAACAATTTAGATAAGCTGGGAAAATGCAACAAGAACACACACCAGCCTTTGGGTAATGGATTTGCTTCAAGTTACTTGATGATATATGGAAAGCAGCAGCTAAATCTAGCAATGACTTACGCTGAAAGCTGCCACCAGTGATGAAGACCAGTACTCTCCACAATATATCAAGTTTAAAAGTAGGCTGGAAAGGTCCTGGGGAGCCAGTGAGCAAAATGTTGGCATTTTACTTCAAGGGTCATGATTAGAGTGGAACACGTTGCTTTAATAAAATATGTTTGTACCTACTCTTAGTAAATCACAGACGAATTGACAGTCTACACAAGAGAGGAAGGCTAGAGCTCAGCTTGCAAGCAGACTGAATTGCTTCTCACTACAGATTTGAGGTTATTGGCAGACAGCCCGTGTTGCCATTTAGTCCTCATAGCAAGCATGATTTAAAAAACATTTCCCATATAGACAGACATACTGTAGCCACTGAATCTCTGGAGAGCTGCCATGGAGGCCCTCCTGCCCTACGGAGGCTCTGGTTTGATTTCCAGGTAATACAAATGAGAACTGAAACTGCAGTTATATCTGTACCAAAAAGTCTCTTGTTGTCTACATAGCAAATTGCAAAGAGAAGGGTGTACTGTGCCCAAAGAATGAAGAGGAACAATTTCTTTTCTCCTTTCTGCAGGAGATTGGAGCAGATGACCTTTAAAGGTCCCTTCCAGCGCAGTGCGTTCTGTGATCCTTCCAAGAGCTGCAATCACTTTCCCATCTTAGAAGATGAGGGCCAAATGGGCACAAGAAGGGAGCAAGCTTTTGCAGGACTGATTCTTCCATGAGTCAACTATAAATCATGTCCCTTAGCATTACATCTATATGTCTTTTAAATACCTACGGAGAGATCATGACTCCATCATTTCTCTGGGTAGCCAGTTCCAGTGCTTGCTAGCCATTTCAGTGAAGAAATTCTTCCCAATACCCGATATGAACCTCCCTTGGTTCAATTCGAGGCCATTTCCTATTGTTCTTTGTGAGAAGAAAGATGTTGAAAGATGTTGCTTGTTATTAGTGAGAAGTGATGAACACCCACCTCTCTATAGCCTCCATTCCAGTAGTTGTAGATAACTGTAAGGTCACACCACAGCCTTGTTTTCTCCAAACTAAACAACTTCAGCTTTCTCAGCCATTCCTCATAGGACTAGTTCTCTAGACGCTTCACCATCTTCATTGCCCTTCTTTGGACATGGCTAGCATCTCCATGTCCTTCTCGTATTGAGGAGCCCAAACCTGAACATAGTATTCAAGGTGTGGCTTCACCAGTGCTGAGTACAGGAGGGCAGTAATTTCCCTACTCCTGCTGACCATGCTGTTTCTGATACAAGCCAGATTGCCATTGGCCTTCTTAGCCACCTGGGCACATTGTTGTCTCATATTCAGCCAGTTGTCAAACAACACCTCCAGGTCCCTTTCTGCCAGGCAGCTCTCCAACCACTCATCCTCAAGCCTGTAGTGTTGCATGGTGTTTGTTGTTATGCAATTGCAGGACCCAACTCTCCACCTTGTTAATTGACCCTCATACCGCTGGCCTCAGTTCATTGATCCAGCCTGTCCAGACCCTTCTATAGACCCTACCTATCCTCAAGCAGATTGGCACACTCACCTAACTTGGTGTCACCTGTAAGCTTATTGAGGATAATATTTTCTTACACTCTATTAGTATGTATTTTCCTCTTGTCTTTGTCCCTTTTATATTTTAGACAAGAACGTCCTCATATTTAAATGTCTCTTGGTTGCTACCAAAATAACCAATGAAACACTTTTAAAAAAACTCCACATAGATTTACCCATTAACTATCTTCTATACCCTTCTCCTAAGGGAGAAAGAGCTCTCTATTGCCTATGCAGATCCACTCACCTATGAGGTATTTTTAGCAATACATTATGGCTGTGTGTTAGTTCTCCTTTCTAGAGAGCCTTAGGCTATCGCTTTTTTTTACACAATCAAAACAGAATTGCACCAACTTCTGGGTGACTAATTGATGCAAATTATACTGACATAGCTGGTGATTTTTCTGCTTTAAATTAGCAGCCATTTCTATGCAAAAGTCATTTTAAAAAGAGAAGTAAGTAAATAAAAATGCCATTTTTTGTGTTGGCTAGGCTGAAACCATTAATTTAATAAACTCAGCTAAAACTCAAAGACTGTTGTTTTAATATTACTGTGCCATTGTCTGGTTTGGTTTAGTTTGAAACTGAGCTTGGACAAGAATTCGCACAACTACAAGAACTGTGGTGGTATCAGCATTTGGGAAGGATGGAGAAAACAAGAGGGAAGAGAAGGATGAAGACAGGGATGGAAGGAGACAAGAAGGCCAGTATTTTATGACAGAAGGCCAGTATATCCACATTCAGTTCTGTGATTAGTCAGAACTTCCTTCTGTTCCTGCATTATTTTCATGTCATTAAAAGCCTGCTTTGCAGAAATCAAAACCTCAGTGAGAGTCTTCTAATCTAATCTTAACAGGAGAATAAAAATGATCCTAAATCTTGTGATGAAACTGATTCCCCTGGTAAAACAAGTGGACTTGTAGCTATAACCTTCCTCTTCACTGGACTCATGCTGACTCACTTACTCTCTTAGTTCTTTAATCTCAGTCACAGACTTGTGACTAATATAACTTTATAAGAGCTTTGGAGCTAGGATCACAGCATTTTCATCAAGCTAGGATGTGATTACAACATTCAAAGGAGTGATGCACTAATAAAAATGAATTAATCTGCTACCACACAATGCATATCTTGAAGCGTATTTAGTAATTCCACCGGGGTTATATGAACAGTTTCGATACTTAGGATTATCTTGCATTGTGCTACAGTTTACACTAGTGTTCCAGGGAGACCAGGCTTGGTACTAGCCTGCTTATCTACCTATGAACTGGTCAAGGGTTGTTATCAGTGTGTTAGTAGACTTGCCTGGAGAGAACAAGAGCAAATGCATCATCCATTAAGGCAACCTTGCTAAAGTTAAAAATCGTGGAGCTTGTCATGTCTGTTGCAAACTGCATTAAGTACATTAGCTCTAAACATTGCACCCATCTGAGCAAGAAAGTCTATGGTGGCTTTCAAAGTTAAATTCTTCACAGGATGAGAACACGGGGCATCTGCAGGAAACCAGTTCCACTTGTGAACGCACAAGCAGCTGGGCCAGAGCATCCCTTCTCCATGGCAGGGCAGCAGAGAAGGACCTTGTGCCTACCAAGGACTACAGAAAGGCCAGGACTGTGTACAGCATCAAAGTCTATTTAACTCTGGGGTGTTCCTGAGTTAGGTGGCTAGAAATCGAATAGGAAAGCTCAGTGAAGGGAATGTCCACCAGAGTTGCATGGATATCAAGAGCTCTATGGCTTAAAATGCATTTACGTTGCATTGTTTAAACCCTGTTCTGTTGTCTGAGAATGTGGACAGCGCTGCCAGGATACTGCCTGGCTTCTTGTGACCATGCTGTAGAGCACATGCTACTAGCACCTGTGACTACCCACGTTGAGATTCCAAATCGAAGGCAGACAGCTGTACTCAATGCTTCATTAAGCTGTTACTTGGTCACTTCATATGCAACAACAACGTGTGTCTGGTCTATCTGATTTGTTCTTTCATAACTATCATCAATTGTTTGATTGTTGCGACCAGATAAACTTTGGGAGCTGGGGAGTCGTTAATAGTCGAGCACACTGATTAATCACACAGTTTTGTCTCTCTTTATACAAATCCTCACATCTTGCTCATAAGGTACAGAAATGCATTTGGAAGCAAAGCTTCATTCCACTCAGAATCAGGTTTGTTTAACCTGAATAGTGTTGTTTAATGCTGACACTGGAAAGTCAGAAACCTGCACATCAGCAGGTTTCTTTTGTAATCTCTGGAGGTTCTACTTCAGCTATTCTCTGCCCAGCTTGAATGTCTGTTTGCCTCATCATAAGTGATTGCTGATGTATTGTCAAGGGTAAAATTACCTACTTTAAAACCTTGCTAACTACCTCACTTACAAAAAAAAAGATGAATAAAAAGACCAGGTGGGGTTTTTGTTCCTCCAGGATTTTACTGGGTTAATGTCCCTCAACACTAAGTTGAGGCTAAGGCAAATTATGTCACAAAAAGCTGTATTAGAGTTTTATTAAGAATTTGAATTGAAGGTGCAAGAGTGATGAATTTCAAAGATGAACATGAAATTCCCAATTTCTTTTTCTTCCTTCTGTCCTTTCTGCTTTGAATTGAGCCGTAGCCTTACGTACACCACCACATACTTACACAGCTCTTGGCCTGCCAGGAAACTTATCTGAGTCTGACCACACTCAGATCAAGCACAACTCCTCAAGAGAACTGCATAACACAAAATTAAATGTAAGGATTAAGATAAATAGGGGAGGATGTGATTAACACAATCAATTAACACAAATTCTCTTGTGTGGAATAAGACCTACCGCATCCATGGCAAATTCTCATTAAGTTACTCGTTTTATCATGGATGAACATACAGATAACCCATCACAGTCCATTTTTGCAGTAGATGCCCACAACACAGACAAAAATAAAACCAGACACAGCCACATTCAGACTGTGGCTACCTGTGGTGGCAGACAAAGGGGCTGGCTTGCCCTGTGACGGGGCCAGCAGCTGAGTTCGGGTACTCACATTTCCAGGCGTAGTGATGTCTGTCTGTGGAGGCTCAGCATTCTACTTAAGCATGTGGGGGGAAAAGGAGGATGAGGATAAAGAAACACGTGGTCTATTTTAAATGTACATCAGTTCCAGCACGGTGAGTGGGGTCAGCAAAAATTGAGCGTGGAGCAACCCCCACCACAACACAGTGCTTGGGCCAGATCTCTGCCTCTGGGGACTGAGGGTGGCTGGCAGGGAGAGTTTTCTTCAGTATGTGTCTGCTACAGAGAGCGCTAAGACAAACACTTTGCTAAGATATTCACAGACCTCTTCTGGAAGCAAGGGAACATGGAAACAGGGGAATTTAGGGATGACTAGCAGCAGCCTCACACTTGTTCCTGCCTGACATCAGTTCTTGCCGCTTTGAGCTTCTCCACTGTCTTGTGCCCCATCCTTCCTTCTAGATCTTTATCTCCAAACTGGTTTTGCCCTCGTTCCTGCTCCAAATGCCAGTTTTGCGTCTCTCTTCTTAGTCCTGCCTGCCCTAGTGTCCTCTCTTGGTCATCTTTCTTCCTGAAAGTCCCAGTCTCGTTTCAGCATGCTGCTCTGTAGTGCCCAGCGGTGTCTGTGTTTTCCTCCAGACACGTGCACCAGCTGCATGGCATTGTACCTGGAGTGTTCAGCAACCTGCATTAGACTAAATGCTTCCACAGCTGGAGAAACACACTTCCATTCTTTAATAAAGCTAAAGTGAGGATTTTATCTCTTTCCTCACTTACTCTCACAAAAAGGTACAGCATGCTGCTGTAGGGCTTTTAACATTATACGGTCGTTATCTCATTAAATGTTGACAGTAATTGCAGGTTCCTGAGGAGCCTCCCGACACCCACCACTCGGCTGACCCCAAATAAGCAAGGTGCCACTTGGCTGAGGAAGGGTTACTCCAAAGGTTGCCATTGTAGGGCAAAAGTTAGCAGCTGGTACTGCATGAGTGGGACGAGGGGTTTGGGCCCAGTCACCAGGGTCCCTTTATAAAGGATGTTTCTGACATGTGACGGTCCCTGCCCAGCCAGCTGCTTTCCACCCCACAACATTTCAGCAGTGTAAACCACAGGGATAGTATCTACAATTAATGCCAATTCCAGGGCCATGCACAGGGTTAGCCGCACTTGTCTCTGTCCTTACTAAAACCTGGATGCGTCCGGCGATGCCACCAGCAGATGCTCTAACAGACCAAATCTCTTCAACAGGACTAGAGGGTGAGAAGCCAGGTTAATAGTCTTTCCTGAAAGTGTGTAGAGATACTAAGTGAGGATGAGGTTGTTTTTCTTCCCCTGTTCTTTTACAAAAGCTGTTTGGCATCTCTATTGTGTGTGTTTGTTTGGCAATAGTCTGCCATATGGCTTTTCTCTTTCCTTCCAGCCGCAGCTGTGTGTTTTCTAAGAAGCATAAATCAGAGAGACAGGTAAAATGACTAGGCTTTTGTCAAACGTGTGTGCACCGCCAGTGTTGTAAGAGCGCGTTCAGATAGCACCTATGTGGTGTGCTTGGGAGACAGTCTGGAGAAATAAACTCCCTTCCGCACACCTAGTGCATCGCCGCCCCCTCCCCAGCACAGCAAAAGCCGATTCCTGTACCCAAGGGCAGGTCTCTCTCTTTCTTTCACTTCCTTTAGTTCCAAAACGTCAGTCTTTTTAGGTCTGTGTCCAAAACACTGACCTTCTACTCGGCTCAGAAAGGACAGCTCAGAGCATTGCTGTTCATGTTCTGTTTGGTTTGATTTGTGCTATTTTCCTCACACTAAGCCAGCTTTGCTGTTCTAGCAACTCCTTCTCATGGAAACGGCTCAAAACAGTCTCCTCAATACCTGCCTTGTGTCTGTGATCTCCCAGTGCTTTAAGTGAAACAGATGCTGTGGAGTCAGACCAGCAAAGCCGGCGCTGTTCTTTGTAATTTTTGCTATCCAGATTCTCCTTTTTTCCCAAAAATGCCCTTCATCACCCAGTCTCTGTGAGGGTTACAAAAGGCCACTGAGAGGAAAATGGTGTGCAACATCTGGAGGCTGCAAAATCTGCTCTGCCCAGCCTCCTTCCTGGGCTGGAGTCAGCTGTGCATCCTGCTGACTCAGCCCCACCATGCTTTCAGAGGAGTAAAATATGACTAAGAAGTGCTAAAGTAAGTGTTCATCTGTAATTAAAACTTACCAGCCATGTCTAAATTAAGTACTTTTTCCATAAAACATTATTCCAGTAAAATTAGGTTTTTTTCTTTTTGGGTCAAAGAATAGTAAACAAGGACAAAATCATCTGTCAGAACATTTCCTACACAAGACGGTGATTGTATTCACTTCATTTTCTTACCTGATCCCTCTGACTTCTGAGAAACGTCTTCTGGGCAGGTGCTGGCAGCAGCTCACCCCTCCTGGGGTTTTAGCAGCTGTGCATAGAAGCCAAGGCCAGACTGCATTAGCACTGCACAGCTGCACTAAGTGGGTGACCAAGGGCTGTGATCCCTGTGATTGCGTGAGAAAGCAGTAGACAAAATCAGTGGCTGGCTGCTACGTACCTGTCTGCTGGATTATTTATGTCAAAGAGAAGGTCATGTAGCTTCAGAAAACACCAACACTTGCCATCCTCGCTCCTTCAGAGCGCTCTCAGCCCATTGTCTGGTTTTCTCCATTACAATGAAAGCTCTTCCCCACAGTCATGATGCTTCTAGAACTGCCAGGGGATGATAATAGCAGAGCACAGTAGCAGTACTGCTGCAGAGGCTGTGTGCAGCAGGGGTGCAGGACCCACCAAAGACCAGACCTCAAGCGAAGAGATGTTTCTGGGGAGATTGCAGAGAGGCTGCTGGCCACTACACGAAGCGAGCAAAGTCTCTCTGGTGTGACTAGCCGGCTAGTTTTCCAGTCATGCTTTGTAAAGCTATTGACTTTTCCATTGACCTCCAGCAACACAAGCAATTTTCCTCCATCGCATTTCCCATGTGATAAACATCACATATGAGAAAAATGTATGAATCATAAACGTACGTGAAAATCACACATTAATTTTTTTAAAATACTATTTATTTGTATAAAAATCTATACAATCACTTCTCCAAACCAGTGTGATGATGTTGATAATAGCAGCATCAAAAGTACGCTAATGATTACAGGCGCGATCTCTGTCCTAGTGGCATCACTTCAACAGAGTCAGAAGAAAAAGCTCAGTATAAGCGTTTTCGTAGGTGTCCAAGAAACTCTGTCAGCAACATGGCCTCGGAGGAATTAAAAGGAAAAAAGCTCTCTTTTCCTTCAAGCATGACAAACTTTTTTATAATTGTTCTTATTGCTTATTACTGACCCAAAACTCAGGCCAGATTAAATCATCAAGAGACAGGGCCATATGGCAAACATTTATGGTCCTGCTAAGCGTAAAATGGATGGCTGAGCAGATGAAAAAATGATAGCTGCAGATCTTAGTGCTGGAAAAAGCATCGGGCATGTTTTCAGGGCTGAGAGCAGAGAGGAACACTACAAAATTGCGAGTGGGAAGCAAGTGCTGAGCTGGAACTTTCTCCTCCACTCTTTTAATGCAGAAGACCATGGATCTTGGAAAGTGGCTGTGTGAAGGGAGAGGGCAGCTGAAGGAAAGGGTTTGGATGAAGGGTGCTTCAAAGAGCATAGTTGTAGGAGAACGTCTCCAGCTCCAGAAAGAAAACTGGTAGGTTTTCAGGACACAGAAGTCTATGCGGCAGGTACTTTGGAGCTGAGTAATCTCAGTTCCTTGAAGGCTGAAACCTCAGGTTCCTCCATCCGGAACTCCTGCTGTGCCCACCCAGGAATGGGTGAGATCACCTCACTAAAGGAAGAATTACCTTGAGCAGCTTCAGCATAGCTGCCAGTGCAGACGTGGCTGGAAAGTGCAGATTTATCTCTCAACAGTGACAGCCCTAAAGATTTAAAATGGTTAAACTCCATTTTTTCATCTGTTTAGGTCATGGTCTATTTCTCCATACTTCATGGTAATGATGAAGTGATTGGCCAGTAAGACAACCCTGCTCAGGGAAACTCTTCAAACCCAGGGTTGTATTTGCCTGCAGCTTGGCTTGTAAAGATAAAATAATGGAATAATAAAACGTCCTCCCCCACCACTGAGGAGCTTTGTTTTGCTGAAGCCAAATAACTTGGTAGCTTGTGGCAGTGCACGATTTACCCTTCCAGCATGTGACTCACAATCAGCTTTAATTACTCAAGTAATTCAGTCCCCAGGCCGCCATTTACAGTGGGTAGCATTGCACGGTTTGTCATCCAGCCCATAATTTCTAGCTGCATTTGAACCTCTCATATGCATGCAGTGTTCGCCTGCATAAAACTTTATATATCACTGCACTCCTTCCAGCAGTCATATATTATTTACATCATCTGTATTGCAAACATACCAGAAGAACCCTACAGTTTTCTCTGGAGTTCAGCTGGCTTTTCACGTTTCCCGTGCCTGAAAGAACATTAAACATTCCTGCTTCGTCCTGTGTCTCTGCTTTACTGACTGCACAGCCTCGTTATGCAGAGCAGTACTCCCTCTGTAAGTAGGTGAAGGTTTATTTACTCGCATGGTGTAGGATGGCTCCTGAGCTAATAGTTCCAAAAGAGCAGCAGTGAGAAACAGAAAGAACGGGGCGTAGTGTGTCCTCCTCTGAACACGTGAATGGATTTGGCTGGAGGTGGAGAACTGAAGGAACAAGAAGACAGCTAGATGTGGTCACCAGGAAGGAAACCAGCTGAGATTGGCTCTGCAGTTACAGTAGCTGGTAGCACCAGTGGTGGAAGTCAGCATGGAGAAAGAGAAGGAAGGCAGCTCTGCAGCGTTCCCGTGTGCGTGGCTGGGCTGCAAGCTACTTGCTTCGACTGCCTGGAGTTCTGGGAAACCACTTATGTGGCTTTTGCAGTCTTTGTTGTCAAACGGATCCTTTGTTGCTTCAGACATCGATCAGCTTACACGTTGTATTGGGTGAAGAGAAAAATACTGTGTGGAAGAAAAGGGGAATGTTGCAGGAAGAAACACTTCTGGAGAGCACATTAGAACCAGATGTTCCACTCAAAACTATTTGTGGTCAGGGACCACGCAGAGAAACTAACTACTATAAAGGGAAAAACCCAGAATTACAGCACCAGATACAAGGAAAAGTTGCACCAAGAGCAAAAAAGCAGATTGAAGAAGGATGTGTTAGCTGTCTTGCACAGACAGCTGTAATTACAGGTTACACTTTAAGCAAGAAAAGGCTTGGATCCTTCTCTTACCTCTTCCACAGATGTGCCGCTGAATGTTGACCAAACCACACAGACTTCACTTCAGTGTTGACTAAGGGCTTGACGGCCACACTGAGGAGTTTTATTTTCCTCTCTCACTGTGCCTTAGTCATAAGGACTGGATGCAGCCCAGAGGCAGTCAGTTCTTGGAAGGCTGGCAGGGGAAGGGCTGGCACAAGCTGCTGCATGGCCATTTTGTCTACCTAGACTTCAGCAAGGCATTTGACACCGTTTCCCACAGCATTCTGCTGGAGAAGCTGGCAGCTCATGGCATAGACAGGAGGACTCTTCACTGGGTTAGAAACTGGCTGGATGGCCGAGCCCAGAGGGTGGTGGTGAA
>JAOXOE010000001.1:72186363-72204161 GCA_028565055.1 Phoeniculus purpureus
GGTGGTGTCACCGTCCCTGGAGGTGTTTAAGGAACGAGTGGACGTGACGCTTAGGGATCTGGTCTAGCAGCTAGATAATAGGATAAAGGTTGGAATCGATGACCCTGGAGGTCCTTTCCAGCCATGATGATTCTGATTCTTCAGGACACTGCACAGACAGTGAGGAGGAAGGAGGCTCTCAGACCCTTCCCAGTCCAGCAGAATTTTCCCAGATTGAGGATCTCCTTGTAAATAGAGACTGTGCTCTTTTTCTGACATTTTGAAGAGATATGAAGGACAAATTGATGGATATGTTTAGGTCACACATGTGATATGGTGATGGAAGATGTGGAAAAGCATACAAATAAAAATAAGTGCTTCAGTGATAAATTTTAATGACAGAAAAATGTAATAGAAGAACAGCCATACTGTCATTACAGAGAAGAGCAAAATTCAGCTAGCTCTGTACCCTGAGCAACTGTTCAAGTGAAGCAAATGAGAAATGGAGACACCAAGTGACCCTCCTCTGCCTCCCAGCATCTGGTCCTCAGTGACATAGTGACGTCTGAGTTGGGAGTTCATCCTGAACATAATTTTGAACAGAAACTGATGGCCCTATCTTGTGCATATTTGCCCTATCAGCTTTTGAACCCATTTATTATTTTGTTCTCTATAATATCCTGTGGCCATGAGTTGCACAACTTCACCACATGCTGCGTGATGAAGTGCTCCATTTTAAACGCCTAGCTGATTATTTCATCAGCCTGTATTCTTACACTGTCAGGAGTTACAATTAATCTCTTTCCTCAACTACCCATTACCATTCCTGGTATTATCAGGCTTCATCTCTTCCCCAAGCTGAAAATACCAAGCATGTTTTGCCTTTCCTTATACAAAAACCACTCCATTCACCAAGCCTGCTTCTTCTTTTTTCTGGACACTTCCAGCTCTCTGTTCTGAGCTGCAGTAATGGGTTCACCACATAGCCAGGATGCAGATGCACCGTGAATTTATGTTGTAGCGTAACTAATTTCTTACTTTAGTTCTCTGTTCCTTTCCTAATAATTCCTAGTAATCTTTTTGACCACCATTGAGCGATGAACTGATTTTCAAAGGGACTAATCAGTAATGACTCCCAGATCCCTTCCCTGAACATTAGAAGCTAATTTAGAAATGGCCATTCTGTATGCAGCTAGGGAGCTTTTTTCCTCTTATGAATCACTCTGCATCTATTGACAACAAATTTCTTTTGTCATTCCATTACCCAATCACCAAGCATTGTGAAATCCTTCTCCAACAGGGAAAATGAGAAAATTCATAGTGAAATCTGGCCAATTTCATGCTAAACATATTTGTAATTGTGTAGGAAGCGTAGTCAATATGTGAAGAACACAAGTCAGCAAAAAATATACCTCTTGCTGCCAAAAAGTCGTGGGAAGTTCATCTCACAGAGCATCTGATTTCTAGAGAAGAGAAAACCTTTTCTTCATTGGTATGTGGCTGAGTGAGTCAAAGCTTTTTTCTAAACTTCAAGTCTGAGATATCTACAACTCAGGAAAGGCTGGATTTGGCAATCAGGCAGATAGCACCTCATCTTTGTCTCAGGGGAACTCACAAAGCCGATACAACTCCAAGAGCCTTGACATCTCAGTCAGGACAGCTATAGCCTAACAAGCCTATGTTAGGTCTGATAAGACTGAGGATTGGCCTTCTGTGTTGTGCTAACGCCCTGATGCAGGGTACACCGTGTGCTTTGCTGTTTGCATTCCTGTCCCCATAGCACAGGTGGCTGCAAGCTCCATCCCCCTGCCCTGAAAATAAGCTTTGCAAACTGTTTTCGTTCATAGCTTTGGGTATGAATTTTGAGCCACCTCCAAGCAGTTAGCTGTGTCACCAAAGTAAGGGCAAAGAAGAAAAGTGTTCTTTCTGTGAAACACTGTAAGGAGCAGGTTTAAGTGTGCCTAAGTGTCAGACGTGACACTGTACGTGGGTGCCCACACAAGCCGTGAGGTAATTGGGTACGGATTTGCAAGCATAGATGCTACCTCTGAAAGAGGTGTGGCAGGACCTGAGAGAGATATTTTTTTGCTACCTTCTGCCCTTCTCAGGCAAAGTGCATGGAAACATCACAGGTTTCACAGAATCACTGAACATGAGGTATTGGAAGGGACCTTGAAAGATCGTCCAGTCCAACCCCCCTGCCACAACAGGATCACCTAGATCAAGTCGCACTGGAAAATGGCCAAGTGGGTTTTAAACATCTCCAGAGAAGGAGACACCACAACACCCCTGGGCAGCCTGTTCCAGTGCTCCGTCACCCTCACCCTGAAGAAGTTCCTTATCATATTTATGTGGCTCCATCCTCCTAACACCTGCCCTTCACATGTTTATAAACATTCATGAGGTTACCCCTCAGTCTCCTTTTTTCCAAGCTCAAGAGACCCAGCTCCCTCAGCCTTCCCTCATCAGGGAGATGCTCCACTCCCTTCATCATCTTCGTGGCTTTGCACTGGACTCTCTCCAGCAGTCCTGTGTCTTTCTGGAACTGAAGGGCCCAGAACCTGACACAATATTCCAGATGTGGTCTCACCAGGGCAGAGCAGAGAGGCAGGAAAACCTCTCTTGTTCTACTAACCACCCTCCTGATCCACCCCAGGATGCTGTTGGCCTTCTTGGCCACAAGGGCACAATGCTGGCTCATGGTCATCCTGCTGTCCACCAGGACCCCCAGGTCCCTTTCTCCTACACTGCTCTCCAACCTATACTGGTTTTCCTCCTTCCACCTCTCCCTCCCCCTCCCTTGACTCCAGAAACCAGGCTTATGCTTTAGCACACACTGTGTTTTACACATGCCAAATGTAAGTTCACTACATCCGGTGTCACCGCAATCCTGAAATTCCACATGGAGCCTTCGTTTCACCGGAACACATTCAACTATTTATTCAGGCTCTAGTTCTTCACAACCAACTGCAGAAGCACTGATTTCAACACAAAGAGTAGCAGGCATACAGCTGGAAAGAGGACAAAATGTGACTTAAGTGCCACTTAATCTCATTTAATGACATTTCCTCTCCTCCTTGCCCAAAATAATAAGATTTAGAATTGAACTAAAGCGAAAAGGGAAACTCTTAAGTAAGTTTCAAAGTCAAGCCCATGCCAGCTAACATTATCTATTTCAGGACTTCCTGCCTCACTTATCTCCTTTTAATTAACCTATTTCTGACCTGGACTGTGTGTTTGCCTGGCAGACACAGTCTCATTTTGCAATTGCTCTTGGTTAAATAAAAGAGTCAGTAGCCGTGTTCGTGGCCAGCTCTGTTGCTGCATATGTTCTGCAGCAAGGCTGAGGGCAGCAGGCAAGTGAGGACAGGAAGCAGATGTGGAGCAGAAGTGACGTAGTGAGACGCTAGGGGTTTACGCAAAGTGCTGCACGCAGAAGTGGTTGGTGGAACAAAGTGGTTGGTCTGCTGCTTGTTATTTCTGCAGCTTGGATGTCTGGACACAACCCTGCAGACACAGGATGCACAATCAGCAAAACTCCTACTCATTCTATGATTCTGCAGTGCATATTCAAAATTGTCTCGTGTGCAAGACAACAAACATTCCAGAACAGAGTCCATCCCATTACAAAAATCTGACAATAAATCTGATAGCATTCTCAAACTCCAGGCAACACATAGAGGTTCCACATATGTGTTGTACAAAAGCCAGTAACCCCAAAAATGTGTAGCTGGAACCGCCAAAGGTTTTATCTCTCATTATTTTAGTAGCAATTTGATGCATGTCTGCATAGCAAAAAGACAGACACTAATCCATTTACCAAAAACATCTTGTTGTCCAAAAAGGCTCTGGCTAAGACAAAGCTGAGCTTGAACTATTCCTGCAGTACAGAACAACAGGAACATTAAGTAAGTAAGTAGAAGAGTTGAAGGAAGGCAGGAAGGAGTCTATGCAAGAAAAAACCAAGAATGAGTAGGATAAAATACCTTTATCTAGGCAAGTGAAAAACTTGCTGGTAAATACAGAAAATGGGTGTTCTGAGTGGGTACTTCCACAGATCAGTCCTTTTCTCCCAAACATGTCAAAGGCATGCTGAAGTGGGCATAAACTAACGTGGATGCACAAAACCAAGCTATCCACTGCTGGGGAGGGGGTGAGGCTGCTGCAGCACCATGTCCCAAGCTTCACATGTCCCTGTGTGATTCCCTCACCCTTTCTCTTGTTGTTCAGGATAATTACACTTCACAAGGACCTTTATACTCTGGCAGGCAAGGTGTGCCTTCAGCGAGGTGAACAGGCTTGAACACAGACAGCACAGCTTTCATCTCTGAAATGGCAGTCACAAATGAAATCACAAAGTTAGAACCCTTAAATAGAAAGTGCCTGACTCTGTCAACCAGCCAGTGACACAGGGGGTTATGTTCTGCTTAGATCTGAATGATAAGAAATATGAGTTCTCCAAAGTAGAGGAGCATTATCCAGCATCACTAAAGACCGTTTAATTGGCTGCTTCCCTCCAGCACTAGTCAAGGAAGAAGGATTTGCTTCTCAAAATACTCTTCTGTCCTAGCTCTTTCAGGAAGGATTTTCTGTCTTTGCCTGACCCAGGCCAGCCCCTACCTCAGCTAGGCAAAATAACCATGGGAACTAAAAAACGTGTTGTGAGATAGAGCTTGAAAAATACTGGGAGTATTAGAACAAAACACTGTAGTTTGGATGCTGCTTCATAAATCTTTCATTTCATAAATACCTGTATGTCCTCTCTGGCACTCCTCTGAAAAAGACTTTCTACCTAAACACTTTTAACCTTGCTTTTTCTAAAGCAGAAAAAGGCTAAAATCATCAAACATTCCCAAAATGAAGACAAAAAAACATCCCCCTTTAGCTTAAATGAAGCATTTGCGTTTCACAAATGAACGGCTAGCAATCTCTTCTTTGGCTCAGCATTAGACAAATATGTTTCCATCCTTTCGGTTTGATTGCCATCCACCCCTGTCTCTCTCTCTTTTACAGCACAAATTCAAAGCAAGAGTGCCCCTATCTTCCCAGACAATGCTGTATTCTTTCCTAAGAAGAATTACTTTTGAAGCTGAGATGTCTTGAGCATAAAATCTATGAATAGATACTGAGGAAGGTGACTTGGGACAGCTGTGAGCTGTATAGAGGGTGATTTCCTCACTCAGTGAGAGCAGCAAAATTTATTTCTATGCAAAGACTCAGAGCCATGTATCCAGATGTCTGTAATTTTCCAGAAGAGGAACTAGCAAACCTCCCTCAGCAGGGAAGGAATTTTTCTTGAGGAACTTTAGAGCAGCCCAGTCTGGGGGTGTTGGTCTGCAGATCAAGTCTTGCAAAGCTGATAGAGAAGGGCCAAGACAGCCCTGCTCTCCCAACCCAAAGGTGTAGTTTCATGTGTCAAATACCTGGAAGTCACATAGGCTAGAAATCTTAAGAAAATGGCAAGAGGGTGTTAGGAGCTTCCCCCAAGCTCATCTGAAGGCTGACAGTGGTCACACATCGTTCTGCCTGGCTGCCTTTGGGATGAAGGAGCCCTTGCTCACACTCACGGCTGACAAAAAGCCACAGTGCAAATCTCCTGTCACAAACACTGCCAGAGTCAGACGTTGTAATAGATGCCAAAGGTGAGAAGTGCACCCAGCTGTAATTACCTTCCCACAACAGCAGAAGAGGTGCTGTGGGTCAAGGTTTGGAGACAGCCATAGAAAGCAGAAGGAAAATGCTATTGCACCGCAGTAGCTGTACCTGTACCACTGAGTCATTTGTGATAAATCTGTCTGGTCAGCCACACACAAAAGAAAATGCCCAAATTGTTAAAAAAACCTCTAGCTTGTTACCAACAGCAAAAGCAGCTTTAATTTTTGTGTGTGAAGATCTTCTGCTTAGCTAAGAAGACTGAGGGTTAAAAGGCTGATGATTAATCCAGCACTTGACCTGTCTTCCCAAATGCACCCATGTTTAACCAAACGAAGCACTGACATTCTACATTTGACGTATAGCAGCACTGAATAAAATAATCCACTGTGAGAGATGTTTCCAAGTAGGGGGAAGACTTGTAAACTGCTAGGGAAGCTGATGTAATGGACAAGACGCTGTCAAGATTTCATAAGCAAAAGCCTGAGCCTTCTGAACACCACCTTGCACGTATTTTACGAACGCAGTCCTACCTGTACTAAATTACACCACTGCACATTTGCAGCTGTTATCACTGACAAGGATAGGACTGCAGGGAGGGCCACTGGGATGGTTTCTGCACCTTCTTCCACTACAAAGGATTTCACATTGCACTGCAAAAAGATGTAGCTAGAGACTGGAAAGGTGACAATGAGAAAGTAGAGAGAGCTGAAATTCATGCTCCATCAAGAAGCGTGACACGGGACTGACAGAAGCTGCCTGGCACAACTACAGTTTCTCATAAAAGCAGCCTAAGAATACTCAGAACAACCGATTCAGAGCAGACCAGGAGAGAGTGCATTAAAAAGCAACACCAGCTTGTGAGATACAACCAGAATAGCACGGAGTACTGTGACACAGTCTGGGAAATAGGCTCATTACCTAATGCATATGTTTAGAAACTCCTTCCGAAGGAGATCTTCTGGTGATAGGTACAGTTTGTTCCTCTCTCTCATTTAGCTAAGTAACGTTTTCACTGACTAAGGAGAATGGCACATCTTGGCTAATGTCTAGGCTTGAAACAGGAGGCTGAAACCATGTTATCAGACCTGTGAGTTCTTTCTGGGGTGTTCTGTGTGATGGAGTCAGGCTGCCCACTGAGGAGGACCTGCACCTGCAGGCAGTTCAAGATGTATTTTTCACACATTCATGCAGCGTGTCTTGCACTTCTTTCACAATATAGCTGTGTCTAAAACCTTAAAACCTGGGACTGTTGATTTACAATTGTGTGACAGCAAGGCGTCAAGGGAAAGATGGAGAGTGTTGAAGGAAGGCTACTCCCTGGATGGGCTGTGCTCTAGGAAGTCATTCCTTAGGCTTCCTTATGCCTTTTGCCTGCTGTCATGAACAGGCTTAAGAAAAAGCCAAGTTACTAATGATTTGCACCCAGTGACACCATCTATTAATGCCCTGCTGGTAAGCGCTGTCGCCAGTGCACTATGGTAGAGTACACCGTGCTCGGGCTACTCCTCTGCACAGATCTTTCCTTCCAATGGGGTTATTACCATCTTCTTGGTGGGATCTTTAACAGACAACAGAGTCCTCAGAAGGAAAAAAGTCTGGTAAATGGCAGCCTACATGAATGGATAAGGCACCAGTTTTCCAGTTTACAGTGGCATTTGATTTTTGAGTCTCTCATAAGGACTCGTGATTCCACACTCTAAGGTTTAGAGATGCTCTTGATAGAAATTTCTTCCATTCATTTATCTAAGTATCTTTTAATTCCCAGATAATTCCCAGCAAGTTCCACCATTTAGCTAGGTTTTGGGTAGAGGAATAGCTCCTGGGCTTTTCTGAACCTGCCAAATGATGCTTTTCGTTTGTTTTCTGCCTCGAGATTTTGCACTGGAGGAAGGGTCTCTTCTAGGCAACTCTGACCAGTTCCTGCTCATCTTCTCCATATGGCTCACAAATCCCCATTGTGTCATAATTCCCACTTAGTCCTCTCCCTCCAGACTATAGAGTTCCCTCAGCTCTGAAGCAGGGCAGCCACCCTCCCCAGCCGCACCACACAGCTCTAATGGGCACAGAGGAGCAGGGTTTGCCAGTCCAGGCACGATGTGAAGCAACTTGCACACTCTAATGGACAAATGGATCTAACGCCGGCACGGTTTTGCATAACACTATGTTGTCAGAAGATTTCTGTGCATTGTCTCTTGGCAGGTCCTTGCTCCAGATCTGCATGTTCCAACGGAAAGCGATAGCGGCAGTGGCTTTCCAACCGTCCCCTTTCAAAACCTGAGCCTTTCTCACGCATGTTTGTTTTGACTGCTCCAAAGTTTCCTCTGCCTTTAATAGATGGCAAAAACATCAACCAGCACAAACAGGGCGCACATATGATCGAGTGGAGGGACAAAACAGATGGCACATGAGTCACTCTCATTTGCGAAGTCAGTGATGGGAACACACTCCTGCTTTAGCATTCTGCTCGAGTCCTTTTGCAAAAGACAATTGAAGAGCTGCACTTGTCACAGAGTCCCTACAGCTTTCCAAGTCAGAAGGGGTTTGCCACCCAAGACCTTTCTTCATACATCAGAAGCGACCAGGAAAAGGGCTTGGGGACTGTGGCAAGCCCCTCATACAAGTTGTTTAACAGTAGTTGTGCCGGAGCTGAATGATGCCGCCGAGGCACCGATTGCGGTGCTTCCCCAAGGCCAGAGGCTCTCTGCTGCTCTTCAGTGTATTAAGCTTCGTTGTTGGATTTTTCCACCTGCTTTGCTATTTGCTTTTAATCCCCGGTGCCTCGCAGCACTAAGCATGTTCTCTGTTTTCTCTTCTCCTTTTTCTTTTCCCCTCACATAATCCTCCTTTGGGTAATGGATTTTATATGCTAACTCACATCGCTGAAATTTCATGAATGACACAAGTAGGAGTAGGAGACATTATGCTCTTGCCAGGAAAAGCCCTGGCCTATTGAAAATAATGATTATTTGCACTGCATAAATTGGATTTCTGCCATGAACAATATTAGAAGGAAAAGTCAGTGAGCAGAGCGACTCTGCTGCCGAGTACTCGTTGTGTTAAACCAAAAATAGACGCAATATCAGATAACCGTCACCTGGAAACTGCATTATGTGTTTGGGTGAGAACACAGTCCCAAGCTGCAAACATATTTGCACATGATTACCTTTTCATATTGCAAGACACTTCCTTGAAACTCAGTGAGTGTAACGCGAGTAGTCTGCATTCGTGTCCGCAGATGACGGTCTTGGCTTACAGGAACAGGCACAAAGTAGTCACTCTGCAAGCAAGTTTAGTTAGTTTTCTCTCAAATTCAGAGAGGAAGGAACAGCTGGAATAAAATTAATATCATCAATTATTCTACTATTATTTGTTTGTAATTTAACTATCTACATTTAGAATTCTTTAGAAAGCAACTTTTCACTTCATACCTAAAAAAGATTCTATTTTCCAAAAAAAAATCCAGGTTCAATTACAGAACTATCTGAAAATTAAAATTGGTGTTTCACAGATGAATTGTTATAATTGTGAATCAGAACCTTTCACACATTTAAAAAAAACAAAAGACATCTGATACGGAACCAGACAGTCAAAATTCACACACATGGAGAGACTTTCTCGTTTTTTCCTTTTAACACTGACGCGGTAAAATTAATAACATCAACACTGTTCCCATTTCCTTTTCATTTTCCTTTTTATCACCTTCAATGATTTTGAAATTTCCTCTCATTTGAAACAGACAAATGGAACAATCTCTCCTTTTTGGTCACTCTTCAAGCACCAGAAAGTTTTTTCAAAGTTTCAATAGCAACTAGCAATAGAAACACTGGAAAATGCAAAACGAATTTGCTTGTGTGGGTAGAGGTGTCTGCTCAGCTTCCATTTTACTGTCCCCAGTTGCAAAGAAATGTTTGACACTGTCAATATTTAAAAGCAATATTGAAAAGATCTTCAGTGCCTTAAAATTTACCAAAATTACTGTGTAGTGTCTGCCAGAACAATACCCAGAAAAAATCCCGACCCTGCTAAATGCTAGTTATTTGCGTCGAAGCCCCAGTACTAGTAAGCATCAGCAGAAGCAGAAATGTTCTAATAAAAAAGCTTACATAAATCCCATCCTGTGTTTTTACAGTGTCTTCTACTGATGAAAGAGATCTAGCAAGAAGAAACATCTTTTTTTAAGTGGTCATTCATTCTGTGTTAGTCTTCTAACACCTGGGACTTCACAGCGATCTGATTTTCACACATCCTGCAAGCTCAGGACGTTCAAATGTGTTTCTTGTTCAAAATCTTCCTCCAGCACCCTTCTCAGCACAAGAAATATAGTACTCGCTAACTACGCCGCAAGACATATAGGTGTATATATATAAATCACACACAGAGATTTCACAGACCAACAGAGAGAACAGAAAATACAGTCATTCCTGAAACTGAGAGAAATCGTATAAATGGAAGCTCATAAATACATGAGAAGGTGTAAGACAAAGCAAAACACTCTTTTGATCACTCGTGATGCAACCTAACCTCACACTAGTACGTTGGCGTTGATGTTTGTCTGTGTAGCCCTCCCGCGCACGCTATTAAGAGAGCTGATTTCTGCTGTGGTAGCAGGGCTCTCCACTGCGAGTGGAACGGATTCAGTCTTGGGCTGGTGCCAGGTCACAGATCAGTTGCCAGACTCTTTGTGTGCACTGTGCAGCAAACGTGCTCTCCTGTACTGATGCAGTCCATCGCTTCTTTACTCCCTTCTACTGCTGGTCAAACTGAGAGAGGGGACTGCAGTAGATGTCCTACAGTCCCCATCCAAGAAATAAAGACTTGCATGATTCCGATACTGAAGTAGAAGTGAAAGGACTTTCTCATCTTCCACACAGAGATAACTTTCCATAGAGAGTCACAAGATGACATGACATGACAATTTGGTTAGCACTGTACAGCAGGGCATTCTTCAGGGTCACTCACATACTTGAATATCCTTGGCAAAGCTGCAGAGGTGTTTGCCACCTAACAGGCACTAAACCAGCCTGGATCACTGGGCCTCTCTCCTCCCCATCCTAGTCACCAACTTCCCACTTCTCATGGGAGTATGTGAGATGAGGCCAACTGAGAGAGGGGACACCAGGTTCCAGGAAGGATGTGGTGTCAGCTGGGCATCCATATTGCACAAGCATGCGGAGGGGAAGTGATCCACAGGAAAGTACATACGGGAAAACCAAGTGTCTTCCACAAGCCCCAGACTGCTGAGGCTCCAGAGGAAGTTGAGACAAGAGAGCAGTTTGCCCTGATGGTTGATGAGGACTGGGTTAAGGATAAGTTGAGCAAACTGGATGTACATAAATCCATGGGCCCTGATGGGATGCACCTACAAGGGCTAAGAGAGATGGCGTAAGTAATTGCTAGGCCACTCTCTATCATCTTTGCTAAGTCATGGGGATCAGGAGAGGTACCTAGGGACTGGAGGACAGCAGAAGTCACTCCAATCTTCAAAAGAGGTAAAAAGGAGGACCCGAGTAACTATAGACCACTCAGCCTCACCTCCATCCCTGGACAGGTGATGAAACAATTTATCCTTGACACTGTCTCCAGGCACATCAAGGAGAAGAGGGTTATTAGGGACAGTCAGCATGGCTTCACCAAGGGAAAGTCATGCTTGACCAACCTGACAGCCTCTTATGAGGGCATAACCAGGTGGATAGATGATGGCAAAGCAGTCTATCTTCACTTTAGTAAAGAATTTCACACCATCTCCCACAGCATTCTCACAGCCAGACTGAGGCAGTGTGGTCTAGATGATCAAGTAGTGAGGAGGATCATGAACTAACTGCAGGATAGAAACCAAAGAGTGGTGGCCAATGGGACAGAGTCTAATTGGAGACCTGTATCTAGTGAAGTCCTTCAGGGGTTGGTGCTGGGACCAGTCCTGTTCAATCTATTCATTAATGACTTGGATGAGGGATTAGGGAGCACTGTCAGCAAGTTTGCTGAGGACACAAAGCTGGGTGGTGTCACTGACACCCCAGCAGACTGTGCTGCCATTCAGTAAGACTTGGACAGGCTGGAGACCTGGGCAGAGAGAAATTTAATCAAGTATAACAAGGCTAAGTGTACAGTCTTGCATCCGGGCAGGAACAACCCCAGATACCAGTATAGGCTGGTATAGAAGAAAGTGACCTGGGGGTCCTGGTGGACAGCAGGATGATCATGAGCCAGCAATGTGCCCTTGTGGCCAAGAGGACCAATGGCGTCCTGGAGTGGATCAGAACAGGGGTGGTTAGCAGATCAAGAGAAGTTCTCCATCTCTGCTCTGCCCTGGTGAGACCACATCTCAAATATTGTGTCCAGTTCCGGGCCCCTCAGTTATAGGTTAACACAACATTAAATTTCCATATCCAAGGCTTGTTTTAGCTTTACAATTTAGTTTCACTATATGGTTAGGATCAATGTAAAAGATTTTAACTGTATAAATCATCTGTTATTATCAGGATTTACTTAGCTATATTTCAGTTATACAACATAGTGCAATATGGAACAGACTGAAGGATCCCTGAACTTAGAGTAAGACTCTTTCTGATTCTAACTACCTGGCAAAAGCTATTTCTCTGAGTCCAGAACATGCACCCCACAAATTGTTGTAAACTAATAAAAATTTAAGGGACTATAATAACAAACTCAAGCTGTTGGATGAGCAGTACAGCCAACAGCTCCTCAGAATTGTTCCTTGATTAGTCAACACCAATGCAGAAACTCTTCACATGGATAATTTATGGTTCACATAAAGAACACACTATTATAACATTTTCCTGTTCATTCAGAGATCGTAAAAGACATACTCCAAATCAATATTTATTATTTATTTTTTCTTCCTCCCTACTGTTAAACTTGACAACCTTCTCCACCCCATTTATAGCCTGCCATTGCTAACTGGGCCCCTTCACAACCTCTAGTATAAGTATCTGTAAGAGATCTATGTATCATGATAGCAATAACCCAGTCCCTCCAGACACATTTAGCCACAGCAGAATATTGTCAAGCTCTGAAGACAAGTTTCTTCCTGAGGAGCTGAACTACTGAACCTTAATTTCCTGCAGTTCAATGTCTCACAGTTCTTCTTCCACACCATATAAGCCCTCCCTGCTTTCAGTATCATAAGTTCACCACACATTCGCTAAGTCCTTTCACAGCATCCTCCATGTCCCTGAACATTTTGCTTTGTAATGCCTCCAGTTGCCTTCACATCACCAAGGCTTTCTGGTGAGTCCTCTTTTTTCTCCTTCATGCCCATGCTGCCTCTTTCTGTCTTCTCACTGGTACAGAAGATAACAAGTGTTGGAACTAGGGTAAACATACACTTTGGAGAGCTGGTCTGCTGGAAGGTTCTTGATACCTGTCCCACTGAGGGGCCATCAAAAAGAACACAGAGCACTAAGTTGTCTAGACAAGTCATTAAGAAAATCTCTGTCCTTTTCCCACCCACCAGTATTTTTTCAAAACTTAATAAAAAATTAGGATTGATGAAAAACTGCCTCATCTTGGATTTGGTTTGAAGGATCTGAGAGTATCACAAGAAGACCATCAGACAGGCAGCATAAATGCCTCACCTTCTTCTCTCAACACCACCAAGCTAACCACTTGCCAACCCACCTCATAATCTATTTTTCAGGGCCAGTCATCTGAGCACTCAGTGTGAGCTTCACTAGACTGACCAAACTCTTCTTGAGGTGCTTTGCCAGGCATCAATCACTTTTGCTGTCTAGTGTTACCTTTACATCAGAAGACCTGTTGCTTATTGACAATGCCACCAACCCACACATACATTTTGCTTCCTCTGAGGTGGAGTGCTTCTTTCATTATCACATTATTTATACAGTTGTTGTGTTCCTAAAGAAGGAAAAGAGCACAAAAAAATTTACTTGGACTGTAGGGGAAGCCTAGTAATCGCACAGTTAATACAAACAAGACTGCAGCACACACATTTCCATGTGGAGCTCTTGCAAACAAGGTTTAGCTGCCTGAATCCTAGTGGTTTATCCTCTTTCAGCAAATATTGAGCTAGTATCATGAGTCACATTGCTAGTCACACTCCCAAGTAGCACTGTGTTCCCACCACTGTGTTTCAGATATGTGCAACAGAGTGTTTGATCCAAAACACACTTTATGACTTGCTTCCTTTCTCTGTGGTATGCTAGCGGAGGTTTTGGCAAGACTAACTCCTTTTCAAATGTTATCAGAAGAAAAGGGTCAGATTCTAGTTCCATTGACTTGTAGGAAACTGAGTGTGTGGGAAAAATGTGTTTTACGTCCCTCTGAAAGCAAATAGCCGTCCCCTGTGGGCAGACACTAGCTCAATCTTTTCTCGAGAGACCAACATTTCACCTTTTGGTCTTGGCTTTCACCAGCAAGAATTAAGAACATATCCTTAAAGGCCCTTTGACATCAATTCATCATCTTGCTCACCCAAGACTATCATTCATAAGCTAACGTCATGTTCAACGCTGTCTGTCACTCAGCTGCCAGATAGGCCCTAGGCAGGAACTAAAGGATTCGTGGGTCACCTCAGCACTTAGCAACGACAAAACTGTGGTGGGAAGCAAAATGCTGCTGCCCATGATGTGGAATAGCACAGCATCCATAGTCACTCTCCTGTACAAATCTCTCTGCTTACACCCCCGATGGGCAAACCTCCTTCACAGCACACAACAGCACTGGCCATCTATAGCATGAGAGACTACGTGGTGCTTAAAACAGTAGCCCTTCCAAGACCAAAATGGACTGCCCGCTTCTGTGAGAGCTCGTCGTGTAACAGCTTCCTGGCTCTGGGTAGAGGTTCAGACCCTGTGGGTGTTGAAAGTTTCTTGTAACTAATAGGAGACATGGTACCAGTAGTTGATGAGATAACTGTTGGGCTAAGATTAAGATGAAAAATAGGAACAATGGCTGAGGCCATGGCTCACGTGCAGTGGCAGATCTGTCTCACCCAGACAAAGTCACACTACTGCCCCTGCAGCAGCACAGCCGTGTGTGGTCATACAGGGAGACAGACCAGGACAACAGGCACAGATGTAAATTTAAAAAAAAAAGCAGTTCAGATTAACAGACACAATTTTGTTGGCCGTGAGACAGCAGGACAGGAGAGAGAAGGGGCTAAGTGGAGAGGAGACTGGGTGGAAGCTATTTAAATGGCAACACGCTCAGATGAGGGTTAGCGGGCAGCAAAGCCTAAATCCTATCCTGAAGTCATCTGGCATTCCCCAGGTCTCACTGGAAAAGAGGATCTGGATTTCACAGGCACATGGGATTGGTTTTTAATGTCAAGCAGCATCCGTATCCCTACATTATTGTCATTTAATTTCAGCTTTTGGCCTGGGGACGCATAGTATGTGCTCAAAATGACAGATGAAGGCATAAAAAAGGCTGGGTCTGGCCAAAGCTTGCATCTTCTGTGGATTTCCTCAACAAATACCCCCATTTTCCTGATAGGTCCTTAGACGACTGCAGTTCGTGCCACACTATTAATGTATGGCAGGTGTTTGACTAGGTTCTGTGCAAGCAACAAATACACGTGTTCATCTGGCACTTACTCTTCATTCAAAAAATATCCCTACATCACCAAGAGAGAAAGAGGGAAAGGAAGAATCTGCACTTCCCTTGACATTCCACAATGCATTTGAGCTGTCAACCTGTTCTCCTCTAAGAAGACTTCTTACGGATTTCAGTTCTTGAACATCCTATGAATTTCCTTCTTTAATTTTAAATAAAAATATATTCCAGTCTCACTGTCTGCAAGAACAAAATGTGAGAGAACACATATTGTGCAGACACATATTGTGCAGTTCTGTCAACATCTGTTGCCATAATTAAAGAGAGCAGCGTTTGAAGCCGTAATAAAAGATAGAGTGAAATGATTAAAATATGACTTGTCACTGTTTTCATTCTGACAGGGAGCCTAATGTAACACACCTGAAGGCAGCTCCTTATCTTTCCGTGAGGAAGCTTTGGCATTCTGAGCTTCAGCAACATTCTTCTTCAGACTTTCACTATCCTTTACGTGTTCTAGAAGCTGATTGAATTACTACCACAGCAACGTGCCTTCTTTCTTCTGATAAAACAACACCGCCTCCACGCCAGGTAATACACGTTCCCTGGGCATGCTAAGAAGCACTTATACCAGATTTTAGGAGTGATGGCATTTTTTTTAGCTATTGGATGAATAGCTTGGTGAAGTTTGTCAGAATGGAACAACAGCACTAGTATTTACAATGGAAGGTGTTAAAAGTCTTGGAGGCACTTCCTTTAGACCAGCTGTGGATATTTTACCCAGCATGGGATCACAATGACATTTTTACTGCTATAACGTTGATTGCCACATACAATCTGATATAGTCATGCCTCGAAAACAAAACTGCAGACTCAATTTCTTCTTCAGCACATAATCTGAAATTAACTGGTGCTCGGTTGTTGTTTATGGACTACATTGTCCCATTGGTCTGAATGACAGACTGCAAATGTAAACACAAAAACCTTTGCCCTGGGGAATTTACAGTCTGCTAGATGAGCTGTTTAACAAATGGTGAAATAATACAACCAACAAGGTAGTTTTTCTCGCAGTTCTTCCTCTTTAGCAATAAAACATCATGTCTCTAAGAGGAACTTGGCAAATTACTATCACGACTAGGCAAGTATCTACCTAGAGCATCTGAGAAATGGCTACCATTTTAAAAAATCTGGTCATTAAAGGTTATTATTATTAGCTCAGAAAGGTGATTTTGGCAGAGTCAGCCAGCTCTGTCTGTATTTAAGATGACTCATTTCAGATGCCATCCTTTTCATATGCAATGTTCTTGGTTTCCAAGAGATAACAGGCTCTTCACTGAGAATATACTGAGTCTTCCATTTGGGAGTTCTAAATGGGTTGATACACAGTTTGTGCCTTGAATATGTCAGCCAATGTGTATTATCAACAAGAACCAAGGGCAATTTTCTAATGGCTGAGAGATAGGGAGACTTAACGTGTCGTTTTTCCTCAGTGTTTTACAACAAAATCCCACTGCTCTATAAATCACTGATAAATAATATTTTCACCTTCCATTTACCAAAATGTTCTTAACTTCAAAGGGCAAAATTAAATAAAGAAATATTATTCTATCATGTATTACACGCACTGTTCATCATTTTACTCATCAATAAAAACTAACGTAACAACAGGATTCAACCCATAGCTACACTACTGTATAATTTGATTTCTTTCTGTGAGGCACCATTTCAGCTTGAAATAAGGTCTACAGACAAAGTTTATATTTAATACGTATTTCTAGATACAACCACAGTTTCAATCTGCTAATTATTTTCATGGTGTAGTTACTGTTTAGAAGTGTAAATCAGAGGTAGCTACGTTTTTATACTGTTGGTGCTTGCATTTCTATCACCGTTACAGACGCTACATCTATTTCATGTGTGCCAATTCTATATAATGTGGACATATTCACAACCAGTGATAATAAAAGTGTCTACCAATAACGCAAACAACAATCTCCAACAACAAAAATACCCATCAAAACTTTAAAATAAGCCCCCTACAAACAATGGCTAGAGGACATGTATTCAGGTCTGCTTCAAAGCTGAGTAGATTCAGGTTCTTTGATGATAGAAAGAACAGTCGTGAACCAAGGTGAGAAACTTTAGCCATTGTTCCTCTCTGGCATGACAAACAATAATGGGGTGTTTCGATGGCAACTTCTTCGTCTATAGATTTCGTCTAGATATAATCTTTTGTAAGTGATGGCTTACTAATGAAGACAACATACCTCATGCCAACATCCTTTCACTTGGCAATGTTTTTTTAGTTTTTCCAATACACAGTAGAAAAGAAATTCTTAACTACTATAAGAAAGTACCACAAAACATTTGTTTACGTATGCAACAACTTTGCTGATGACACAAAGCTGGGTGGTGTCACTGACACCCCAGCAGACTGAGCTGCCATTCAACGGGACCTGGACAGGCTGGAGAGATGGGCAGGGAGAAATTTAATGAACTATAACAAGGGTAAGTGTACAGTCTGGCATCTGAGCAACAACAACCCCAGGTACCAGAATAGGTTGGGGACTGACTTGTTGCAGAGCAGTGTAGGAGAAAGGGACCTGGGGGTCCTGGTGGACAGCAGGATGACC
>JAOXOE010000001.1:72206935-72216946 GCA_028565055.1 Phoeniculus purpureus
CCTGCTCCGGCAGGGGGGTTGGACTCAATGATCTCTTTGGGTCCCTTCCAACCCCTAACATCCTATGATCCTATGAACTGCACCCCTCGATGCAGGGGACGTGGTTGCAAAAAGGACCCAGTCTCTGTCTTCAGTGTCCAAGGTTTAAGGATTCTCAAGTCCTGCTTTCTTCAGCTAAGCACAAGGGAATTCTCAGATGCCTCTCTTAAGGCTCCTTCTCTCCCCAGTACTCGAGCATCCCCAGCTTTTCTCAGTGGCAGCAATGACAAACTGTCTCTCTTCCTGCTGATCAGTGTTTTCTAAGATGGTGGTGACAGCCACATGGCCCCAGCCACGTGCAGTACTCAAGACGGAGACCATCAGCTGGGGCTGTAATTTTATACAGATAAAGAAATGGTTTAACAAACCAGGAGAGCACACAAGTACCTCTAGGTAGAAGTTGATTTCTGTATTTATTTATCTTTGTGGCTTTGAAAATTGCATCTCTCCCAGCGTTCATGCCAGGATAACTATTGTTTGTACAGGCACAGCATGCAAACATTAAAGTTTGTAAGCACGTTCACTCGAACTGAATTAATTTAAAAACTCAGCCACCGTTTGCATCGTTTTAATTACATACTAAGAACTGGCAGTGCAAGCGACAGGAAAAGAAATCAAAGAGAAAAGTCAGACATGTCTTAAAAATTAAGCTCCATGTTGAAGCCACAGCAGACAATATCAGAACTAGCCCTGAAGAATAAAGAGTAGAAGAAAGAAACCCAGCAAACAGTTCTTATTTTTCCAGCTTCCCAAGTTGCCTCCAGTGAACCTTCTCTGCTTCACTCCCGCTTTGTGACAACCACTGCTGTGTTAGCAAAGCCATTTTCTTTTGCCCAGAAAACGTGAATAATCCCTCTGAAGAGCACTTGAAGCATAGCGGGGGCAAATACTGCAGTGGACAGAGGCTGTTCTGAAACTAATCATAATGGATTTCTTTTCATTCCTGCACTAAGAGACTTGCTTCAGAGCAGAAGAGTACCCAGGCTCCTTCAGAGATAATCTCCCCCTTTTTTTTTTGCCCAGTATCAAATGGAGACTGAAAGGGAAATTTTTAACTTGGGCTCTGCCCTGGAGTACCTACCTCTGGTGGGGGATTTCTGGTCTTAGAATTAAAGCAGGAGGAGAGAGAGATAGGACCCATGGATTATAGTCTTTGCTCCGAGACAGAGGTAAACAGTCACTTACATTCGAATTCAGAACTTGCCCTTTGAATAATTTTTTCCATTCCCTAGCAATCCCAGCTTATCTCCTCAAAACGGTCTTCACTTTTAAAATCAATTTATAACCTATCAGACAGCTAAAATAGCTTCTCTAGTCAATGACTGATTTGCATTAAGAAAGATATGACAGCCAAGTGTGAAGAGAAAAGAATGATAGTTTAATTTTAGAAAAACTCCACATTCATCTGAGAAATGATTACTAAGCACTGTGTATGTTCATACATAAATTATTTCTAAAAATGTGAAAAGATATTAAAATGCTAAATATTTTCTTGCATCAGGAGCGGGAACGCTCCACATCAGATGCTGTGGCCTTTCATGGGAAGGGATGGAGCTGACTTGCACCCCAGACAAACACTTGGTGGTCCTGTGCCACCGAGACAAGACACTGAGAGGGAGAAAAGGGCATAGAGTGACACAGGAGCAGAGAGAGGCTAAGACAGAGGGAAAATCACTTGCCAGTCCCTCTGGGAAAAAGGTGAGAAGCCTGCCTTTCATGTTCTGTGTATGCGAGCTCTGTCACACCCATTGTGCCACTAGCCAGGCCTATGGGCAGCAGTGCGTGGACAACTGATTATGGAAACGAGTAGAGAGGCTTCCAAGCAGGCAGGCTGAGGAGCCCCCAGCAGCCCGCTCTGGCTGCAATCTAAACAAAGCCAAAGGCAGCTCCAAGGAGCGTGACACAGCCATCAGGGGATGTGCAAAGAGCCAGGCACCAGCTCCTGAAATAAGTCCTTCAGCTTATCGACAGAGATCTGTCATCTCTATCCAGAAAGAGACTAATACTGGGCTGACGTCTGGCACTGATAAATTACCAGGTTGCTGGAACTGGGATTTGGATTCATTGCTGATTTCTGTTTCAGTTTTTTAAGAATATCTTTATTTTACCAGGACAACCTCTTCACTTTGTGTGTCATGGTCCAAGCTGGAAAAAAGTCAGCTTGAGAGCTCCCACAGAGGAAGCCCAGCACCTTCCAAGGGCCTGTGCATAAGCATAGGACAGGCTCAGAAGAGGAAAGGACCTTGTTGTAAGGTGAGTTGTAGGCTCAGAGACAAGGAGAGAAGGGAGGAAGGAGTCAAGAGGTGAGAATGGTGTGTGAGGAGGGAGATAAGATGATGGCAAATGGTGCTGCAAGACCAGTAAGTACATCCTGTGTTTTTAACCAGATGTGTCTCATTTTTCAGTGTCAAGAAGAGGATGCATACACGGTGTTTGTCCCACACCAACATGCCCTGGGAGAACAGACATCAGTCACCAGCTGTGCCACAGTTTTATTAGCTAAGTCTCACAGAAGCATCCCTCCAAGTAGGAAATGTCTCCATGCACCGCAGCTGCGGTTTAACAGGAGCATTCAAGGCAACACGTATTTTGATATATCCATCCAAACTTGCAGGCAGAGATCAGACTTGATTTTAAAAAATTAAGATATGAAAAAGCTACATCCATGGCCTTCAAATGCAGATCTTACTAGCTTACATAAAGACCTGTTTCAAACAATCTAAACTTGTATTAGCTGACATTTTAATTAGCCTCATTTCATTGCCTTGGAAACGTCCTGTCTTCTTGCATTACAAGTCCTACAGCTTTTGACACTCAAATGCACAAGACCGTTTTAGAAAGACAGCAAACTTTTATTAGTCTTGATTTCATTGCTATACACCAAAACTCCATTGTTTGACATATTCACTCTTCACAATGACTAATTTCCCTGAAATATAACAGGAAACTCTTTCCTGGCTTCACTCAGAAGGATAAAATTATTCTATGAGCGAATTACATCGCATAGAGATCTAGATCTTTTTAAGTATCTCCGTTCTTAGGAGACAACACGGAACAGGAGATTCTCCTTCCAGAACAGCATAACCACAAATACCAGGAGTATTCCCAACAGTATGAGTACATAGGAGTACTCCAACTTCCTTCAAGCAGACTTCTCAACGGACTTCATACCAGAGTATTTCATACATAGACCGGTGAAAGGCAATGGAAATCTTCTCAGCAGATCTGAAAGTAGATTTTGAAGAGAGGAGGAGTCTCCAGCTTACCAATAAACACTTACCAATCTTGGCCTTTAACTTCCCTCTCCTAATCTCAGTGAGAGTTTAGGAAAAGCAGAACACTTCAAAAAACGCTGACTTTGCTTTTTGGCTCACTGCTGAGATCTTCAGTGGTTGCCCACTGTTATGGCAGAGATATCAACCCTTGCTGCACGCCCCTGAAGTGTTATCAAAACATCAGTCGTTGTTGTGTACTGGCTGGGACCAAACTCAGCTCGTTCAGTGCAGCGTGGGTCCGTGATACCACCACAATGCAAGCAGACATTGAGTGCATTCTCTTACAGATAAAGCATTGTCAGTGTAAGGGAGTTTTTTGTCTCGTGAAAATAATTTATCTAGCCCGTAAAAACATGACACCATTGTAGTACGACCCTGAACCGTTCCAGTTTCTTCAAAGATGCTTTGAAATGACGCAGAATTCAAGTGATTTCCAGCCAAGACAACAAAGAGAAAGTCTCTTTATTCTGCATAACATCCTCTTCGAATGTCTTAACAGATTTGTTCTGAAACAGGCAAATATGAATTTTAAGCAACACGTTTTAGACAGCAATTTCACAGACACACACAGTGGTCAAAACACGATATAACAGAAGGTTTCAGTGGTAAAAGGATTATGGTGGCTTACACCAAAAGATGTACTGCTCGTTTAGTACTTATGCTTTCTGAGCAATTCATTCAAGAGCTGGTGGAAAACTAAACTGTTTCTAAAGCAGGGTGAAAGTTTCATCAGATGATGAGTTTGAGGCAATTGTCGGAAACAAGAATTAAAAAGAGCCACCCCTCAGCCAGCAGGGGCTCAAAATTCCATCACTCAGGGCAGAGCCAGACTGCAGAACGCCAGCTCCCAAGTTTCACGCTGAATTGTTATAACTGTTTTCTTAGCCAGAACACAGACGATTCTGCTCAGAACTTCCGTACAACTGAATACCTCCATTTCTGCTGAATGATGATTGCTGAAACCACGTTCCAGTACTTTTAAGAATGGTTCAGCTGGCTGAAGCAGAACAGGAGCCACGTGCCAGAAAATAACTTGAAGGTTTTCTCTCTCTGAACATAGGTAAAAACTTATCTCACTCTGTGGAAAGGAATTTTAATGACATCTTTTCAGAAAACTTGCTCTTTTTCAGGGCTACAGCAGGACTATTTTGCTCCAGACCCCCATCCTCTTTTCTGCAACAAGCCAACAGGGCTCATTTTATGGCTGTGCCCACATGAGAAACAAACAGTCCCACCAGCAGCATCTCTGGGATTAAATTCTCTTCATCAGGACTCTCAGAGAAGGACAATGAAGCAGGAGAAGCGCCACTTGTCTCCATGTGCTTTTATTCTTCGGTCTTTCACTGCTGGTCAGAAAACCCTGTGCAAAAAACAGAACCTGCCATAAATTTCATTTGTCTGTCTCACTGAAGCACACAGAAGCAAGACAGAATGAGCTCAGACCTACCTAAGCATCAAAAGATTCCCCACAGATCTCCACAAGACACCTACACTTCAGTTCTCTGAATTGCAGCAACATCTACCTACCTCATTGGGTAGACTTGGACCCCTTTTCTGGCAATGGAGATGTGCTCAGCTTTTCCCATGCAATCACTGCAGGACTGCATGCAGGCTTAGGAAGGACATCCCCAACACCCTTAAAGGGTAGCCCTGCCTTTGCACAGGCTGTGCAGACATAGAAATACAGCACATCTGTAGCTCTATTTTATGTGTTCACATCTGGGGACAAACAAACCAGACCACTCACATTGAGCTATGAAACCCCCAGCCACAGGGTTGTTTGCGCTTGGAGGACACCTCACTGCTTTGGAAGCTACTTTCTCTTCTTCCTGGAACTGCACTTACACAGACAGTGTATGGGCTGCAAGTCTGGTGCTGCTACTAATACATCACTGGGAGCCACAGACCTACAGAAGCCCCACTGTGAGCATGAATGGTACCCAGTTGCATGACAGCTGGCAAGAGAGCAGCACTGCTCTCTCATTTACCCAGCTAAAAACCAAATATTTACTCCCAAAATGAGCTGAGCTGCAGCTAGTCTTTAGCAGCTGGTTATCCCATTGAGCAAAGAAAGCAGGGAAATGGATTTCTTCCTGTTTTCCTTACCGGTCAAAAGATTAAAAGCAATGTAGTGGTGTTAGTCTCTAGGTATTGTCTGATTAATATCCTGCTAGCCAGCTGGCAAATTGCCAGGTTCACTTCTCCTTAAATAGAAAAGAACCTGTTCCATGAGCTCAGAGGGACTTTATTACCATAACACTAATAATTCAGCACCCAGATAGACGATTGTAAGTAAACGCAGGCACGCATTGCCTAGCAAGGTTCTTTTTTGCTTTTCTTTTGAGCAGGCAAAGAACTACAATGCTCTGGATACTTCACCACCACTGTCAAGTCAGAAGGTCTAACTTGTACAGGAAATGTTTTATGAAGCAAAAAACCAGAAGTACTGAGAAATCCCTTTATCCCAGCAACACCTAGAAACTTGTTCCTGTTGGGTTTTGTTGGTGTTGATCAATAAGCTGTAACACAGAGAAGTCTTCCACCCTACCTCCAGGTTTCTCGTCTAGTTAGCAAGCTAGGACTTTCCCTGCTGAATGTTGTCTGCTGGCCCGTAAATTAGTTGTCTATCCTGCTTGACTCTTCTAGCACATTTGACTTTAACAACCATTCAGAGGTCTCCAGCATATCAATTCCTACGGGCTTATTTGTAGCAGAGTTGTATAGCCAAGTTCAGTCTAGAAACCACCAATACAAGGCAGGAGTCAGCAGCTCATAAGGCACCTGACATCACTTCATTCATTCACTGTTACTCATGTGTTTGGGAGCACATATCTTTTGCCTGCTGTCATGCATGAGCCACTTATGCTGACAGGGATTTCAGAGGACATAAGTCCTCTCTGTCACCTTGAGCAGCAGTTGTGTCCCAAATAGTGCTCCCCAAGGGAATGACACGCCATAGAATCTGTGAGTGAGGACACTCACAGGTTCAAATTGAATGATATCCCGCATCTCACAGTTACCACAGCATCTCACAGTCACTACGGCGTCTCACAGTCCTTAATGTAAGTAACCTCATTACTGCTCCCTAAAGCAGATAAGGGCTGTTTTCAGTTCAACAGACTGGGAACTGCACTTCAGAGAAAGTATGGAACTGGCTTTACAGAATTACACCTACCATATAAATCACAGAGTGAGGCACGATTCGGGTCCTGAGAAGTACTTTCTACTCAGGGGAGAAATCGGCTACAAAAGGTGTTCCTTTGCTTATTTACAAGGACTGCAAGAGCGCTGCTTCCCTGTCGAAATCACACAAATAGCAGTTTCTTCACCTAACCCCTCTTAGTCAGCTCTACAAAAAGAAAAAAACTGTTCTAAGGCCATTTCTTGAGTGAAAGTCAAGTGATTGGTCTGTCTCCTTGGTTTTGCATTACTTGCTGTCTCTTTAAAAGTCCTACTCCTTCTCCCACACATCAGGCACTCAGACATCATTACCTCTCCCTCCAGGGCTTGCTCTTTTATTCTCAGAGGCCAGCATAATTCAGCTTTTGCAGGAGCTTAAGAACTTGCTCCTGTGGCTTTGGAGACTTGGTACAGCCAGGGAGCTCTGTTACTTGTGAGGCTCGTGTTGAACAAAACATGCCTTCAAACCCACTCTCCCCTCGGCAAATGGACCCAGGCTGTAACAGCATTAAGATAGCTCAAGATTTATCTTTTTTTAATGTTCTGTCAGCACTAATTTCAATAGGAGCTGGATGCCTAATCTGCTTATGCATTTTTGAAAATCCTATTAAGTGCCTCTTTACTTCTCTAGGTGCCTAAATATACTTTTCTTAATTTGGCTGTAAGTGATTTGCATCCGTCATCGAGATTTCTGTGAGTGCGGTTCAAGGGGAGATGCCTCCCTGTCACAGCCCTTCCATGCAGTATGTCACTTGTTCAGATACCTAAACCAGGATTCAAGCTCTCATGAAGATGTCTTGACAATGTGAAAAATGCCTGTTCAACTGTGAACACTCTCCATGTTGTTCCCTCTTTGTCTCATTGCACCTCTCATCCCACACTGAACATGTGCTGTCTCCCCCAGAAGCCCTCACCAAGACTGGTCTCCCTTTCCATTGCTGCCCCAAACCTATGAAACTCCTCGTAAGATTTATTCTCCAGGCCCTTCACTAGCTTTGTTGCCCTCCTCTGCACTCACTCCAGCACCTCGATGTCTCCCTTGTACTGAGCTGCCCAAAACAGAACTCAAGGTGCAGCCTCATCAGTGTTGAGTACAGGGGGACAATCACCTCCCTACTCCTGCTGGACACAGTTTCTAAATACAGGCCTGGATGGGCTTCTTGGCCACCTGGGCACCCTGCTGGCTCATGTTCAGCCGCCTGTCAATTAAACCCCCAGGTCCCTTTCTGCCAGACTGCTTTCCAGCCACACTTCTCCAAGCCTATAGTGTCGCATGGGACGGTTGTGACTGAAATACAGGACCCAGCACTTGGCACTACTGAACCCCTACAGTTATCCTCAGCCCATCAACACAGTCTGTCGAGGTCCCTCTGCATGGCCTTACTACCCTCCAGCACATTGACACTCCGTCCCAGCTTCGTGTTGTCTGCAAACTCACTGAGGGTGCACTCAATCCCCTCATCAAGGTCATTGATAAAGATGTTGGACAGGAGCGGCCCCAGCACTGAGCCCTGACGGACACCACTTGTGACTGGCCTCCAACCAGATTTAACTCCATTGACTCTTTGGGCCTGGCCATTGAGCCAGAGCTCTACCCAGCAGAGTACGTGCCCACCCAAGCCATGGGCAGCCAGCTTATTCGTGAGGGTGTTGTGGGGGAAATAACCTGCTGTGTGTTGGCTGAAACACAACAAACAGGCGGACAACCCAAAACCAGGAAAGGAGAAATCACACAAGTCATCTTTCCATAGTGTCTGTCACAATGAGCAGAGAGAGGAAGACAGTGGTGTGTTTGCTCATGGGGGAAGCTACGAGAACATTCTTGCCTTGGGTCTGTCAAGGAAGATCCCCAAGCTGGATTTCCTTCAGGGAGCAAATGGTAACTAGCCAACTAGCCAACAGAACGTTGGATGGGCTCTGCTTCTTGGGACCGGATTCAGGCTTCCCTCAACGGCGCTTTGGAGAAAGTCGTTTGCATAAGACCTAGAGCCAGGGGCCGGAGCACAACCTCATCAGGCCAGAAAGGGCGACTACTTGTTTATTTTGAAGAGTTCAGACCACGCACTCGCGTTACACCCTGCCCTCAGAGCGCAGGGATGCTGTTTACACTTCCAGATCTAAGGGTTCAGCGGAATTTATTCTCCCCCACAAATGAAAGCCTGTTCCACTCACATCCTTTCAACTGAGATCAGATCTGTTTGTTTTCACTCATCTGCAGGAAATGAGAACATTTCTATCTATTGTTCTGAGTCCAGAGGAGCAGTTTGTATTGCTTAACCATGGGCAAAGACAAATTAGTCACAGTTGTCACATGCTACCTCAAAGATTTAACGGCAGTACCATTAGTGGTAAAAGGATTTACAAAAATCCGTAGCACAAATTCTGCTCCTTGAACCTTTTCCAGAAGGCATGAGAAACTTTTTTTAAACCCCCCCCCAGATGACTGGGACTCCATCATGGGAGATGGGGTTGGTCAAGTTCTCCCTCTTCCCAGCAGGCACCATGATGCTGAGCCAAGGGGCTTAATGCAACACTTTAAAGCTCACTCTGTTGAATTAGCTGGTGATTTGTGAGGATATCCAGAAGCACTGGAAAAGGAAAATGCTGGTGGGAGAGGAGAGAGGCTCAGTGAAGCCGTGTGGTTCTGGTAAGAGCAGAGGAAACAGGACAAAGACGTCTTCACAGTGTGAATAGCACACCCTGCCAAAAGCTACAGCAGGATGATCCCACTTCAGTGTTTCCAAATATTTGTTTGAGTTGGCTTCAAGATCTATTATAAAAAAAATCCCCTTTTGCTAGGGTTTGTTAACAGGATTTGTTTGCATGCTTTCTTCTTGTCTTTTTAATAATCTCTTGTGTTCATGAGGCCTTCTCCATTCAGATCTGGAGAGCCGGGCAAAAGGGAACCTAATGAAGTTCAGGAAGGATAAGTGTAGAATCCTGAACCTGGGAAGGAGCAACACCATGCACCTGTACAGATTCGGGGTCGTCCTGTTGGAAAGCAGCCCCATGGAAGAAAATCTTGGCATCTTGGTGGACAGCAAGTTATCTATGAGACAGCAATATGCCCTTGTGGCCAAGAAGGCCAGTGGTATCCTGCGATGCATCAGGAAAATGTGCCCAGCAGGTCAAGGGAGCTTCTCTTTCTCCTCTACTCTGCCTTAGTGAGTCCACATCTGGAGTACTGTGTCCAGTTCAGGGCTGCCCAGCTCACAAGAGACAGGGAACTGCTGGAGAGAGTCCAATGGAGTGCTACAAGGATGATTAAGGGATTTGAACATCTCTTCTATGAGGAAAGTCTGAGAGAACTGGGGCTGTTCAGTGTGGAGTGAAAAAGACTGAGAAGGGATCTTATTAACGTCTGTAAGTAACTGAAGGGTGGGTGTCAAGAAGAAGGGGCCAGTCTCTTTTCAGTGGTGCCACGTGATAGGATGAGTGGCAATGGGTACAAGCTGGAACGAAGGAGGTTCCACCTCAACATCAGGAAGAACTTCTTCACTGTGAGGACACCATAGCA
>JAOXOE010000001.1:72217046-72239648 GCA_028565055.1 Phoeniculus purpureus
ACCTCCACATCTCTCTTGTATTGAGGTGCCCAAAACTGGACACAGTACTCAAGATGTGGCCTCACCAGTGCTGAATACAGGGGGATGATAACCTCCTTACTCCTGCTGGCCACACTATTTCTAGTACAAGCTTGTATTTCTAATTTCTTGGCCACCTGGGCACACTGCTAGCTCATATTTATCTTCCTGTCAATTAGAACCCCCAGGTCCCTCTCTGCCAGACAGCTTTCCAGCCGCACCTCCCCAAGCCTGTAGCGTTGCATGGAGTTGTTGTGACCCAAGTGCAGAACCTGACACTTGGCCTTATTGAGGTTCATGCCATTAACATTGGCCCATTGCTCCAATCTATCCAAGTCTCTCTGAAGAGCCTCCCTACTCTCTGGCAGATGAGCACTCCTGCCTAACTTGATGTCATCTGCAGACTTAATAATGATACACTCTAAGTCCTTATGGAGATCTTCAATAAAGATTTTGAACAGGAATGGTCCCAACACCAAGCCCTGAGGCACACCACTTGTGACAGGCCATCAGCTGGATTTAACTCCATTAAGCACCACTCTTTGGGCCCGTCTGTTCAACTAGTGTTTTATCCAGCAGATTGTATGCTCATCTAAGCCATGAGCAGCCAGCTTATCAAGGAGCATTCCATAGGGAACAGTGTCAAAGGCTTTTCGAAAGTCCAGTTAAACAATATCCACAGCCTTTCCTTCATTGAGTCATCCTGTCAGAAGGAGATCGTGTTCATCAGGCAGTACCTGACTTTAATAAACCCGTGTTGACTGGTCTTGATCCCCTGGCTGTCCTGCGTATGAAGTGTGATGGCACTTGAGTTGATGCGTTCCATGACCTTCCCTGGTACCAAGGTAATGATTGGGAAGTTGAGGCTCGTTTAAAAGGGGAGTTTGTAGGAACTTGATCTAGGAAAACGCAAACTGAGAAAGATTTTTTGAGGGCTTTGCAAATGTGTTTTTGTGCTTAGACACCTGAGAGAAGGATGCCCTTGAAGAGCAGATGATGAAATGTGAGCAGGCTAGTTCTGAGTAATTTGATGCTGAAAATTAGAAGATTTTAGACCAATTTACAATGGGGATTTGGAGCAGCTGTCTGTAAGTTGTTGTTCAAAAAAACCCCACCATCTTGAGTCTTTGCTAAGTTGCGTTTGATCTTTTTATTAAAATAACATGAAATTTTATTGCCCTCAAGAATGAGAGCTAGGCTTTACAATCCAAGTGGTCTCTGATAATAATTTTCAATTCAAACACAATGCTTTAGATAAAATACTCCAGGATAAAGAAATATTAGGGAAAGAAAAGACTCATATTTTGTGCCAACAGCCACTCACCTACTTAACTCTCTGTCTGGTATAGCAGCCTTTTTGTAGTGTTTTACACAGGTATCATGACAATGAGAAGGGATCAAGCAGTATTAATCCAGGGATCGCTTTTCAGAAACGCATAGTCATAATCTCTAGCAGGGGAGTTGGACTAGACAATCTTCAGAGATCGCTTCCAACCCCTAACAGTCAGTGATTCTGTGATATTGAAATTTCCAGCTAAAGAATTGTAACTTCAGAATTAAAAGTTATTACAAATAGGATTTTATGCTAAATTGTGGAGTTACTTGTAACTCTGTTTTCCCAGAGTACTTTTTTTAAATAGACAGTGTGAAGTTGTGTACACAGGATATATTACATGAATTGCCAGAATTATCATCCCAAGTTGTTTAAAAAGTTAAACTGATCTCTTAAAATGGTTTACTAAGCAGATAATATACCCACTCAACCACAAGAAACCCTGTGCACGTATCAGATAAGCTTGTAAAAGGATACCTAGGTACCGCATCCAGAAACATGGCAAGAAAGGGCCTTCAACATAGCTGTAAACTGAGCTGTGCATTAGGGTGGGATTTGTAACTTCTTCTAATAAACTTCTGCTGTTTTCAGAACAAGTTACAATGTTTCTTGGGAGATGTCTCAGGTTTCTTGGGAAATACTGGATGAAAGGCATGCCTCTTGTCAGAAACAGTGTGCTAGGAACTTAGGAGTTTGAGATACAACAGTGTTACTAGTGTTTAAGCCCTATTCTTACCAATATGTTTTTCTGAAATTAAAACAACTAAATAAGGTTTGGAATAATTTTTGGAGCTGGGCTATGAAAGATCTGCATTATAATGAAGTTTTAATGTCTCACTTCAGTTTGTATGAGAAGCAAAGATGTCTCTTCAGAAAAATGACTGGAAAAATGTTACAGGACAAACATAGGGTTTAAAGTACAAAGGACTATTTCCAAATGTATTCTCGAATTGCAGAAATGAACTCCCTTGGTTAACAAGTGTCTTGGTCTTTGATACCTTCGTGCTGCAGTAGGGCAAGGAGGGGTAGTCAGAAAGTTGCTACATTCCATATGACTTTTACTGCAGTATTTTCAAGGTGCTGTGGGGCTGTACTTTTCTTTTAGGCTTAGGATTTGTCAGATTTCTTATATTGTCAACGTTTAACCAAGCTCATTCTTAACGTGGCTTTTTTGGAAACCAAGAGTTAAAACACATCTTCAACATGTGAAGACATTTAAGATTGATGCGTCATTCCTGCACACTTAAGAAGTTTATTGTATGCCCCTTATTTTCTGTATGTTTTCCTTCCACCAGAGGTTTCTTAATACTTATTTAAATACATTTTCACTTGGCTTCTTCACCTGTTTCTTTGGCTACCTCATGGCATGTGCAGTTGCGGCTAGGTGTTCTGATTTAATTTTCAGCTAACATCCCCAATTCTTAACAAATGGGAGTTTTTCTGTAGAGTAGAGTGAATAGAAGCAGTTACTTCTACCATTTATTTGAGTAAATTTCCTAGAATATGGGAATTAATAAAGCAGTAAAGAACATGCCTCTGAACAAAATGTTTAGAAGCTGGGATATAAGCCCTATATTAGCATTTAAACTGGTGTAAAATGTGTTCTGTTTCAATTTAGATGTTTCATCTAAGTTGAAAATTTATTTATATCTCATCAAACTGTCAGCTCCACTGTAGTTGAGATTGAGAAATCCTTACAATTTTAAATTGTGCCTTTTTTAGGGAACACAATTCTTGGGTAATTCATAGTTCATTTCAACTCATTGTTACCAGGGTTTGGAATATAGTTCACATTTGGAAAATTTTGATCCAAAGAGATCAAAAGAAAAAATTCTTGGCTGTTGTGAGGCCGCCTCCCCCCAAGAACAAAACTGTTTTAGATATTCAGAACTTTGAAATCTGTCTCTAGATGTCTTCTTACAGGGGTGCATAAAATACCCATTATTCTTTTGTACCTTCAGGATTCATTACAGACTTACAGCTGTTGTCTGTTCAAACAGACAAACATGTTTACTAAGGTGATCTTCAGTTCATCATTTTTCACCCTGAAACTTCTCAACATTTCAACATTTCTGCCTTTTTTGACGGACTACTGTATTACTCTTTATAGAGGGAGAAAAAGAAACCCCCAAACACCATAAACCCCAAAAAAGCTCTTTTTATTTCTCCTAAAAGGAATTTTAACTCGTCCCATTGAGATCTTCATACATGTTCCTCTTGTCTTTATTCACACAGTTTTGTTTTAGGAATAAGGTGTATGTAAGTGGAGGGGACAGTGAAGACACAAATGAGGCTATCTTATCTCCCTTCTGGAAGCCAACTCTCCACCCCGTTCTTACTGTTAGAAAAAGGTGAGGTAGAAGGTGGATGTAAGGCTACCCTGGGAAGATGATTTTTTAAAAAGGGAAATATTGTACTGATAGGAGGAACCAGTACTGGTCTGACCTGAGTAACTTTTCCTGGAACAGAGCACATCTTTGTGGAGCTCTTTAGGTTTTCTGGGGTTGAACCTGAATCCGGCAAGATCAGATAAGTTGTGTTCAGATGGTTTTAAAGAAAACATCTACAGCTAACTGGGACAAGAACTGAGGTGAAATCCTGCATCTGCATAATCCTCTTAATGTAGCCTCTTTAAGTATAATATTACTCCTGAGGGAGAGCTGTGACAAGTTGTAGCTGGTCTGTAGATTCTGTAAACATGATAGTAGTAGCCTTTCTCCTGTTTTTGCCCCTATGTGAGACACTCGTATGAGTGCAGTTCTGTGATGTGAGCTGAATTTCATTTGCTGCTACTGAAAGAGGGAGGTCTTGCTCTGTTTGGGTGCTTCCATGCCCTGCATGATCTACCCTTCCTCTGTGCCAGCTTTAGCATTCATCTGATCTATATAAGCCAGGGGTGCTACTAAAGTAGTCACTTCTTGAATTGATTCTTCTTCTATTGTCACTGACTTGACCAGACCTACAGTGCAGTCAGGGCTAGAAGGAGATAAGGTGTGCAGGACTCATCCCCTCTCCCTTTGACAAGAATGAACTGCTAGGGCCATACATTTGAAGTGCTTTGGGTTTTGGTTTGGTTTTGGGTTTTTTTTAAAGCACACGTGCTTGCTTCTTTTGCATAATAAGCAGGAAGATAAATTCTTGCAATAATCTAGAAAATGATAAGGAAAGGGGATAAAAAACAGACAGACTTTTAAAAAGAATGTATTATTAATAATTTATTGAGAAAAAAAAAACAAGTTGCAAATAAACATTAGCTAACACACACTAAAAAAAATCACACTAAGTTGCTTTTATTCCAGGTAGGATTGTGACCTTACCTGCACTACTGCATCCAGTTCTGGAGTCCCCAGCATAAGAAGGACATGGAACTGTTGGATCATGTCCAGAGGAGGCCACAGGGATGATCACAGAGCCAGAGCACCTCTCCTGTGAAGACAGGTTGAGGGAATTGGTGCTGTTCAGCCTGGAGAAGAGAAGGCTGCAGGGGACCTTATGGGAGCCTTCCAGTACCTGAAGAAGGCCTACAGGAGAGCTGGAGAGGGACTTCTTGTGGAGGACTGTAGTGATAAGACAAAAGTGAATGGCTTCAAGCTAAAAGAGGGCAGATTTAGTTAGATCTTAAAAATAAATTCCTCACTATGAGGGTGGTGAAGCACTGGAACAGGTTGCCTAGAGAAGGTCTGAATCTTAAACCATTGTCCTGGTTTAAGGTAAACAGGATCAGTGTTTAACTTAGGGTTTCTCCCTGCCACTTCTGAGAGTGCCTGCTGCCCCAGGGACTGTACCTGTGTGCCAATGGGGGAAGATGGTTATGTCAGACAGCCAATGGCATGCTCCTCCCTTGACATTTGCCCATCTCATTGCCTCTGGAGATCTGGCATGCCCCAGCTGTTCATTTAAAACCCAAGGACTCAGCCCATGTGTTGGACTGCTGCCACCTCATGTCACAGCTGCTGCTGCTGCACCACACCACCGGTCTGGTACCGACTGCTGCTCCAGACAGGTTCACACTTTTCAGTCTGGTATCTCTGCTTGAGAACCTGGTGGGTTTTTTTTCTACTCTCACTCCATTCATGCTGCTCACTTTTCATCTCCGTGGCACTTTCCCTAGTGCCCTTACATGTGCTTGTATTGCTGTTGGTATTGTTGTTGTTGTTACTATTACTGTTGAAACTGTTTTAGTTTCCAACCTTTTAGTTTCTTGGGTCCTTCAGGACTAAAGCTTTAGCAGTTGGAGACACTCTAAACCATGAGCATGCTTAATATTTGAATGGTTTTGGTATTATAGAAACCAAATCTAAGTGTTATTTCTGGTTCTCATGTGATTATGTGCAAAAGTACTGACAGTACACTTAAAAAAATGCAAGAAATTCAAACAACAAAACTTCCTAAGCTACATCTTTTCAGACTTTGTTTGCTCTAAATCTATATTTAAAATGTGTTGCATTGATCAGTAACTTGTTTAAGTTAAAATATTTGCTGCGTTTTCCCCTTTTTTCTTTTTGAGGAAACTTTTAATGTGTTAGTGTATCTAGATCAAGTAATCTCTTCCTTAGTGTATTGCTGCAAGTGTCTTAATTCCAGAGCTTCATCATTGTAGAGATCAAAGCAACAAAAGGGCCTTTCAAAACTGAAGGTCAGGAAGAATTGTTTTGTTCAGTTTCAGCTATTAAATTAAGACACAGTACTTTACTTTTTCCTCTCTGGACAAAATTATTATCTGTTGGCCAGGCTTCTTGGATGTTTAGTGCTTAAGGTTCAATTATCTTTAAAAGCATAAAGTAAACTGAGTGCTTAAAATATCAGGAGCTCTTTCTCTAATCTTGGATCTCAAGTGTGTCTTTTTTATTTTTATCATCCGCAGGCACTTCAAATGGGAAAGTGTTCAGTATGTCACAGCTGCTATTGAGAAAGGGTACTCTCTCAACTCTTACATTCTTGTATTCTTAGTTCCTTATTTTTTTTAATTTTTCAAAAGGCTGAACTGCCTTTTTTCCTGCTGGTTAGGAATGTTTTCAAATAGATTGCTGGCTACAGAGTTGCTGTCTTTGTGTTGTTTGTATGAAACAGTCCCTCTTTCAGAACAGGGGCCGGGAATCGGTTATCTTTTTTGGGGATTTTTGGTTTGTTCTTTCGTTTTTTGCGTAGTGAGTGATAGTCGTGGATGCTCCTTTTCCCTTTCAGTGAACCAGTGAATATTAAATGACTCCGTAAAACATCAATGGAGAGTGTTGGGAATACATTTGTTTCTTGTATCTTTTAGCCCGCTGAGTTTTTTCAGGTGCTGTGTATTAGGGAAGGACTTGAATATTCCAATTTCAGAATGAATGTTCTAAGAACTAAGGAGTGAGAAGTAGCTGCCGTGGCACTGGGCATGGACCAGCAGGTTTAGTCTGAGAATGCATCTCAGTAGTGGCAAAATCTGTAGTAGAAATACTGGTTTGGGTATTTGTAGTTGTGAGATACTGAGTTGTTTGTTGCTGCTGAGACGGTGTTTTTCAATATGATAAGTTCCTTTTGTTTTAGAATTAAACTGCAAACCCAGAATTTTAGAGTAGTCTCAGGAATGCAGTTTAGCAGAAAAGTGAGAGAACACATTGTGAAACTTCTGTGATTCTTTTTTTTTCAGAACAGGGCTTAGTTTTCTGTATGACTAATGTATTTTTTAAAAACCCAAAGTGCTACAGAAAGCTAAGAGTTGAAAATTCTCTTCCTGAAACTGAGTCTTTACTCAGCTTTTCAGTGTTCGTTATAGTTGCAAAGTTGACAAAAACACCTCCTGAAATGTGTTTGTGTTTTCACATGGCTAGAACATTCGTAAATCAGTTGTGTCTTCTGAGAATATTGATACATGATAGATTTAAACATGCATATTTGTTGAAAGCTGTTTTAAAATGCCTTGATCTGTTAAGTCATTGCATTTAAAATAAAGCCTTACTGTGATATATACCTGTTCTTTCTGAAGAGTTTCCTTTTTTTACTCTTGCCACTGTTTAAAGAGGGAAGAAGGAAAAAAAAACCAACTTGAAATGTTTACATTTTGAACAAAGCTGTAAGAATTATTGCAACCTTTCATTTCACTTTTGCTTTGAATTTGATAGCTTGAGACTTTGCTGCCATCTCTAGTTTCTTGATGAAATTTGTCTTGAGCTGCTGTTTGGTCCTAATAAGACAAATTTTGACAGATTTTGTGACTGACAGCTGTTCCAAGTTTGTTTTGTAAAGCCTGTAGTGGTGAAGAAAATAGCTGTGTCCTGTGTTCATTTCCTTTAGAAAACACTAGGAGTTTCTCTGAAGATAATTTCATTGCTTCATCTGCAGATACAGCTGTAGTCAGTAAGCAGACTTTCCATGCTTCTTGCTTTCATGTTGGCTGTTAAAAATTTGCAAGTCACGCACCTGTTTCTGTTTTTTTCAGTCCTATGGTACCTTTAAATTTTTAGTTTTAGGTGTGATTATAAGAGATGATTTAGAAATCCTATAGCTTCATTTTAGAGATTTATATACTGTCTTACACCACTTTTTTGCGTACCTGTGTCTTGTAAAAAGTAGTTTTATTCATCTTCCTCCCTACACCTCAGAGTATCTCTTGGAATATCTCAAAGAAACAATTATACTGAATCTGACTCTGCATTCTATGTTGGTTGGTCAATGAATACAGAACAGTTGTAGTTTTTGCAAGTCACTTCAGTGCCAATATTTTACTTCCAGTTTGAGTGTCAATGTACCTTAATATTTTTAAAGGTTTCTCTACCAGTTTTCATTCTTTGAGCATTTATTTTGTAGTATGAAGCTCTTCAGTAGCGCTGCCAAAGCTTCTTTCTGGCTTGTTTTTTCCCCATTTTGCTCTTCATTTCTTTTTCATATCAATACTTCTATATGCTGTTTAACGCTATATCTGCTGGCCTACACTGACATCTCATTTAGTTTTCTTTACTGGCTTCCCAGCAGACCGTAGGGTGTCAGTCAGGTTTTTGTTCCCATGGAAAGTGGTTAGCTGCAGAAACTGAACTACACTTTCAGTTTCTGAAATCAAAACTAACAAAAAGCTTCTCTAGTCCTCATGGTTACAAGAACCTTTGAAAAGTGTCATTATAGTTCTATTGTTGAGTCTGGAGCTAACTGCACAGCATAGAGTGGCTTCCTGGATGGTTTTCCTTTAGAAGTAGTGGTACAGAGCAACCTGTTCTGTTTCTGTCTCCTGAAAATCCTGATGATAGATTTTTAATTATTTTTTTTAAAAAAAAATTCTAACTAATTGTTGTAAAGGCTGTAGGGGAAAGAGCTTTTCTTTCAGCAGGTTGACTTTGCTTCTGCAGCATGGTGAAAACAAAGGCTTGTGGATTCACTGCTCCTAACTAGAATTCAAGACAGACAGGTAGTTCTCTGCACTCTAATCATGTCCCTGTAAGCATGTGTGGAAGAAGGGCTTTTACCTGCTCACTTCTAACCAGGGAGGAATAGGATCTTGGCCTTCTTGATTGAGTAGTCATTTTGGGAGAATCACAGAATCATTCAGGTTGGAAAAGATACTTAGGATCATCGAGTCCAACCATCAACTCTACTCTATAGGTTCACCCCTAAACCATATCTCCCAACACTGTATCTAAATGACTTTTAGACGCATCTAAGGATGGTGACTCAACCCCCACCCTGGGAAGCCCATTCCAGTGCCTGCCCACTGTCTCTGTGAAGAATTCCTTCCTGATGTCCAATCTAGAACAGAAGGATTTTTCAGCACACGAGCATCTCTGGCTTTGGGAGGAGTGATCCTCAAAGAATTAAAAAAATATGCTTCTTTATTTACCTCTCTGCTAATTTGTTAAGCTGCTGCTGTTTTACAGGACTATTCTTGATATTTCAGGAAATGGAAACTTGATTTTCTACTGCTCATATTTTCAAGATCCTGTTACTTCTAGCAATACCAGTCTCTGAAGGAAAGGAGAAAGTTGTAGCTCCAAAATCTGAAACTAGCATGACTTCAGTGAAAGATGTTATGCCAGTAAGCTCATTTGAAGGATTGGGTTTTTTTGTTGTTCTTGAACTTTATCCACATCAGAATGGTCTACTTGTTAAATTCCCTTTTCCCCCCTGTGTTCCTTCACTTCTAGTAAACATATCTATGTTCTTCTGTCCTATCATCTTAAATGCTATTTGGAAATTTGGTGTTTATAAATCTTAAGAAAGTATGCTGTTCTTTAATAACTTGCAAAAATATTTTGATCAGCATTCTTGGAGTGGCTCAAATGCACAGAGGTGCAGTATATCCAAATTCATATTTGATTTTTTTTCTTGTTTGAAGTTAAGATCCTGGGAAACATGCAAAACCTCTGTATTCTTGTCATTTTTAGTGCGTTTAGGCTGAATTGGTATGGTCAGTGTCTTGCTAAGTAGCAAATTTTTGATCTGGCATACTTAGTGCATGTACTGGGAGTGAGAAAGTGGACAGTATGTGATCTAATATGAAAGTGTCCTTTATTTTTTGTCGGGTTTTGATGTCGGGTTTATTTTTGCCCGTGGTTTCAGGTCGTTGGTTTTTTTCTTGTATAGAATCATATAATCATTCGGGTTGGAAAAAACCCTGGGGATCATTGAGTCCAACCATCAGCCCTACTGTACAAGTTCACTTCTAAACCATATCCTCCAACACTACATCTAAGCGACTTTTAAGCACAACCAGGGATGGGGACTCGACCACTACCCTGGAGAGCCCATTCCAGTGCCTGACCACTGTTTCCGTGAAGAATATTTTCCTGATGTCTAGTCTAAACCTACTCTGTTGAAGCTTAAAGCCATTCCCTCTGGTTCTGTTGCTAATTACCTGTGAGAAGAGACCAGCACCAACATCTCTACAGTGTCGTTTCAGATAGTTGTAGTGAGTGATGAGGTCTCCCCTTGTCCTCCCTGCCCCTGTTCCTCTGTAAAACGCACACTGTTACCTCCTCTTTTCTAACAGGTTGGTTGGGAAGGGCTGTTGCTCAGTATTAACCAAAACAAATCAAACAGGTTAATTTTGCTGATGTAGTTTGTAATGATATATCATCCAAAAATGTCAGTGTATTTATGAATGTTTGGTGCCATTCAGAGTGGACTGAAAAAATCATGTTGAGTTCTCAGTATTTTGTTGGAGGTTGCTCGCGCATAACAATTAATTAGCATATGTTCTTTCATCACTTACAATATTTTCTTGATTTATGTTCTTGAGAAAATATCTCTAGTACTAGAAGACTCTAAATTTCAGACAGTTGTCATAAAAGTGATTTAAATTATAATCCATGTTCGTTTATGTAAACAGTTTTTCATGTTTATGTAGTATGTGGACATCTAGCTACCTCTTGTAAAATGCCAGTTATTGCCTTGTGAGGAAGTTAACAACAGATAGTAGAAAATGTTGACAGTATTGCAAGTCAACTTAATCGTATCTTATCCAGAAAAGAGTTTCTGTGCAAACGTTAACTTTCAAAGATTTTTATACTTTATAGTGAAGTGTACATGATGAAGTTCTAAAAAATCCTTCAGATGTGTTCCCCAAATTCAGTGTCGTTTTTGTTTGTGTTCTTACTCTGTTGGGTCCTAAACTAGACTGAAAAAATATCAGCGTTAAAAAGTGTCTCTCTCTCCCACCTCTGTCATAACTTCTTGACCGAGTCACTCTCTAAACAATTTTTGGCCAGCTTTCCAACTACTCTTAAAAACTTTGTCTTTACCTGGATAGGAATTGGGGAGCACTAGAAAGCAAATTACTATGTGAATAGACATGTACTTCCATGAAAACAGTTCAGCCAGGAAACCAGTTTATCAGAAAGAAGATTACGTATCTTTGTTTCCAGAAGGAAAGCATGTTACTTGAGTGACACATTGGAACGTGTGATACTTGGAATGTAGTTTGTTACAGGAGAGTGTAATAGTAAACAAATTTATCTGTCACAGAATCACAGAACATATTGATGACCAGTCTGTTGCCTTTCTTAAATGTTTTGAAAAAGCTGAGGAATAGAAAGTCCAGGAGATTAGCAGTTTTGAATATACACATCTGTAAAAAACTTGTTTAGTTTGGCATAATCATCTTCTTCAGATTGTATTTGAAGCCACATTCAGACTAGACCCAATAATAAAGCAGTGTTTTTAAATTGGGAATGATTCTTTCAGAGAGGACAAGACTGTAAAGATGGCACTTATGAATGGAATCCTTTCTCCTGAAAGTAGGAAATGAGAAACCAATTGAAAATACAGAATACATTTTGAAAATGTTCCCTAATCATTAATAATAATGCAGTTCAACCGTGGCACGTGTGAGCTATGTAACATGATTTCCAAATATCTTAGAGGATTCTTTTAATGAATCATGTATTCTGGTTTTGGCCATAGTATGATATAGTTTTGGCTGTGGTATTTGATGTTGAGTATGATTTCCATAACAAATTTGAGGATCACCCTCTCACTATTCAGAGGGAAAGTAGGTATAGAGAAGACTGTTTATTTTGCATTCTAGAGGGGAGGAAAAAAGCAGTATCAGGAAGTGTACAGGGGGTTGCTTTAGTTCTTTGATTTTTGCTTTAACCTGAAAATGAGGAAAATGTCTTTGTAGCGTGTTTCCATTGAGTATTAGGAATTTGTTGTGGACTGGTTAAGGTGGCAGTTCTAGATCTGTTCAGTTGCCTCTTAATTGAATGTGGAGTGAAAAAGCAGGTAATAGCTGTGACCATCATTTTGCTAGTTCTTAGTAACATATCAGCATGTGTTCATGTAAAACTAAATGAACTTGTTTTTTGCAAAGCAGGATGGACTTGAAATAAATGCTTGGACAAACTGATTAAAGAAAACCTTATCTAGCTGCTGCAAGTCCTTATTTTAATTAGTACATTAACTTCTGAAATACAGCCTAAGCTTACCCAAGGGAGTTTTTATAATAAGCTGATAACTATATGTGCCATAAAAAAAGAGATTCTTAATTTGTTTATTTTTAAAGCATAAGCATAGCATGGTTTTTAGCATGTTGGTGGAAAAAAAAGCTATGTACAAACTGCTTAGCATTAAATCCTTCTTTCAGTATTTCACCTTGCTCCAGCTGTGAAAGTGCATGCAGTACAGCCTTGGAACTTTTTTATACTTGTAGCTGTACAGAAGCAGCATTTCTGCAGAAGGCTGTGTCAGATTTATCATCTGATGCCTTGCCTTTCAGCACCAGCCAGGGTGTGTGCTTCAATTCTCTTGCCATTTATTTGTTGTCAAGACTGAGCTTTGTCTGTTTCCAAACTTTGGACAGGTAAATGCACTTACTGTAGTATCTGAAAGCCCTTATATTTAATCCAAAATGTAATTAGATGTTGGATTGTGGGAATTTGATTTCAGTCCATTTATGGGACTTCCTCACTCCAGCCTGTCTGAAGGGCTCAGCAAAGACTGAAGACTGTCAGATACCTTACATCTGAAAAAATAATCTGTTTTCGGAGAAAATTACCTGCTGACTTACTTTCATGCTGTTCTATCCAGTCAAAAGATGTCAGTTTTGCTCTTTGTTGGTACCTATTATTCATATGGATCTGCTGAGTTTTATCTTAATTAGTATTTTGTCTGTGCTGCTTTAAAATGAATGAAAAAATTAAGTTTTTCCCAGTATCCCTCTTTGAAATGTATTCACATCTCTTACGGGTTATAAGGTATAAAATCAAATTAAAAATTTGAGCTTTTATTGTAATAAACTAAAGGGACTATTATCTGAGGTTTAATGGCATTGAGTTCATCATTAGGCTTTTTGGCCTGATAGAAGTTCACTTTAAAGGGATGAAATTCTACATTAAAAACATATCCATACTTAATATTTTTTAAAGTGTCATTTAATTTTTTTCCCTGTCGAATTTGCTTTAGTCATACAATGTGCTTTATAAAATTGTTGCTTAGTTTCAGTCACTGCTTGAATAGACCTGTCCATGAAAATTCTGTTTGTCTGTTAAATGGAATTGATTTAAGGATACGTTTAGACAGAGGATCTTACCCAAATTCTGATCTCAGAAGACTAGCTGAGCCTTAGTTGTAGGCTGGGGTTTACTTTTTCTTATTATTTTGTTGTTATTTATTTAAAACTTAACATGTACCCTAATTTCACATGGTGTTGAAAATAATTGATGCTGCATTTTTGGGCAATAAATTAGTAGTGTGCTTCAATAAATTCTACAAACTCATGCTCAAACCTCATGTTTTAAGGCAATTACTACTTAAGGTAGTTACTTAAGGTAGGTCGTTTTTACGGCAATGCATAAAACGTAGCAATGCAAAACTTCTCAACTCCTGAGTGTTTTGACATAAGCTTTCTCAAGTGAAGTCTGGCAATTTCAGAGTCTCTTGAAGTCTGTGCAGAACTCATCAAGTATGGTTACTCTTGATCAAAACTGGGAGAAGTGGGGAAGGGGAAGGAAAGTAGGGTGGTACTTTCTTTTGTCTTATGCATGGTCAGTGCACCAGCCCTGACTGATAGAGACTGGAGTTTGACTGATTCCCTATGTACTGTTAGAACTTGGACGTAGATGTGGGGCTTTACAATACTACTGTTCTAGCTTGATGACTGTGCAAGAGTTAACTATTCCAGGGCTACAGGTAGTGGAGAATTTAGATTGTATTTTGCCTGTGAAGGGGCCTGCCTTGTATAGCTTAGAGCTTCTAATGCTCTTTATGCAACTTTTTCAATGCTGCTGTAAGGAAGACCACCTAAGTCTTTGGAGCAGGAGAAGAGTCATAGATGTCTGCAATTTCAGCATATCCATAGAAGAATTATCTGCTCCTTCTGGCCGTTCGTGTGTAGTTGAGTGAACACTGGGGTTTGCACTGGTGTTTTGTTTTTATTTTCTTTTGAAGAGTCAGACTAAATCTACTATGGTTATAATAAAAATAGTAAAAGTAAATATTGAAGAATTTCATGAGTGACCTTAAAGACAGCTTAAACGACTTCTAAAGAAATCATAGGAAAAGAGAGCTATAGGTGTCAATATTTAAATGTAAGTTCTTAGAATTCTTTGAAATTGGTTATAGTGGCGTTTTAGATTCAATTTTGAGGATAAATACAAAGAAATTAAGAATGTATAAAAGAACAAGCAAACATGCTCTAGACAATGCAGTTTAATTTAAAGTGTAAAAAAGCCCTCTTTCTCATTAAGAAGTACAGTATTAGAATTTTTCAGGGAAAATTATGAAAAACAGTGATTGGTACATTCCAATCCCTAATGATTCTATGATTCTGTGATATAAGGTTGATGCATCAGAAAAATAATTCTAAGACTTCCTGTAGCAGCTTTTAAGTATACAACTGATGCATTATTTATGTGTGTGTTTGGCAAATGAAGCACTTAAAAATTTAGAGCTTCTGTAACAATGTGAAAATGTATAAATTCTTTTTAACAAACCAAAACCCTAGTTTAAGTCAGTGTGTAACTTCACAGCACATTTTTTTTTATTCTTGAAAGAGACAGAGCAGAAATCCTGGCCAAGTGGATTTTGGAACTCTGGGTTTTAAGTGGAGCATATTCCTGCCTAGTTCAGCTCAAGAGCATGTTTGCACTTGCTGCAGAATGAGAAAGTGGGAGAACAGAAGTTGGAATTGGAAGCTGCTGAGGGAAAGATTCCTAGCAGGAGTGAATGTGGGAGGAAGAAGGAGGAAAAATTATGAGTAGAGTAGGTTAACAAGAAGAAAGGAATAAGAAACCGTGTTTTGAAAAATGAAATAGGATAACCAACTACAGGAGGAACATTTGTGACTGCCAGCCTGCAAGGAAAGAGAAAATGGGTTGAGAAAGGAAGAAAGAGCAGTAAGTAGAAATTAATTTACAGGTTAAAAACACAATGTTTGTAAAGATCAGAGGAAAAACATAACAGTTGAGTTAAAGATTGTAGAGAAGCAACTAATGCCTGAGAAGGTCTGGGGGAAGAATGGAAGTGGGATGAGAATAGTGGAAGGCAAGATTAAGATTATTAGTGAGGTGATAATCAGACATGAGAGAGACCATTTTAGCAAAATGGAGTAGGGAGAAGGGTGTAAAGATTGATTCATGAGTAGGGATGGAATGTTTGACAAAGTTATTGCCATAGTGTCTCCCATAAGTGGTAGCTTTTATGGAGTATGTTTCTTAATTGCAGAATTTTTTGGTTTTGTGTGTCATTTAGCCACATGAGCAAACAGATTAGAGGTTATTAGTATGTCAGAGCATACTTAATATGAATTAAATAACATAATATGAATTAATAACATAATATGAATTAAAATGTTGACCTCAGAAACTGTACTTGAATGTTCAATATATTCCATGTTAGTATTATGATTCTGAGTCATGTGGATTTCTTTTAGCTACACACTGGTACTTCTATTGTCTTTCTTCTGAAAAAAATTTCTTCGCTTCTTACATTTCTTTGTATTTTGTTGTTAACATTCCCACACGATGCACATAAGTAATTGGTTTAAGGGAAAAAAAACAGTTAGTATTGCAAACTGAAAATTATTCATGACTTAAAATTAGCAAGCATGACTCTTTCCACCTTTCCTGTAACGTGCAGTGTGAATACTATAAACAGAGTGGCTTTTTAAATCTTCTATCTATGCTTGAATGAATTGCATAGCAATCGGTACATTGTTGTTAAACTGGCTGTGATTTTCTGCATCGTATCATTGCAGTCTCCTTGAGTAAGGGTGGAGTTGTACAAGGTTACTAACAAACAGAATTCAGCTTGCAGCATGCTGTTGATGATATGTTACAAGGAAAGAGCACTTGATTAAATATTATTGAAAGGGTGTTGCCATATAGAAATAGCCATTTTAGAAACGTGAAAATTACTTTCAACTTGAAAGCTGTTTCTCTGTAAAGGAACGTTCTGTGTGGAGATAACAAAAGAAATTAGCCATTGCTTATGTAGTATGTTTGTATACTAGCTTAGCAGAAACCAAGCATTGTAATTTTTACATTCCCTTCTTAAACGTATGCAAGATGCTGTGATGACACGCAGTTATCCATGTCTCTGTGGAATTACATGATGTCTGTCACTGGCAAAGAAGGTTCCAGTGTATTGATGTAGTCAGAGGATGGGGTTTTTCTGTCAATCAGATAGTTTTTTATATTCAGTGCACAATAGGACATGGTGCTCTGTTCCTCCTCCCAGTGGATTTTTTTTTTTTTCTGTCTCTTATGCTGCTGGAAAGAAGCAGGAGGTTGTCACTTCCGCCTCAAACTAATAAACTCAAGATGCTTAATGTGTTATATAGTATGAATGCAGTACAAATCTACTGGCTGCTGGCCTGTTTGAGTGTCTGAAGATTTGTAAGTGAGAAAAAGAATATCCTTATAAGCCTTTGTTGCTGGGGCAGGTTTTTTTCCTGTATGGTGACCCATCATAGTATAGAGGCAGAAGGATGGATAAGTAAGATCTGTGTTGCATTGTTCCTTTGGTAAAACAAACAAAAAACCAGGAAGACCGGGGTAAGTGAATGAGGTTTTTGGGAATGAATGAGTTATACTGTGTATGCTCAGTATGTGTATGCTGTTAAGGCACTGCAAACATAAAGTAAAATTGACTTCATAGCATCTTGCAGATTAAAGGGCTCTTGAGAGGTCTTTTGCTTTGAGCAATTTGGATGGACTGCTCAAGGTTTTGTCCAGCTGGGTCTAGAAAAGGATGGAGAACTGTAATTTCCCTGTTCCAGTGTTTAATTATTTGACTGGGGAAAATTGTTTTTCTTACATTCATGTGAAACTTAAGCAGTTTCTCTTTGTGGTAGTTTCAGCATGCCTTTACTGTGTTACCTCAGCAAAGAACTTTTTCCTTCAAACAAAAATAAATCATAATAGATGCAAGGATATGGTCTGTCTAGACTTCAAGAGGCCAGTATCTCCTATAAGATCCTTGCAGAGAAGCTGAAGGAATATGGGATGGATAAGTAGACGGTCAGCTGGACTGAAAACTGAACTGCTGGGTCCACTGGCACCAATTCTAGGTGGAGGCCAGTAACCTCTGTTGTATCTCATGGGACAATACTGTGTCTGATCCTCCTCAACATTTTAACTAACGATCTGAGAAATGGGACAGACTGTACCCTCAGCAAGATTGCAGATGGCACAAACTGGGAGGACAGGTCAGTGCACCAGAGGGTCATGCTGTCATCCAGGAGAACCTCAACAAGTTGGACAAAAGGGCTGGCAAGAACCTCATGAAGGTTCAACAAGGGGAAGTGTGCAAAATCCTGTGCTTGTAGAAGAATGACCCAATGCATCAGTACATGCTGGAGATGACCAGCTGGAAAGCATTTCTGCACAAAAGGCCCTGTGGTGGTCATGGTGGCCACCAAGTTAAGCATGAGACATCAGTTTGCCCTTGCCTGAAAAAGTCTACTGGTATCCCGGGGAGGAGTGTTACTAGAAAGTTGAGGGCAGTGAGAGGCAATGGGCACAAACTGAAGCACAGGAAGCTCTGTTGGTATATCAGATAATGAGTTTTTTACTGTGAGGATAATAAAGCTCGGAGAGGTTATGGCCTTCTCTGTCCTTGGAGATAATTAGAAGCTGATGGTCCACAGCAGATATCTCTAGATTTTCCTGCTTGAGCTGGGGAGGGAGCAGACTTGACGACCCTCAGAGGTCCTTTCTACCCTGTGACCCTGTGTATATGATATAGAGACATAGATTGTACATCTCATGCTTTTATACCCTCCTGTGGCAAGTTTCCTCAGCAGTAGGCTGAAGGCTTGAGCTCTTGTTGGATCCTACTCAGTTTTGCATGTGATGGATGCTTTTGATGTTTCTGAGAGTGGAGTGGCTTCTGATACTATGTTCAGTTTCTTGATGTTTATAAAAATAGTATGAATAGGATGCACAGTTCTACATACTCAGTTTTGCAGTGACCAGAAATACGTTGAAAATCTGGCTGTAATACACCTTTCGAATTTGTCATTTAGTACTGCATGTTATCAGGCAACATTTGAGAGCTCATATCCTTCAGAATACACAACTTCCAAAATGTTTGCAAAGGTTTCTTACGATGACTCAGTTCCTAATTGCTATGTGTGTATGACAGTAATTTCTCCCACAGAGTGGTGCTGTTGTGTTTAGCTCCGCAAAGCTAGTCACAGAACTGAAATAATTCTTTAAAATGTGCAAGACAATAGAGCCTACAACTAAGATGGAGCCTGATGTTTTGCTGTTTCTGAGTACCATACTCCAGTTAACTTCTGTTATAATGAAAGCTGTAATCATGGACAAGGTTTGTGTGGAGTTATGTGCTAGTAAACGCAATTGTTGTTAAGGTTTTAGTGGCTCCACAGCCTCCTCTCATTTTGCATTGTAAGCAGAAGCAAGAAGTGAAATGTTTTTTCAGTCTTTTCTCTGCATGTCACAGAAAATAGAATGAAGCCTGTTCCTCTTAGGTTTTCTGTGTATATTTATGTGGAGAAAGGAGATCATAAGAGTATGTGAAACACCTGAGCATAAGGTAGTTATTTTTTCCACTTTAGTCTCTGCTAAATTAATGTAGACATTTGACTAAGTTATGGAAACACTTTTACTAAAGTAGAAGTGAACATCCTTCTGCTCAGGAGTGGAAAAAAATGGGCTTAACTTAAAATCACTGTTTAATTTTGTTTAATTATAAAGTTGATTTCTCATTACTACCCCTTCAAGTGACAGTGGAGTTGAAACAGAAATGTTAAACTCGTGGGACACTCAGGTCTGATAGCTGTTTGTCATCAATAATTGTTTAATATCCTGTAAAAATGGTGCCAAACTACTCCAGTCCATAAGTAGTTGTCAGTCTTTTATAAAGCTAGTTCTTTTATAATCTTTGTTTTTACTGGTTTTCTTTTTTTCCTTTTCTTAATTATGAATCAAGACTTTTCCCTGAGAGGAAATTCATTTCTTACAAAGTTGTTTTACACTAATGTGGCCATGAGTGATTTCTTTGCTTTTTTTTCTTTTTTTTGCATCCTCTTCAGTTGTCTTCCTTTTCACCCTATTGCATGCACCAAGTTCAGATTCTTTTTCAAGATAGCTTCACACTCTTCTTCTTTGTCTGAGTTGCATCTTTCTGTCCCCAATGACATCTATGCAGTAGTCATGTTTAGTCTTCTTTGTTTTAGCCATGTTAATTTGTGATTTTAAGCCTCTCTCCTGTTACTGAGACATAGCAGTGCCAAAGACCAAAATTAGCTTATTTAAATCCAGTTACAAAAAGGTATTAGTTCTTGAATTTATCTTGCTGATTTAGCATGCATATGTGAGCTTTTACTTGAAGGTGATGTAACGAATAGTTCAGTTTGCTTGAATTTGTGACCTCCTTTCATGTAAACTAAAGATCAGAAAGGCTTTCAAGAGTAGTGTCAGTGAATTTTTATTAGGGTGTTGCTTAAGCTTTAAAATGTTTTGAAGAAACTGAGGCTTATGCAGTTATTTTTAAGTTATTGCATCTTAAAGGAACAAATCTTCAAATAGCTGTTAAATAGGCTAATAAGACTTATCTGGACTTCAACATTTTTATGCTATAAATAGATCTAAAGCCAGTCCTTGGCAGCAGGCTGCTTAACAGGCTTCTGTGTGGCTTTACAGCTAGAGCTGTGTATGTCTGGGGGACCCACCTGGTAAGTAAGCTCACTTTTTCAATGGTGAAAGTAAGTAAGAGAACAAGTAAAATCTATTGCCATGGGAAAACAGGGAGGGGGCTGAATTCATCTAGTCATTTTACCTCCTCAAAAATCTTCAAGAGTCACAACATGCCTTCGTTACCTGACTAATTAGATTAATAAATTGATTAATATCCACATTATCATATCTCTGAGTATACCACACTTTGTTAAGTTGATAGAATTTATTATTTCCTCAGTGATTCAAAAGGCAAAAGTAAAAACTTGATGCATAAAAGAGCATAAAGGATCACCTGCTCCAAGCTTCCTACTCAGAAATAATTAACATAAAATACCCATCCCATAGCTAAAATGTACTTGAACATATGTCCCAGTTTAGGGCACAAAGAAGATAACTGGAAAGAATGCCCTCAAAATTTGCTGCAGTAGAGTGGAAGATGAGAGATCACTTGGGCTGTTTTAGGTACATAATTTAAATTTTTAGAGAAATGTTAAGATATTCAGATGTCAGATTGAACCAGTTTTTTTACTAAGATATAATTTTATAATCTTTTTCAGGAGAGAATGATGCTGTTTGTCTCATTTAAATTATCTGTAGGCATTTGGTAACTAGGTCTTTAAAGAATGTATGTTTAGGCTCACTTCTGAATCTGTTTAAAATGAATATATATATATAAAAGTGTCTAAAGTGCATCATAATTGTTCTCTATTATGCAGTACCCATAAAGACAAAACCCCAAGGTAGGCATTTGAGGTGATATTACTGTGCATGATGATTGTTTTATGCAAAATAACAATCTTTGTTTTCTGCACAGGGCAGTGATAAATGGAGGGAGGAATTTCCTGAGGGACAAAGAGGCTTTTTGATTAACAGTGCCAAGATTTCTGATTTAACTGTCAGGAGTACTGAAGCTTATTAGTTATATGTCTGTAAGCTGGTTTTGCTTTTGTACTTAATACTGGAATTCATTGTAGTAGCCTCTTGCTTAGAAGTATTGGCTGCTTAGGACATGAGGCATGTTTCTGATTTCCAGCCCAGTCACACAGAGCTTTAATTTTAACCCAAAATTTACTGAAATTAATAGCTGGTGAACTAATAATGTCTTGACGTGTTTTTGAGCTGAAAACCAGTATGGCAGTAAAAATCTATTTGGGATTTGTTCTTTTAATCTGTGTTTATTTGTGTAGAGAGTGTTACTAATGCATGCCTGTATTTCCTCTGAAATAATGTGTCTGGAGTTTAAGGAGATTGCCATGATATAGATTAATGCCAGCCATTATATAGAAAATTCTATTATTCTGTTATGAAACACATTTATAACATAGCAATGACTTTTAATAGTAGATAAAGACCATTTGATGAGCACATTCCCATTCCCAATCCTAAAAAATACCACTTTTGTGAATACAGAATGAAATAAAAAAATAGTTTCACTAATAACTGGAGAACATACTGTCTGTGCTTTTACTTAGAACTTTAATTTTATGTTGTGCAAGATAAGTCAAGTTGTACAAGATGTTTGTTATTTCTTTCTTGCAGTATCCTGGGAACTCTGTACTTAAAGTTGAACCACATTAGACATTTTGTGAGTCTTGAACTTTTTAAAGAAACATAAGGCTATGTGTTATTTGCTTTATAAGTTTCCCCTTCACACATCATCATTATTTTCTCTGTAAAAATACATGTTCAAGAGTTTATCCTGAAAGTAATAATGCTTTATAGCACCATAGTTGAAGTCATTGTAGTGAGTTTGTTTCTTTTGTTTAAGGTTTTCTTTAAACACAGGGTTGTGACCTGAGCAAATGTGGCTTAGGAATGACCAGGCCATTTTCAATTAAATGAAAACAGAAATGAAATAGATTTCAATTCAGCTACCAGTGAGCAGTGACTCTTAAAAACAAGAGCATTACTGCTGTTGATTACAAGCACAGTGGTGTAAGTTAGATATAGTGACAACTTTTGTGACAACTTTCTGAACCCTAAACTTCTCTACTTTATAACTCTGCCTTTAACTGCTTTACTTATTTCTTATGGATTTGTTAATTTTTCCGTTCAAAACTGGTATACTACATAGAAGTAGGTGCAAATACGTAACAGGTACTGAACAATCATTAAACATGTCTGCAATTCCTGTACGTTTTCCAGGTAACTTTCCTTATGTGTGCTGTAATAATTGCTGTATTATATTAAACTAATCTCCATACATCATCTTCAACAGCTGAAATACATCTCAAAACAGTAATGAAATGCTTTTCTAAAAGCACAATTAAGTGCTTTTTATAGTAACTGCTGTGCAGAAACTGTGACCTAAATGTCAGTCTGTTTAAAAAACACAACCAAAATCAACAAAAGAAACATTCCCTAAATGAAAACAAATAGCAAACCCCACAAGAAAACAAAACGTCAAAACCACACAACATACCAAACTACTGCCTCCAAACTAATAAACATTTTGTGTTGAAAAACCAAATTCAGGTAAAGAAACATAATTTTGGACATGGTGACCATAAGGAATATGTGCAGTTCTGGGCCCCTCAGCTCAAGAAGGACAAGAACTGCTGGAGAGAGTCCAGTGTAGAGCAACAAGGATGATGAAGGAAGTGGAGCACCTCCTTTATGAGGAGAGGCTGAGGGAGCTGGGTC
>JAOXOE010000001.1:72239748-72259428 GCA_028565055.1 Phoeniculus purpureus
CCTGGAGGTGTTTAAGGCCAGGCTGGATGAGGCTCTGGCCAGCCTGATCTAGGGTGGGATGTCCCTGCCCGTGGCAGGGGGGTTGGAACGGGATGATCCTGTGATCCTTTCCAACCCTGACTATTCTATGATTCTATAACTTCTTCCCATTGAGGGTGACGGAGCACTGGAGGGGGCTGCCCAGGGGGTTTGTGGGGTATCCTTCTCTGGAGAGGTTTGGAGCCTGCCTGGACATGGAATCATAGAGTCATTAGGGATTGGAAGGGGCCTCGTGAGACAGAGAAGAGGAAATAATATGTAAACTAAGCTTTGGTAGCAGGATTAATGGGAAAAAGTGGATACTGATAGTCTTAAAAGTGAAGAATCGCCATGCAGGGGGTAGAGATGATGTAGAGATGGTTAATACATAAAACTTCACCTAGGATTTAATCTCATGACGGAATTTTGGCAAAATTGGTGGCTGACCCATTCTTTTTTCTCATCTTACTCTGTGTTCTGTGTGATGGATAGTGCTTGCAACTGCAAGACAGACTTGCGAGTGAACCCAGCTATATGTGGATTTTACCTGAGATTTCTCAGTTAGGTGAACTGCTTTGCTTCCTTGCCTGAGTGCACATACACTGTATTAGTGCAGATTTGTGAAAAATCATTGTGAGCACTTTTTGAGCAGCAGTGCTCCTTAAGCACCCTCTGTGTTCTTGTCATTTTTTTCCCTTGTTTCTACTATCTTTTGACACAGCACTGTCAGTCAAATCAAATAACTCTCTGGATGAAAAGTAACACAGTAAAAAAGGAAGAAGTAGTTTGTGTCATTTTTGTTTTATTGATTTCGTTCAGCATAAACAAACAGCCAAATCTGTTTCAGGACAACACAATAGCTAGAAGGGTTGCTGTTTTGGCTAGTACTGCTGTTGAAGGAATGCTGGTAATGCCACAGCCTTGGATGGAGCCAAGTTGTTTTGATCAAAACGCTTTCTGAATGAGAGAATGCAAAAATAATGATCATTGTCTCTATCTGATGAGACTGAAGATACTATACTGTATTACATTTCTATTATCTTGGGGACAAAGCTGTTATTTTTAATATACTCCCTTTCATTCCTCTCTTTGAAATGTTGTTTTTAGCAAATTTGTTCTTCTGTAATGCTTTTCTCACTGTTGAATTATTTAATAACCACATAGCTTTATTTTTTTTTTAGATTTCCTTCACTACCTCCTGATCTTGTGCATTAGGTGTTTTTTCACAAAGAAGAGAAAGGGACAAAAGATTTAGTTAGAGTCAGTTTTTCTGAACACTTGTGAACTGATGCTGCTGGTGTATGTTGTCTTTTTTGTGAAGTGTTATAGACTGTTAGAACATAAAAATAAAACCTTGGGGATTGTGATTCTGTGTTTTTTATTGCAGTATTTCCAGTGGGAATTTGTCAGTGAACAAAGCTCTCCTTATTTTCCTCACTTTTCTGCTCAAGTAGTAAGCTTTGATTACCAGTCTCCACCTGCCTGAAATCAATTCTTGTGCAAGTTGTACAATTTCACCTACCTTAAAGTGAACCAGAGAGCAAGAGGAGTCATAATTGTCATCAGTTTGAGCGCTTTACTACTGAGGGGGCAGGATGTTTCATTTCAGCTTAAACTGATTCTTCTTTCTCAAAAACAGTTAAAAACCATTGCCATTTTCTGAGACCCTTATAATTACTTATATCTCAGTTAAGATAAAGTCTCATAATTTACCTGTGTATGCCTAGTACGTACGTGCCTTAGGAATAGGTTTTTTGTTCCTTTGTTCATCCATCTTTCTTGAAGACTTAGGCTGCTAGTATAGCATTTTAGACCTGTGTACTGATTTAGGAAAATGAGAATAACGCTCAGTCTCCAATCTTGTAGGAAAAGGAAATTAGCATTGGAAACAGAGTATCAGCAAATGAACTAAGAATGGAATTCATAGAACCAAGAGCCTGTACTCTTTAGGATGGTTATTTAGAGTTAAATATGAGGTCTTGATCCCTCTCGTGCAAGTGACCTCTTAGTGAGTTGAAAAACAGGACAGTCTCTTGAGAGGTCTGTTCTATGTCAGTAGCTGTTGCTTCTGTTTAAAACATCATATTTCAGTGTCATCCAAACATGGATGTGAAATCATGCACTGTAGTCTTCTGTATGCATCATGTGGCTCTTCACGGAAGCACGCCTCTCAGAACACACCCAGCAGTTGATGTCTGGTCTTGTTCCAAAATCTTAGATGTCTTAGCAGCTATAATAAATGTACTTTGTTATGGCTGCAGCTTTCAAACCAGCTATTTTAAGACCATGAAACCTATCACTACAATAATTATTGAAAGCAGAATTTGTCTATGAACAAAGTGGGAACATTTACAAGAATAAGGTCATTGTTAACAGATAATTATGGAATTCTGAAAATAAAGAGTGTTGTATAAATGAACATGAAAATATTTTCTAACTAGCTCGTGTGTAAATAACGTTGTTCGTGACTGGTGCTGACATTTTTATTTCATAGTAATAGAATAGGGAATCTAATGAGCATCTTAACGTCCTTCCTTTCCTAGCCCCTCAATATCCCAGCCAGTAAATGAAAATAAAGGTTGTTTACCAACTACAGATGCATAACAGATACTTTTGCATATCAGCATCTGTTCATAATGTATGTTTGCCTATGAGTTTGAGTCAATAGGTACCTTATGTAGTAAAATGTAGAATGACTGATAATAAGAACTAAAATCAAGCTACAAACTTAACAGTTCTGTTGATTGAGGTTACAGATCTCTTATGGATCGCATATCCTCCTTGCTGGTTGGAGATAGGAAGGGTAGGATACCCAAAAAATCTCTTTCTGCCAGGGTTTTTCTTCTTTAGTGACAAAATCACGTAAACAATCTTCTGAATTATACCAGAAAGTCTTAACTGGAAACTAAATATTTTCTCGCTGTGTTGCATACGTTCGAAGTATACCGCTAGGTTTTCTCAGGGAATCTTTCCCTTTCACAAGCCCTGGAGTAGACACTCTTTCTGTCGTTTCCTGTGAAAGATAAGAAATGGTTGAGGAAAAAAAAAAGTGAAAAAATGCTGGGCACTCCTCCTGTCTACTTTTTCTTTTTCCTGCAAAATTTTGGTGCTGAACACAATTGTGTGGTTATCTTTTCAATTTTACCTTCTGCTTCCTCCCTTTCTGTGCCATCCAAGACTTTGAGGAGTACTGTAAAATGGGTTCCAGTAACACTACAGCGAAGGGACTGCTGCTAGAAGGGCAATAGATTGAAAGGACAGCTGTGACCATGGATTTCTGGTCCACACTAGGAGCTACTGCTCAGTTGTACTGAGCTGTACAGTAAAAAGACCAAGTATCTAATTAGTTCCTGTAGTGCACTGCATTTATGTGACTGCTTTGTTTAGAACATTTCTTCCCACTACCCCAAACCAACTACTTGAATAGTTAAGGCTTTTTATTTTATATGAAAGCTCTTTCTCTAAGAAAGCACTCTATTAGAGAAGATGTTGTGCTTTATTGTTGGTTTTACTGACAAAATTTTTGAATTGTGCCTTTTTTTTTTTTTAAAGTAGTGAAACTCAATTTGAGACACAAATGTTTGTTGATTTATATTCTTCAAAAAAATTGTCACTCACATGGGAGTGACAATTAAGCACTTCTTGGTGATCTGATAAGTAAATGACTTGAAGTTTTAAGTTTTGGCGTTCTGAATTGTAGAGGTTCAGAAAATGTTTTTATGGCATCTATCAATAGGGGCTCTATCCTCACAGATGAGCACAGGTCATTAAGGACATGGTACAGGAAAAGCAGCAGTTACTGGTTGCAGAGTATTTGTGCTTGTTATGGAACAACAAGTTATGTTTAAATTATAACCAGTTCTCAGGAAAGTAAGCAGGACAAATAAACTAACAAGATTCTAGTATAAAATGTATTTTGCTTTTTGGTACACATTGTAGGTGAGACTGAAAGTATTGCAGGTGTTGGAATGTGCTGCTGCCAATGCTGACAAAATATCATTGATGCATATCATCTGTCCAAACTGTTTGAGTATTTTAATGACTATTGTACTTTGAGCTAGTGTAGTCTGTTGTGTGCATGCTAATTGCAGTGAAAGATTATGAAAGCTTGGAGGAAGGTGGGAGCATGAGTCTGAAACCAAAGATTTGTGTGTCTCAGCAGGTATGCCTGTTAAGGGTAGCACAGAGAGAAATGAAATGTGAAACACATTACATTGTAATTTTGGTTTATGTGACTGTTACAGGATGAAGCCTTATTATGCAACTAAATTCAGTTACTCTATTTTAATAAATAAATAAGTAGTCTAATAACAGTTTTCATGATCTGTATCTAGCCTTACAGTTGCTCCTTCCCATGTTTATATCACCTCAGTATTTTAGATCTGTATAATTAGAACTGCAGAGCTAGTAAAATGAGCTATAGCAATAGACATTTAATTAGGATGTGATCTATGGTTCCCCAGTGGCAGACACAACTGTTTCATAGCTCCTTGAATCAGTTGAGACATGAAATATTGTAGGACTTTTCCTGATTGAGAAGAGTGTGATTTTAGTGCTGGAACTGGGGGTAGTCTGAAAGACTTTTGATATTTAGCTCACAAATTGTTTTGAAACTACTGTTAGGAAGCACAGATTCTAGTTTTCTGACACAGATTAGTCAGTACTGCCATGGGCTATTATAACTTCATTTGTAAAATTGCAGCGAACTACAGCCATAATTTATGTTGAAGTTCCTTTCTGTTGCTTGGCACATGTAAGCAATGGTTTCTGCTTAGTTGATGAGAGCATCTCTGATAAGTCTTCTAAAATTACCTAAAATTGGAAAATTCATACCTTTATTGTGTTGCTGTTGTCACAGAATGTGTTCTTCTAACATATTGTCACAACATAGAGTATTTTGGGGCTGTTGGTTGTATGAATATGAGAAAGCTAGTCCTGAACAAACATATTGTCACAACATAGAGTATTTTGGGGCTGTTGGTTGTATGAATATGAGAAAGCTAGTTCTGAACAAAATAGTTGAGTCTTCAGGGTATTTTTACTTTTTTTTTAATATCTGTGTGAAACTGGTGTACTTTTAAGATAAAACAAGTTCATTGTCGACATTACTAAATTCTTGTCTTCTGTGCTTTATGGAACCTTTGACTTAAGAGTCTTTAGCATTCCTTGTTCTAAGTAGAGAAGACTCTGTTAAAGCCATAACTAAGTTTCAATACAGCTGTAAAGGTTGAGACTGTGTGGATGTCTCGTGTACCCTCTGTTACACAACTGAATAAAATGCTTAATTTTTTTTGGTCCCAGACTTAATATGAAGGAAACAAATCACTCCAGGTTCTAAATTTTAAATAAATAATAGAAAGGAAAAAAGTTACGGTTGCAAGAGAAAATAGTAGGGATGACTGCAAGTCTGATCCCTCTTGGAACTGCATTTGGTATGGCCCATTTTGATTTGTCATTTGTGATTTCTCCAACTATCTTTTCTTGACTCTTCAAAGTATGTAAACACATTCAGGGGGCTGGGTAAGTTTTCTAACCTAGACCTGAGGAAACCTGGAAATGTAGAAGTACCTTGGTCAACAGCATGAATTGTTTGTATTCACAGAGAATACAAACATTTCTGAATGAACAGAAGTCAGGGGTGTAGCTGTAAGTAAGGATATGGTTTTTTCAGGTGTCTCTATACTCTAGGGATTTACTGTTTTATATTAGACTATGTTAAAAGTACTATTTAAGGTCTTTGTGTGCGGAAATTAACTCCAATATGAATAAAAAGTAAAATACATTTAGCTTCTAGTAACGTGTGGCAATTATGAATGAAAATTAGTATTGCTAATGTAATTTCAAGGCTGCACTTTAGGTTTTGAAATGTTTTTAAATTGCTGCAATTTAAATGTGTTTATACTATTTTAAAGCAGTTTTACTTTGACATGTGCTAACAGGGTAAAAGACTTAGGATATGAAGATGACACATTAAAAAATCTCGTTTTATAGAGATTACCTTTGAAGGTTACTTGTTGAAATGTGGGAGGAGGAATTCTGAGTCCATAGCTGTAGTCCTTCTAATTCCAGATAAAGTCAGTTGACCCTTTTGATTTACACATGTAAATAGATTTCTATGTATTTAAGAGTCTTAATTGAAAATCTTTTTTAAAATATCTGTGGGAACTGTTAGTAGAAGAACAGATACTGAGTAATAGTGAGGTGTGAATTCAGAGGTGAAAACAGCCATCACTGAGGGGGTTTTAATATCATAGAATCATGCACACTGCCCAGCCTGTAGTTGTGCTTAGTATTGCCTCAACCCAGATGCAGGACCTTACACTTGGTTTTGTTGAACCCCATGAGGTTGGCTTGTGCCCACTTCTCCAGCCTGTCCAGGTCCCTGCCCTCCAGCGTGTCTGCTGCACCACGCAGCTTGGTGTTATCTGCAGACTTGCTGAGGGTGCAATCAATGCCTCTGTCCATGTCACTGACAAAGTTGTTGAACAAGACTGGTCCCAGGACTGATCCCTTGACCTCCTGCCCATGCTTCCCTTGATGCAGCCCAGGACGCAGCCCAGCTTTCTGGGCTGTAAGTGCATTCAATTTTTCATCCCCCAACATCCCCAAGACCACCTCTGCAGGGCTGCTCTCAATCACATTATTCCCCTGTGTGTGTGTGCTTGAGATTGCCCTGATCCAGATGCAAGACCTTGCACTTTTTGTTATTGAGCTACATGAGATTGTTATAGGCTGGTCTCCCAAGCCTATGAAAGTGTCTCTGGATCCTTTTCCTCTTGCTGAGGATTCACTCAGTGCTGCCATCTGTGTTGTCAACAAAGATGTTAAACAGCACTGGTCCCAATACCAACCCCCAAGGAATGCATTTAATTGTATGTTAGGAGCAAGGAGAGAGGAAAAAAACCTCTGAGTTATTTGTGTAGGTAATTCTGTTGAATGTATCAGCATAATTCACATGTATATAGTTATGATAACATTTATGTTGTAAATGACAAAAATTGTGATTCCTTGACTGGGTTTGGTGTTCATATTCTGAACAGAAGTGATCTTATTTCAAGGGATCTTTCAACTAGGTTGTTTAAAGAGTACAGGAAGTGGATTTTAGCTATGGGGGGTGCAGGTTTGGTAGTGTGACCAGAGTACTTGGAATCAGCTGGTATGTGAAGGAACATCAAAAGCCAGTGTTAAAAGTTTGTAAGAGCTCTCAGAAGGACCTTTTGAGAAGTCCTTTTATTTTGAGAACTGTGTTGCTTTGCAATCTCATTGCTCAGAAACCTGCAAATTAACTACCAATTCACTGCTTGAATGGAAGATTTTTTACTTTTAAAGCTATATTTTAGCGTTTATTTCACTCAGCAGATGAATAGTCAGTCAGTAGATGAACTTCTGAACAAAGACTCTTTCCATCCTTGCATTTTCCTTTATTCCTTTTTGAGAAGACTTGAGAATGGATTTCTTTAGAACTATCGTGTCAGTCATTAAAACAAGTAGCAGCAAAAAAGCTTGATTTTCTACAACTGTTACAATCTTGAAGCAATCTCAGGCTGGTTTTATAGCATTAATTTTTTTTATTTGAAAGCTAAACCTACTGTAATAATCCAGTTGTTTTGTTTGTTGTTGACGCTGGATGAAAGAGTCTGTATTTTAGGTCAAGGCATCAAGAACTTACATTGTCCATTAAAAGAAGCTTGGTGGTTTATAAAGATTGTTATTGTTTGAACTAGTGTTTTGGAACACGTAATTTAAGTTTTGAAAAATTGCTGGCTTTTTATAAGTTGTGTGTGAAACTAACATCTATTTGAACTAATTTTAATTGATCTTGTTAATCTGTAACTCTCGTGGGGGTGTTTTTAAAGTGCCATAGATGAGAGAAAATTACAAAATTCTGTGAAATTTTGAAGTATTTTAATGAAAGTTGTTTATCTCTAGTGACGTCTACTAAGTTCAAAATAAACCTAGTTTGTGTAAAACAACAGTAAGAAACCCCACAAACAACAAATGAGACAATTCTGTTGCTGTGTTCTGGATTTGGTGAAATCATGTTTGCTTGTGGTATTCCTGCATTGAACTCTCTTCCAGCTTACAAGGAGTTAACTCGCCTCAGCTGTGGGGATGTTTAATTTTCCCTCCTGCGCACAGCAGCCTTCGCAGGGCAGGGGGGGCAGAGGTTAGTGGGGTGTGGAGGTGAAGGGGAGAGGTGGCTGCTGCAGGGGACAGGTTGAGCAGGTGGAGTGGGCCAGACAGATTTTGAGGTCCTTAACTGGGGACATTGGTATTCCATGGGGAATATTCCATGGGGATACTGGGTATTCCTTTTCCCTTCTTCTTGGTACCCCCTCCCTGTTTGTGTGTCTTGGGAGTCTCGTTTCGGTTTTGTTTCAGCCGGTAGCACACTGGGGCCTGTCTGTCCTTCTGTGGCTCTCTGTCCCTCTTCTGCTTCACACACACACACAGCCCCTCCCTTTTTCCCCCCTTCCCTTTTTTTAATCCTTCCTTTTTATCTTCTTCTTTTCTCCATACATTTCCCGAAAATTTTCTGACTGTAGCCTAGGAAACTGCTTAAATTGAATTTTTAAGTTTTGCTTAGGAGATTCCCAGTCTTTCCTTTTTACTCCCCCCTCGACTGCAGCTTTTCGAGTCTATTAGGAATCAGGTTTTACCTGGTCTGGGTGGGAGGTGGGGTGGGCTTGAATCGAGGAAGAACATTCTTTTTTCTCCCTTTTCCCCTTTTCCGTTCCCTTTTTTTGGGTTTTTTTTTCTATTTAATAAAGTCTTTAATAAAGCTTAATAAAATTTAATATTGTTAATTCCAATTTCCAGACGTGTGTTTACCTATTTTCTGCCCCTCCAGGGGGTGGGAGGACACTTCCATCTGCACGGTTGAGCAGATTATAATTTTATGGGCTAACCTGATGCTAACCCATAACATGCTCCTGTCACTGTTTTGAATGAATGTGCTTTCAGCTGTTTCAAATAGTAATTCCTAAATTCTAGATTAGAACTGAAAGCAAAAATGTGTTGTACACTTCTCTCTCCCTGCATTTCTCCCCCTGTTCTCCCCTCCATTTGGATTATGCATAAAATAAACTCCAGTTAAACTCCAGTTTAATAATAATATTAGTACATCTCATGTTTTCTAAGAGTATAACCTTTCTAAAGTGGCAAAGTGAGAGATTGTATCTTTAATGTAGAAAAACACAGGACTCATTTGGTGTTCTTTACACTTTTATTTAGTTAAAATTATTAATCTAACATTTATTGAGCAGTAAAGATAAGAACAATAAGCTTCTTTGTAAATACAGCATTTAAATGTTGAAATATAACTTTGTTTATAAAGAATGGAATTATAAGTCATTACATAAAAGGGGAGTTATTTATTGCTGTTTTCTGTCTGTGTGTTTCAGGGGTCCGTTCAGCGTTGTGCGGCGATGTATCAACAGGGAAACAGGGCAACAGTTTGCTGTGAAGATTGTCGATGTAGCAAAATTCACTTCAAGTCCTGGATTAAGCACAGAAGGTAAGAACAAACAATTAAGCAAATTCTAAGCAAACAGGTTTTTTTTGATTTGTCAGTCTTCTGTGTTTGCTTGTTTGTAAGATCTTTCTACTTTTGAAGAAGTTTTAAAGCAAGGTCTTCTGTCTGAAATTGATCTTGATTTAACTTATTGCATACATTTCTAATCTTTAGTAGTACCTATGACTGTTCAACTGTGGTTATAAATAATTGGAAAGAATAGTAGGACTATACTAACTCTAAATGCCATTGCTGTTTCTGTATGGATTTCTTTTTAAGAACATGAATTTCTTCAAGAGAATAATTAATACTGAGTAGAAAAGCATACAAAAGTGTAAACCAAAATCACATCACTTTTGCTTTTTACTGGTCTAGATTCAGCAAGTCATTTCCTATAAAATGGATAAAAATTTGCAATTGAAGTGTGCAAAATTATATTAAAAACTTAATTTTTTCATATTGTCAGGATTTTAAAACAATGCTGCAGAACTGCTATAGCATAAATAAAAGCCTTTAAATCTTAATTTTTCCTATTCGAGGCTAAAAGTGTCTGTCTTTTCTAAGTTCAGTGTGAAACTTGTGTGTGCATAAAGTGCTGCTTTTACAGTGTATGGAAAAGAGCATTGTAACTGAATGGCAGTCAGTATACCATGTCCATATATATTTTTGTCGAGTTTTACCAAAACCATCGTGTTTTGAGATACCATGTTTTTCTGAAGTTATTTGGTATATTTTAAACAAGTCCTGTCCATACTCTGGTCTCTCACTGAGCTTCATCTTAATTACAGATGCTAGGACATATTTCTGCCTTTGGTGGAGTATTGCTTGTCTCACTGCATGACAGTAAAAGTCAATATTTTGGGGCCACAAAGGATTTGCTGAAAGGGAGAGACAGTAGACAAAAGAGTAGAACATCATCAGGAGGGAAAGAGAAGCCAACAGTATGAACAGATTAACTGAAAAAATGAAGGATAGCTGTTGATGCTTTATGTTTGTTGCCTGGGTCTAAATGAAGAAACCTGGGAGTAAGCAAAGAGATTTTGAGGGGTTTCTTTACTCCACTTATGTTATATTGGTGTGGTGCAAGCTGCCAGGTCATTGAGTGAACAGACCATAAACGCTTTGTGGTTTAGTATTGTTTGGGTTTTTTCTATTTTGTTTTGTGTAAGCTAGAATGGACTAAGATCAATTAAGAACCATTGTTTACCTCAAGGTTTTATGCTTTGCAAGACCATTTTGGTCTTGAAGGTTATCTTACAACTTTCTACCTCCTGGCGTTCTTTGAAGCACAGGAGTGGGAGAACAGGACATGTTGCATGTGAATGAGCTAATAACAGTTCCTTCCATTCATTTTACATACATGGAGAAGGACCCAGTATGCCTTCATGGTTATCATAAATCAAAAATGTCTGTATACTTGAGTGCTTTAGCACTGGGCTGTGCAATGGCATATATATATATGGGTAAGAAGTTCATCTTTATCTTTGTCAGCAGTGTACTCTTGTGGCAAAGGCAAGCAATTGCATAGTAGAGCATTGCAAAGGTGTAGCAAGCCAGTCAAAGGAGGTAGTTATTCTCTTTATTCACTCCCTCCGAGTTGGCATCTGGTGGGAGCAGTGTGTGTGAAAGTCTTGGCTTCCCCAGTACAAGAAAAACAGTTATGTCCAACAGTGATTGACTGAGAGAATTTGGTTTGTCTAGCTCTGAGAAGAGGAGCTTTAGTGCTGTCTGCAGCTATTTAATAGAAGGGTGTAGAATGGATGGAGCCAAAATGGAAAGACAGAAGTCAATATGGAAAAGTTGCAGTATGGAAAATTCTAGTTAGAGGCCAAGAAAAGTTGATCCCTGTGGGTGCTAAAACTGCTACACTTCATGAAGAGATTGTTTAGAGCATACTCAGAGATGCTTAGAGCTAGCTGCCTGAGGCCCAGAGCTGCCTCATCTACTTTGACCAGTTTCAGGTGAGGACTAGATGACCTTCAGAGGTTCTTTCCAACCTACGTGATTTTGCATGTAGGTAGATTCTGTAACAGGATGCATGTAACCTGCAACGCTGGATAGTTTTAGTACTATTCAGGGGAGAAAATTTAGGTTTAAGAATGCTGTGCTTTGCATAAAACCCAGTTTTAATTTCTGTTTCAATTTTAAAGTTAGTTGTCTTCTTCTGATAGTGTTTTCACTTACGCTGTTTGATACAATGCCTTGATTTCTTTAACTTGTGAGGGGATTAGGCATGGAAAGAGTTTTAAAAGGAGTATTTTCTAGGCTAAGCAATTCACTTTAAAATACTGCTGTCTTTATAATAATAGTGTCTGTCTTAACACAGTAACGAAAGCAGTCAAGCTTCAAAAATAAATACTTTTCTAGGCTAGTCTGTGTTTATCAGTCAGTACTACCATGAGTGTTTGTGGTACATGATAGAGAAGCCAGTCGTTTGCAAGGCAAACATTTCTCTAGTACAGGATTCTTTCCATAATACTGCTATACACATGTGTAGTGTATATACACTGGGACATCTGAAGTGTCTGCGTGCCTCTCTGCAGTGGTTTGATAATAGGAGAAAAATACACTTGTTATTGTAATGATGCCTGACAGCTAACAAATCTAATTTAGGCTAAATTCTATTTGATTTGAGTATTAGTACTCATGATCTTTCATACTGCGTATTGTCAATCTCTGTAGTGTTATAATTCAACCATATTAATGAAGTGTATTGACACTTTGTCACTGTTGAAGTGGCTGCATGATCTACTGGATTAGTGTTCGTTGGGTGGTTTACATGATGACATTCTATTACAGTTCACTGTGTTTTCATATCACAGAACTACAAAAAATTACAATGCTTCAGTAGTTTTGAATATAAAAATTGTATTTGCAATATAAGAGACAATTTTGTACTCAGTTTAGAGGGTTCATATGGAAGTGTACTTGATGCTCTCAGAAGCTAGTTTACTCATTTAGGCCTGATAAAAATATCAGTGTAGATAAACTTTTTTTAAAATATAGCTCTTGGTTGCTGTACACAGAACTTCACGTATACTAAGTGGAAAAAGCATGTGTTATTTCTGCATTTGTTATAGCTCACACTATAGTTAGCTTTTAGTGACAATTTCTTTTGTTGCTCTCTTCAACTCCCATACTTTTTCTTTTTCTTCTCTTTTTCCTTGTAAGCTTTGCTATCCCAGTTTTGATTTCCAGAGTCTCAAAACACAGTAAAACTGAGGACAATATTATGGTAAAGAAAAATAACAAGTTTTATTAACAAAGATCCAGAAACAATTAGAAAATATGAAGACAAAAATGGTAAACCAACAGCAACAATGGGTAACTCCCTCCTCCACTGCAGACATGAGAACCACACTGCAGAAAACGTAACAAAAGAATTCTCTGCACCTTCTAATGGGTGGATAGGAAAACCACCCACAGAAAAGACTTGTCTTTCATGCCATAAGGCACAGGTATGTCTCCAGCTGTCTGGTGCTTGCTTCTACCGTTGTTAGCACATAGCACTTACCTTGGCAAGTTTGGGGAAGGGTGATATAATCTATTTTCAGGCCTCTCCATACTTGTATTTCACCCACTGCCCCATGTACCACAGAGGCTTTAACCTCTTTTCCTGCTTGATAGCAGCACAAGTATTACTGTCATGGATGAGCTGAGAGATTATATGCTTGGTCAAATCTACCTGTCAGTCCCTGGCCTGTCTATAGGTGGCATCTCTCTGCTGGTATCCAGAAGGATTATGGGCCCACCAAGCTAAAACTAACTCCATCCTTGTGGTCTCAATCCAGGTCTACCTGGAACTCCCTGGCTACCTGATTCACCTGCTGGTTGTGCTGGTGCTCCTTCATGGCATGTGTTTTAGGTATGTGGGCATCTACATGCTGCACCTTTACCACTAGTTTATCCAACTGGGCAGCAATGTCTTGCCACAGGGCAGCTGCCCAGACCAGTTTCTGCATCTGTTGCCAGTCCTCCTCCTTCCACTTTTTAAGCACCCCCATAAGGCATTTGCCACCATCCAAGAATCTGTATACAGGTACTGTACTGGCCGCTTCTCTCACTCAGCGATATCAAGGGCCAGCTGGATGGGTTTGACTTCAATTCACCTTCGCCGTCATTTGCTTCAGCGATGCATCTAGTAGGGCTCCATACAGTGGCCTTCTGCCTTTGCTGGTTCCCTACAAGATGGCAGGATCCATCTGTGAAAAGAGTGCAGCCTTCATCTGATTCTGCAAGATCTTTATATGGAGGAATTTACACAGCAAGGGCAAATACCTTGTTTGGTGACATATAAAATCCAGTGTCTTCTAGCCATTTGAGAAGGGTTATCCACTGGTTCCCTGAGCTGTCATGTCAAGGGATCAGGAATTAACCCACGGCACTATCATATATCTGTAAGTGCAAATGCCATTTGTCAGAAAGAGAATGGTGATTGCTTCCTTTCTCCTTAATAAAGCAAATATACATTATTTATCTGCCTCTTCATGATGTCAGATTACTCTCTTGTAACATGCTGAGTGTGTTTTAAGGCAATTTAAAGGGTGGTGCCCTGTCCTTGTACATCTCTATGCAGTTCTTTTTCAGGATTTTCATCTTATATTAGATTCACATATCTGTAATTGAGTTAAATAGAAATGTCCTCAAAATTATTACCATGACTTCCACAATCTTCTCTTAAGCTAGACCTTATGTATTAGGTTGTATTTGCGTCTGTACAGGTTTGTATGCATGCAAGACACTGTGAAGCTGAATAGATGAGCTGATAAGGATTCAGGTTTACTTCAAAACCCCAGCTGATTCCACTCAAAATGAGCTGTGAAGGCAGTCTGCAAAATGTTTTGGCTGTGACAAAGAGCAAAACTGTAGCCAAGAAATTAGTGGTTTAAATATAGTTCTTGGACTACTTCTAGCACTGACAGGGGCAAGATAATTAAATCAAGACTGGCGTTGCTATGGATCATCCACTTTAGGAGAAGAATTACAAAATTATTTCATTGGGGAAAAAATGTGGAAGTTGGCATGAGTTTGGGGTTTTTTTCTTACAGAGAGCCCACAGATTTTTTCACTGACCTATATTAATATTATGAGTGATTTTCTTATAGTTGAGACCTTACTCTAGTTCTGCTTATTTTCTTGAATAAGGGTAGGGTTATTTTATATGGTGCTTACTACCATATTTCACACATCAAGGGAAGTTACTTCCTTGTGTGTCACTTTATAGGGTCCATAACTAAATTACTGCATCCAGTTTGTGGCTTCAGAATTTGAGAGATGTTGAAGAACTGGAAAAGTCCCAGCAAAGGACTATGAAGATAGTCAGAACTATACAGCATATGATGAGCCAATGAGAGGTAGAGGGAGTTGGGTTTGTTTAGGGTGGAGTAGAGAGTGGTACAGTCTACAACTACTTGAAGGTGAACCTGCTTTAGCAGGAAGGTTTGAATAAATGTCTCTTCCAACCCCTGCCATTATGCAGCTACAGAACAGCAGACCAAAACGATCTTAAACTGTAACAGCTATTATCACAAAAAGTAATGGCTGGAAATGGTTATTTGGAAGTTTCAGGCTGAACGTAACAGAAAACTTGCGCACAGGGAGGGTAGTGCAGCAGATACAAGTAGCCCGGAGAGACTGACTGAGACTTCTGACCCCAGAGGCATTCAAGACTTCACTAGATGAAGGCACAGCTTTCTTTATCTGATGTTCGTAATACTCTCACTTAAAATGGGGGTTGGATCAGACGACCATCAGGCACCATTTCCCACCAGCATTTCTTTGGTTTAGTGAAAATATGAGTATGGTGCTATTATAGATTTTCTTTCATTGAAGCTAGAAAATAGGATATTTCAGAGAATTAAAAACTATGTGGGCTTTGATTTTTCTTTTATTATTATTTTGACCCTATGAGAAATCCTAATCAACGTGCTTAGTGATAGTAGTTATTGTACAGGAGCTTTCCTGATTAAAAGCCTATGGAGTGTGTATCATAGAACCATAGGATGGTTTAGGTGAAACTAACTATAGAGATCATGTAGTTCCAACCTCCCTGCTACAGGCAGGGACACCTTTCAGTAGACCAGATTGCCAAAGCCCCATGCAACTTGGCCTTGAACACTTCCAGAGAGGGGACATTCACAGCCTCCTTGGGCAACCCATTCCAGTGCTTCACCACCCTCATAGTGAGGAATTGGTCTTTTATGTCTTGGTACTGAAGAGGTTGAAGCATCTGTTCATAGACTGCAGAAATCTCCTGGTATTAGCGACACCCCTTAATTAAAAAAATGCATTGATATGGAATTTTGAAATGAAAGTGTTTTTCAGTGCTAGTAGCTGCCTGTTGTGGAGTTTGTATTACTGGTCTTTTAAGTACTACTGTGGTGTACATGTATGCTGTACAAACGATAGAACGGGTCGAGGTAAAAAGGTAAACAGCATTTGAATTTACCATGTGGTTATCATAATGCAAAAGCAAATACAAAAGTAATGCTTTTCAGGAAGTTTTTATTAAAAAACAACAAATCAACAGGTGTCAGGGTCATGGTAAAAGGTAGGCTGCGCTAAATTCTGTGTCAGTGCTGAAAATTACTTTTGATGTTTGTCCTTTTGAGAGTCTACCTTTCTGGGACATGCATAGTTCCTAGCTTAGTTCTGATTCTCTGCACACATGGGTAGAAAGAACTGGTCCTGGTTTAGTAAAGGAGCCTTTCTGAGGGGTTTGCTTGTTTTAATGTACTGAAGGATTTGAGTTTTCTTTTTTTTGAGTCACGTGATGGTTTAGTTAGAAATTCGGTTTAACTAATTTGTGCGTGTAAATTTCATAAATGTCTAACTTTTAAAGTTCTGCTATAACTTTCATAAACAAAGTGTTATTAGAATTAAATACTTCTGTGCAGAAACACAGCATAGGAGATGGGGTGGAACCAAGTTTTTTTTCTCTGAAGACGTTTCTATAAGTGTTGAAGTATGCTAACCGTGTAATAGGTGCAATGAATCACAGGAATATATGAAAACATAATGAGGCTGTTTCTTCAGAATACATTTTTTTTCTTGCTGCTGGAAGTCAGTTCACTGCAGAAATGGTGCTTGTGGTTTTTTTCGTTGGAAATTCAGAATTCAGTCTTGGGCAACACCTTGTTTGGAGCCCTAAATACAGATGAACTTGGTCCAGAGAGACAAATATGAAGTTCTGTAAGGAAGTTATTCCATCCAAATAATAACTAAAGATTAATAAAGAGCAACTATATAATACTACATTAAAAACATAAAATGTCTTTAAAATGGATGCAAGCATATTTACAACAGTTGATGTAAAGTCTTCCCTTCCTATTCTTGTGAATTTATTACACCCACTTCAAAACATATAAGAATATTACCTGATTTTAAAAGAACTACTGCTTAAATAAAAGAAAAATCAGAAGTTCTTATGCATTGCAACCAATTGGTTCTTTACTCCTCCTAATCAGTCTCTAAAAAGTAATAAAAGTATGTGTCTGATTTACCAGATCTGATGTATATTTGATTTACTGTAGTACTGAACATGCAGTGGCTTTGCAGGAGCACAGCCACTCTTCTTCGTTAATCTTTACTAATTGACTACAAGTTGCTGTGATAACTTTGTTCATCAGTTCTTGGTTTCACTATAGTGTCAATGTTGTAAAAATGACTATGTTGTTTAATGATTGAAACACAGTAGATTAGTTTCCAACTGCCAATTTAGGTAGTTCTTAATGTTATCATGAAACTGCTTTTGAGGATGGTATTATTCACCTGAGCAGCCAGATTAGAGCTGGAACTGTTTAACCTTGAGAAGAGAAGAATGAGAGAGCACCTGATATAAGCCTATAAACACCTGAAGAGTGGCTGTAGGGAAGATGTTGCCAGACTGTTTTCAGCTGTGCCCAGTGACAGGACAAGGAGCACTGGGCACGAGCTGGAACACAAGAAGTTTCGGTTCGAAAAGAAAGAAAAAAATTACTTTATAGTGTGAGTCACAAAGCCCTGGAACAGGCTGCCCAGAGAGGTTCTGGAGCCTCATTCTCTGGAGACACTCAAATAATCCCACCTGGATGCAACTGCCTGCTTTAGGCAGTGCTGCCTTGGTGGGGGAGTTGTTTGACTTTGTGATCTCTTGAGGTCCTTCCAACTTCAGTGATTCTGTGATTCTATAGTAATACAATAATTATGTATTTATCACTACACAGAATTTATACAGCAAATAATAAATTACTTAATGGTTATTTTTGTTGTATAACTGACTGTCGTTTGGAAGTGTAGGTCAGGCACCATCACCTCCATCCCTGGAAAAGGGAAAGGTAATGGAGCAACTAGTTCTGCAAACCATTTTCAGGCACATGGAGAGCAAGAAAGGCACCAGAGATGCTTAGAATGATTTCACCAAGGGAAAGTCATGATGGACCAACTCGAGAAAGATGAAATGACCAGCCTGGTAGAGGGACAGCACAGGATTTTGTCTACCTAGCCTTCAAAAAGGCTTTTGATGCCATTTCCTGTGAGATTCTTATAGAGAGCCTGTTCTTAGAGTAGTAAGCAATGTCTGCAGATTTTACCAGTATAATTAATGACACCCTCTTTGCAAAGTAAAATAATAATTAAATGCATGCAGATAAATCTGTGAACTAGCTTTTTAAAAGATTTATTTCGAGAATGCTGTCGATTTTTCATTCTTAAACATTGTCTTTAAACTCTGCAGAATGCATGAGCTATGTTCAACTTCTGTTCAATATCTGTTCTGGAAAATGAAGGCACTTTCCAAAACACTGTCTTTGTACACAGTCTGTACTCATTTAACGAATCTCAATTCTTGCCAGTAGTCCAGAAATAGGCTCCTAACTGTGCTTGCCGAAATTCAAGCTGGTTACAAACATAGGGAAGATAATAAGCATCAGCTGTATTTTCAAATATTTTCTGTTTGCATGTGAGCATATATTCTGTTCTGGTTTGTACAATCAACAAAACTCAAGATTAATTGCAGCTGAGCTGCAATTTCTGTTAAATCGTTGATCCAAAGGGAGAACCTTCTGTGACTCCTAAATATGGTTTTTGGTTGTTTTGTGACTCTAAAATGTATGGCACTATGATATGAAAATTATCATTGTCTGGTACCACTCTCCTAGAACTACTTTTCATCTTAGAATGACAGAACTGTATCCTGCCATAGCATTAAGACATTGGCAAAAATTCTGTAACAACCTTATAGAATGGTTTTGGTTAGAAGGGTCCTTAACATCCCTGTACAGATGAGGTTGGACCTGGCTGCTCAAACATGGCCTTGAACACTTAGAGGTAGAGAGCATCCACAACCTCTCTGGGCAACCTGTTCCAGTGTCTCATCACCCTCAGAGTAAAGAATTTTTCTTAAGATCTAAACTAAATAGAACTTCTTTCAGTGTTTGTGTTTTATGAGTTTTGCTTGGGGTAGTTTACATGCTCTGAAATTTTCTAAAAGTTTTCTTTTTCCAAAATAGATTTCATAGGTTGTGATCCATGGGTTCCTATTCTTTTGTACTTTCCTGAGTTTTCTGCTAGGTTAGATTGGTACATCCTGATCCTGGATAATCTTCTCACAAACCAGTGTCCTGGGTTTTCTGCTAGGATGGGGTTCTCAAGAAGCTGGGAATGGTTACAGCCAGTGGGATATTATGCCCACTATATGTATAAGAGCAGCTGGCAGGGGTGATGGCTCACAGTTTGAAAGTGACCAGCAGGAGGTTCTGGGTGGTGAGCTGCTGCACTGTATGTCACTCACTTCAAGTATCAATTCATTAGTAGTAGTGTTATTACTGCTGCTGCTTCTGTCTTGGTGGTCTTCTGTAAAACTCTTTGATGGTGTTTTACCTCTTGCGCAGGAACAAGCAAACAGTCACACGGTGCTCGGTTGCTGGCTGGGCCTATACCAGACCAATCAACTATAAACCTTTTTCTTGGATCTTTTCTGTATGTACTGACATTTTTGTTGGATTATAGATGAACATGGTTTTGAGCTATAGGCAACTGAAATCTGCAAAAGTAAAAATATGTTAGCAAATCCTGATGCTGCCCAGGGTGGTCGTGGAGTCTCCTTCACTGGAGATATTCAAGACCCACCTGGATGAGTTCCTGTGTGACTTAGTCTAGGTGATCCTGCT
>JAOXOE010000001.1:72265896-72286803 GCA_028565055.1 Phoeniculus purpureus
TGAGAGGGTGGTTAGGTACTGGAATGGATTGCCCAGGGAGGTGGTGGTGTCACCATCCCTGGAGGTGTTTAAGGAGCAGGTGGACGCAACGCTTAGGGATCTGGTCTAGCAGTTAGATAAGAGGATAAAGGTTGGACTGGATGACCCTGGAGGTCTTTTCCAGCCATGATGATTCTGTGATTCTGTGATTCTAAGGTATATTTATCCCTTGAGACATTAGAAGAACTGATCTTTATTTAGATTTACTAGTTAGGCTGTGTGTGTATTTAGTTCTATGCATATAACTTTGCCATTTTTTGCTTTAAATTGCAGATTGTTCTGTGATTCTGTGAAATTCATAAAATGAGTACTTTAGAATGATTGCATTTATTTCATTTTACATTAAGCATAAGGTGATGAGCATTTAAATGACAATCAGTGCATTCAACCATGCAGCTTTATTGACATGTTAATTAAAAAAAGAAGAGGAAAAATCAATGTTACCTATTTATTATGCTTTGTTGCAGTACTGTGAAATACAGCTTCTTAGTTTATGGAGTAACTTTTTTTTTTCACTATTTAACTTAATTGTGTTAGAATTCCAGTTACAGTTTTATTTCTAAGTGCAGTGTCACCTGCACCCCTTCATCTTTTATATGTCCTTACTGTACTGATGTTCTTTCATGCTTACATAGAGCACTGGAACAGGCTGCCCAGGAGGTTGTGGGGTCTCCTTCTCTGGAGATGTTTAAAACTCCCCTGGATGTGTTCTTGTGTGACTTCGTCTAGGTGATCCTGCTCTGGCAGGGGGATTGGACTAGATGATCTTTTGAGGCCCCTTCCAACCCCTAATATTCTGTGATTCTGTGAAAAGGAACTAATCTCTGGTTTTGATACCAAAATATGTTGCTGTATTTATTGAAATAAAGTAGTTTCACAAGTTTCTTGCTTTCACATTTGGATAAGATTTTCAAAATACCCAATAAAAGGAAAACTTTCCAATTAATTTTGAAAATCTGGTAGTACACCAAGAGAAGTCATTAAATTTGAGATTGTCTGTCCTAAATTCAAATGCTTAAAAATTACACTCTAAATCTGAGGCATCTCTGTACATGCTGACTGAAGTGACCAGTTTTAAATCATGGAATGCTTTTGGTTGAAAGGGACCTTCAAAGGTCAAATAGTGAACTACTGTCAGGTCAGTAGTTCCATGATCTTCCTTTTAAAGAATGGGTGCCATGTTTCAGTTCTTTCAGTTGCCAGGGACTTCACCTGACTGACAGGACTTTTCAAATACAGTGGAGAGTGGCTTTGCAACTACACCAGCTAATTCCCTCAGGACTCTAGGATGCATCTCATGAGGTCCCAGAAACTCACGCGAGTTCAGGTTCCTCAGTTGGTCACAAACATGAACTTGTCTTTACAGGGGCCTTTGCCCCCTGCCCCAGTCCTTGTCTTGCAGTCCACCAGTTTGAGAGGTGTGGAAAGAGAGATTGCCATTGAAGACTGAGCCCAAAAAGTTCTTGAGTACCTTTTCCTCATCTGTTACGAGCTTGCCAGTCACACCTTCCTTTTTCTAGCTTACATGCCTTTGCCGTTCTTACTATTCTTTACATCCCCTGCCAAGTTCACCTCCATCCTTGAGGCAAACAAGTTTCACAATGTATTAAATATTCTGATATGGAATTCTGACACATTAGAAGATTTTTTAACTTGATACAGCTCATGTTTTTATTGTGGTTTTTGTTCTTTTTTCAGTATGTTATGCATATTCAGTACGTCTTAGCCTCGCTACTTCTGGACACAAAGTTTAGGCAATTACCTGGTCTGGATATGCTGTTTCGCTTTCGTGTCCCCAGTAACTTGTGAACTATTAACCAACTGCAGTCCAAGGAAGCGATAGAGAATTTAAACCTAACTTATGTTTGAGGAAACAAATACCAGGGTTTCATTTTACATTTGCTTAATATTTGCTGAATTCATTTGATGGATAGGAATTAATAGAAAACCAGACTTAATTAGTTATAATTCTTAAAGAACAATCTTTGAGGGTTTCCTGTTGACAAGGCCAGACTTACAAATCATGATTTTTTGTCTTGGATGACGTTTTGGCTCTTCTACAATAAACAGCAGAATTGGGCAGCGCGACTGTGAAATTAGAGCACTGAGATGCTGATGCATTGATATTTCAGCATTTATTGTAACTTCAATTATCACAGACCATTAAGTTGCATTATTTTAGCAAAGCTTCAGAAGATCCTCTTTTAAGCAAAATGAACAGGTAGAAGTGAACATGAAATGTTGATCCATGTACTTGTATTTTCAAAAGGTTTTATAAACACAGACTGTTTCTCACAGCATTGCTATTAAATGAGCGTTTTTTGTCTGGTCTCATAGTATTGACATGTAGAGGTTTTAACATTAAATGGGAATATCGATTAAAGACGTCAGGTTTGGTGTCATACTGCTTCAGCATTGCCACCAAAACCAGTGCTTTTTAAGGATCCATATGGTTTTTTTCTTTAATGCTTTACTTAATAATCAGGTTGGACCGTTGCTGTGAAAACATTAGTAAGGAATTATTTCTAACGTCACCTATTCAGAACTTCTTTGGCTTCCATCTAAAGTCCTGAAAAACGTTCAAACAAATGTTGAGAAGATAAACTCAGGAATATTTAATTGTCTGGAATGAGCTAAACCCTGGATGCATGGGCAATCTGTAGAAAATAAGATTTTCTGTATTATTTGGTCTTAATTTTATGGCGTTACTACATAGTGCTTCAAGAATAGTTAAATCTTTTATGGTAGTTTATTTGAAGATGCAAGTATCTAAAACCTGTCCAACTAAAGGAACAAAATGCCATTATGACAGACATTTACTGTACATGGGAAAATCTCAGTTGCAAGCAATACGTCGTTTATTTTTAAGTACTGTTTTGATTCCCTAAAGCAATGCTACTCAAATTTTGTATTCTTCATCAATAAATCTAATTCTAGGCCATCTGCAAATTCAAAGCTCTCATATCCTGGTATTGAAATGTAGATGTATACTGTCTAGTCTTCAGAGTGACTGTTATCCTCATAACAGATTTCCACCTTGCATATGACTCGGGAGTTAAATTTTTGGTCAGGCTGCAACATGCCATTAGCTTCGTGCAGAACAGGGGGAAGGTTTTTGAGGTGTACAGTAGCACTGACCAGAGCTGTTGAAAAAACCACTCATCCAAACAGCTGAGATGCAGGCACAGTTCTGCTGAAAATGTGGAAAAACCAATAGTAGAATATGGACATGTTTGAGCTGATACCTGAAATAATGCAGATGTAGTGGCAGTGTCTGTTAACTCCATGTTCAGAGTTGCTTTCGGTTGGCAGCTTCAGTGTAAATAGCGTCAGCTGTGCCAGGCAGTTGATGTGGGTTCCATGAGTGCCCTCTACTGGTGTCAGATGATTCTCAGATAGAGTCTGCTGTGATTTTACCAATTTTTCACTTAGGTCTTCAGAATGTATGCATCTCTGTGTGTTTATTTTAGTGGATTTTAACCTATCTGGGGTTTTTTTTTATTCCTATGGTTTTCACATACCCAATGTCCTTAGAAAACCTTGAGACTTCCTGAACTTCCATCAGCATCTCAAAATTTTAATGCTATTGTATTAGAGTTTCTGCAAAGTCATCTTTTAAGTGCTTCTGATATTCCTGAGTTTTCAGTCTGTTAGTGAACTGAATTTTCTAGGATTTCTAGTAACTGAGGCTGACTCTTGCTTTGACAGCCTCAGTTAGATTAAGGTCTTGTAAGATTTTCTGGTAAAATTCAACATGTTTGGTACAATCCCCATGCATACATTAAGAAACATGTACTCTTAAAATGAGATTTTGTTTTGAAAAAGTAGTGAGTTGAAGTAGGAGATTAAAATATTTCTGCCATATATTTGTGCTTCTGAGATCGACAGATATGATCTTAATGGAATAGATTTGCTACTGCTCACAGTCTGTAGCAGTTCTTAATATAAACATAATTTAACCAAAAAATATTTGCAGATTTTCAAACTGTTATGTGTAGGGAGGTAGAAATACATGTTAAAGACCATTCTGATTATAAACACCCTGTTTAATAGAAAATCTAGTGTAAAGGATGTAGACCCTTGGCTCAGTGTCTCAGCAACTATTCATACTGCTAAAAATCTTGAGTAGCCTCTGGATCTTTATTTGCCTGTAGTTCATAACAAGTCAGAGTGAAATTGGTTTCCTAAAGGGTTCTGTTGCTTCATGAGAAGGGTACCTCCTAATTTTGGGCAACTAATCATGCATTTTGTGTGCTATACAGTGCTTGGTGATGCCCATCTTTCAGTGTTGTTTCCCATCTAGCTGAAATAAATTGTTGGCATGAAGCATTGAAAGGGAGACTGACGTGAGGTTGGATTTTTTTTCCAGTGAGCTAGCTAAATCCAGATTTATCCTGTTCTCATTGAACAACCTCCATTGCTGCTCTACAGTGTTAACGTGTAGAGCAGCACGGCGTATTCTGACTGAGTGATTTTTAGCTATGTGTACAGACTACCTGTATGAAATTGAGCAAGACAAAAATTGCTGAGGAAGAAACCTACAAAGGAACATATTGATGCAGTGATGAGCACTCATGGTTTGGCAGTATAGGTTTCTGATTTGTGGGGCTTATTAAATCTGAAGATGGTACCAGGTGCTGAAATAACTGAAATAAATGGATGTGCACTGCTTTTGGTCACCATTCTCTCTTATAGTTGTCAGTCTCCTACCCACATAATAGTGTATTTGCATAAGGATACCATTTGGATTTATTTCAGAATTAAAGCTTCTGCACATTGCTTATGACTCCCTAAGCCAGAGTTTTGCACTGCAGGTGTATAACAAAGGAAAAATGATTGTACGCTGACGTTCTGCAGAGCTTACAAAAATGCTGGTTTCCCCCACCCCTTGAATCTTTGGTGGAAAGGAAAAACGAAAAATGTGAAGACTGAAAATTACTTAAAATTGATAAATTTTGCAAGTGTCTTTTAAAGCACAAATTATAATGTCCCTGCTCAAAGCAGGAGGGTTGGACTAGATCAACCCTGAATGTCCCTTCCAACACAGACCTTTCTATGGATCTGTGATGCTGTGTGATTTTGTTGTTGTTGTTGTCCCCCCTGTTAACTCTTGTTACTCTTGCCTTGCCCTGTCAAGCAGTGATGAAAGAAAAACTAGGAAAAATGTTTTCGCAGAAGGGGTGGTCAGGCACTGGAATAGGCTCCCCAGGGAGGTGGTTCAGTCACCATCCCTGGATGTGTTTAAAGATCGTTTCAATGAGGTGTTGAAGGAAATGGTTTAGGGGTGAGCTTGTAAGGTAGGGTAGATGGTTGGACTCAATGATCCCAGGAGTCTTTTCCAACCAGAGTGATTTTGTGAAAAAGTGGGCAGTTACATCAGACACACAGGCAGTTAGGGAGAAAAGGAGTAAACTATCAAATATCAGAGCTAGTGATCTAGTATTTGTACTGTCTCTGTTTTCAGGTGCCTTCGGTGAGGCTGTGAGTTGTAAAATATCTTCTGGGCCCCTTAATTATCCTTATGAGCATGCTAACTGAGAAGATTATACTTGATTGAGGGGTGACCTCATTAATGTTTATATGTGAAGGGCGGGTGTCAGGAGGATGGAGCCAGGCTCTTCCCAATGTCATCTAGTGATAGGATAAGGGACAATGGATGTAAGCTGGAACATAGGACGTTCCACATCAGTATAAGAAGGCACTTCTTCATGGTGAGGGTGACAGAGCACTGGAAGGGGCTGCCCAGGGGAGTTGTGAAGTCTCCTTCTCTGAAGACATTTTAAACCTATCTGGATATGTTTCTGTGTGACTTGGTCTCAGGGATCCTGCTGTGGCGGGGGGGATTGGACTAGATGATCTTTTCAGGTCCTTTCCAATCCCTGATGCTCTGTGATTCTGTGATTTCTATAGTATTTCTAAAAGTCTTCATTTAAGATTCTGTGGGGGTTTTTGAATAACTAGCATCTTATTATATAGAGAGTTGCACTTGTCACACTGTTAAGAACACACTTAACATGACATCACCCATTACTTTTTCATTTGTAGAACCTCCTTGTATAGGGAGTTGGCTTTCTGCAGTTGCACACCTTGTTCATTGAGCAGTTTAAGCAATAGAAGAAACGTTTGGGTTTGCTAATGTTTTGAGAGAACTGTTGTACGACCTGACTGGCATAAAAAGGTTAAACTGTAGCAAGCCATATTCTATTCGATTAAATGCTGGTTTGGTTAGTAATGCATTGTACATGTATCTGGAGTATTTTACATATGATTCATGTAAGTGGAATAAGGGGTTTTGAGCTTTTATGTCATTTATTGAAGTTATCTGTCTTAAGCATTTCCCCCCCACTTTTTACCTGCAGTATGGATGGAGCAGATCTGTGTTTTGAAATTGTCAAGAGAGCAGATGCTGGATTTGTGTACAGCGAGGCTGTAGCCAGGTATGTATTTTAATTAATCCAACAAGATACTGTTTTACAATCTGGTGTCTAAAAGTTGGAATACTGTAAATAATCTTCTTTTCACTGTCTGAATGTTACTACAATAATTAGCATAGTAAAAGTAGAATTTTTGAGCATTTTGTCATTTCCTAGTTGTATTTTTGGATGGGATTATTGAATAACATTTTTTTCACATCCAAAACTTAATTCTTTACCTTTTCTGGATCTCTCACATGATGCTATTAGGTGATGTGCCTGACAAATCTTGTTAGATGGAGTTGTCTTTTTTTGCCTTTTCTTCTTCATGTATCACTTTATTTGTCGTCACTCTGACTTTTCACTTAAAAGGTAAATTAAATCCGAGTACATATAATTGCAGAAGGATAGCAATATGCTATGTCCCAGTAGCATAATAGCTGAGCTCAAAGCTCATGAGATTGATTGTTTTTCTTGACAATGCAGATATTTCAGCATTGTAGAGGCTACGTTGGAAGAGAGATCAAGAGATCTATCTCTGTTTCAACCTCCTGCTTAAGGGAGGGTCAATGTTGCATTGAATCATTTTGCTCAAGGTTTTGTCCAGTGGGGTCTAGAATACCTCCAAGTATGGAGATTCCAGAGCCTCCCTGGGCAATGTGCACAGTTACATTCCTAGCAAAAAGTGTTTTCCTATAGCCAGCTGGAATGTCCAAAGAAGAATTGCCACTCTCAACACACTTACGCACTGCCTTATGCAGTGCAGAATGCTACTGGCTTTGTAGTATGGTCAGTAACCTGTTAGGGGATCCTTTGGACACATAGAGAAATAGTGTAGTCTTCAATCTACATCAAGCAAGCCAAGATCTTGGTTTTCTAGATAGAAAAACCCTTTCTAGATAAGCCAGAAATTGATAGTCACGGTTTTCCTTTCTGTGGTCTGTTATAGAAGAAAGAAACCAAAGGCTCCCGATTTCCTTGTGATATGAAGCAGGGTTACTGAATACTGAAAACCTCTACAAAACGGAACATGCATATTTTTATTTGCTCAATTTTTTTTTCTTCAATCAGAATGATCCTCAAACTTTAGATTTTATTATAGCTGGATTAATTTTATATAGCTGGATTTGTAAAAATGAGTTTGATACATATGTGTAGTCATTTTTCTTGCAGGTTTGACATGTATAATGTCTTTGGTTTTTCAGTCATTACATGAGACAGATACTGGAAGCTCTACGTTACTGCCATGATAATAATATAATACACAGAGATGTGAAGGTAAGGGGTGTTTTTATTCCTTTTTTCTTCACCACAATAACACAAACCACTGAATTTTCATTTCTGTAATTTAGATGAAAGTGAAAGCTGTAGAAAGGGAAACTGATGAGTTTGTGCGTGCTCTTGCTGCTTCATGTAAGATTAAAGCCTCTCTTGATTTCCATCGGTATAAAACACCGAGGAGGTCTTAATTCACACATCACATAGGCATTTGATTGCAGCTTACTTTGAAAGTCAGTTTAATTTCTAGGTTTTGAGTATTCGAATGAAACCTGCTTGCATTTTTTCTGGTTAGGAATATGTGTATATAAATTAATTGCTTAAATTAAATTTGAATTTGTAGATTAAAGGTATAATTTTGGCAGCATAATGACAGCCTTCATCCAAACTAAGATTTCAGAAAAACAGACGTGCTACAGTAAATGCTACAGTAGTGGTAGGATTGCCTACTTTATTCAAGCAGTCTTCAACATTAATGATTTATGAAAACTTCTGTAATACAAACAAGTTTGGAAGGAGAAATGCGGGGTTTCAGACCAGTGTATATACATACTCTTTGGTGAATTTTGTACTGTTTAGCCCAGAGTACTGCAGTGTGAGTAACTGGGAGTTTTAAATGAAGCTGGTTTGATTCTTTCAAATTTGAATGCATGTATTTCCTGTTAATGTCTAAGATAGTCATTCCCACTTGAATTCTCTAAGGGTTTGCTTTTATCCAAAGTGAATTATGCACTACAGGAATTAAAGAAAATTGTTAACAAATCTCAGATAGTGCAGTTTGAGAAGTAAATCGTGGTTTTAGTGAGTAGAGAAGACTGAGAGGGTAAGCTGTGATTCAAACTCCTACAGGTGATCTGTGCGGGAAGAGACCAGGAACACTAAACGGATGATTTTCATTTAAGCAGTCATTTGGTCTTGCCTGTGCGGGCATTACAGGCTTTCCCAATCTCTTTTTCCTTTTCTAAAATCAAGAAAATTCTTTCATAAAATAGGCACTGTTTGGCCATAAAGTCATTCAGCAGATTTTTAAAATGACCTCTTCGTTGCTGGTAGAGTATCTCATCTTGTTCTCTCTCGAAGGTTCTAGATTCCTGCGTCTGCCTGAAAGCTGCACCTGTTTTTGTTAAAACATGTTCTTGAACAACCCCAAATTTCAGCTTCAGGGAATTCTGAGGGAGGTCCACTTTACTGAGTGTAACATGGAAATTTATTTTGCAGCTGATCCAGATTCTGAAAGCTTGAAAATCACTTTTTTTACTAAATTCCATCCTTAGAATTAAAACTGTTGAATTACATGTTTTAGTAACAGTTTTTTAATATATCAGTCTAAAGTAGAGTAAATCAACAGGCAGTGGGGGTTTTTTTGGCATTGCAAAAAGAGGACAACAGGGTTTGGATGTCGCACTATAAGCTAACTGCAGTATCTCAGCTCTAGATGTCACTGTAAACATTATTTTGAAAGGAAGTAGACCTAAATGGTCATTTTTCAAATTATCTGAGTGGAGGAAAGGAAATTAATAAACATCAGTAAAGTTGATATAGTCCTACAGCATTTTTTTTCCTTCTTAGGCTTTCTATGAACGTTGGCTTGAAGTGCAAAATGTTTGATGATTATCTGACGCACAGGAAAATTGGGTCTTACGGTACCTCAAAGAATTAGTTGTATTTTAGCCACTTTTGTGCTGGTTTTAGCTCTGGCTGATTAGGAAGAGTTAGACAGGAACACTTCAATTTGCCAGAGTCTGGTGCCAGAAACTTCACCTGACTCCTTCAAGTGGAAGGTTCCGCCACAGATCCTGGAGCACTATGGCTGCAGCCTGTGATAAACATCCATATGCCCCAAATTCATCTCTGATGACAGAATCAAAACATGAAATATTTCACAAGATAGCCTGTAATTGCCTTAAATTCCTTCTCTGTGAGAACAGACCTTTCTTGAGCCTCAGTGTGCCAGTTTATATACCCTTCAACATTGCTTAAAGGCTGTCTCATCAGTGACAATTGTACCTTTGTGTCACCTTCAGTTCATGTGATCCTGCATTTGTTCACTGCTTGGAAGTTGGATCATGTGAGGAAAGTAGAAAATGCTAATGCAGGAAAGCTGTGCGTCGGGAACGTGAATGCCAAGAACTTCTTCCCTTACCACAACGTTTTTTCCCGTTGGTATAGGACTCAGTCATTCCCATTATTCTTTTGTAACCTGCCTGTGACAGAAACCCCCAAAAGATAGCTAGCAAAAGTTGCAACACTGAAATGGTTCTTTTCCAGTGCAGAATTTTGCTATTATTATTATTTGGCAGTTTGTGTATATAATTACGTAAGAGAACAAAAAAAGAGAAAGGGAGTGTGTGGGTCTGAAGTGAGATGTTTGACGTCTTTTGTAAAACCCTTCCTATAGCTCAGGTACTGGTCACTGAAGTCAGACACTTTCTGGTGAACTTCCCAACAGTAATTAAAGCACTGTGTCAGTCAGAGGTGAGATAGGGAGGGCCTTTAAAACAGGACAAGCCTTGTTTTCTCTTTCTTCAGTGTCAGGAATAAGAAAGTAAGGAATCTGTTTACCTCCACATCAGTGTTTATTCTCTTAACGTGGTACAACTGAGGGTACTTGTATTTACTAAACACTTGTATTAGGCAACAATGGACACCTCAGGATCTAGTGAAAGTACAAACAAGTTATCAAAATGTGTTTTCTACATGTGATCTTTCTTCAAGAAAGAGGAAAAAACCATGGTGTACCTCTAACTCTTAACTGCAAAGGATACCACTGGTCATTGAACTTCCTTAAGTTCTGTGCTGTAGTTTAATTCTGTATGCATTTAATACGCATTTCATCTGACATGTTTTATAATTCTATAACTATATTGATAATTTCTTTAAAGCTGAAAGTGGTGTGTTGGTTATAAAAAGGTGAACTTGAATATTTTCAATCCCTATGGCAGTCAATGTTGTGTAGACTGCCTAGAGCACTGTTGTGCCTTCAGCTCAGACACGTTTGATCAGCATTGAGTATTTTGAGTTATGTTTGCAGCACATAGAAGAAGTTGCTTTGTCCTTGACAGTTTCCTGACTTACCTCTTAGTAACAGGACAGACTAACATTGATGATGCTAGAATACTTTTGTGCTAGCTCCTGAAAGTACACTAATAACTAGTGCTTTTCCTGTGTATTTTAGTTGTTGCTAGATCCTTGACATCCCCTAGCAACTGCTTTCTGAAGATTTTGTGGCATATTAAGTTGTTTAAAATTTAGGTCTATAAAATACTAGAGGTAGAACAAGGATGTCCTGTCTGGCAGTGTTTTCCTGAGGAGCACTTCTGCATAGAATGAGGGAGACTCCAAGAATGAAGCTTTAGATGGTTTTATTCCTATGTTTCTTCAGGTGGTGCTTTTATTCCCCTGTTTATGTCACGTCTTACATTTACCTCAGAGTGCCCAGTCTTGTTTTGTCCTGCCCTTTTCCTACTGTACTGTTAGCTGCCTCCTGGGGGTTCAGAAACAGTTTTGCTTGGCATACTTAGACAGCTACATTAGCATACTTTCTGATCACTTGTTCATCTGTTCCATGTGCCCAGGCAGTCAGAAAGCAAGAATCTTCTGGCTGATGAAGTGACCAGCCCTGCAGCGTAGTTGCACAGAAAGTAGTCATTTAGTCTTTTTAACTGCTTTATAAAGCATGTGCCGTGCATATTTGCTTTTCCCTCCTATGTGCATGTTCCCTCCTATGGAAGTAAAAAGTTCAGCTCATGAGCTGTGTTTTGCTGAACTATTTCTCTGTCTTTTCCTCATGTCTTTCTGTTTTGGAGGATTTTCACTCTTTTAACACCTTGAACAGACTACATGGGAAAAAAAGTGACTCATATATCAATTTTTTTGTTACTGTGCAGAACTGGTGGAATGGGATCTTGCTGAGAGTGTTTCACAAATAGGTATTGGTTTAGTAGTTCTCACAGTATAATGTGTTTACTTGCCTCTTTGGTAAATGCAGCACTGGGGAACAAGTGGTCATGACTAGAAAATTGGAGAAAGCATGATTTAGGCGTGTGCTGCCATCAAACTCTCTGTGTCAGGGCAGGCCCTCTGCTGAGATACCCTACCAACCGCAAATACACTCCTTATAAGATAGGTTTAAGGAAGGACAGAAGTAAGGTGTTAATGTGTTCTCAGTTTGAACCGGTGCAAATTATATTCACGCATTGGTAGTAAACAGATTTACTCAACCAGACATAAAGCTGCCGATCTAAAACCAGTCGTCTAAGCAGCACAGTGCTTTCTGAAGGACTTAATCTGTGTGATTCAATCCTGCTGTAGGTACTTGGCCACTGGTAGTGTTGCATAGCCAAACATCTGCCTGCACAAACCAGCATCCCATGTTCAAGGACTGCTTTTGCAGAACTTTCCTACATCAGTTTGTAGAATTAGACGCTGAGGCAGTCGACTTCGAGTTTGCACTTAGATCATCTGCTAAACATTACATGGGAATCCTGTGAAAGAAGCAACCATTAACTTCTATTATTATGGCTGACATTATATTAAAAGATTACATTTCCATGGTATTTTGTCATTGTCACCTGCATCTTTATTTGCAGAAGATTGCTCAACAAGGAGAGATACAATTATGTAGTCTTAAGTGTCCCCTGAAGAAATAAACTGTGCAATAACTGAAATCTCAACTCATCATGATATTCTAACTTCTACAATTCCAAACTAAACAATTAAAACAACCTCAAAAGCTGTTTTGGCCTGTTACCGTACTGTTAATGATCATCAGTTTCTTATCATTGAATACAGATTGGATACTAGTAAATAATAAGCATTTGTGACTGCCTAATTAAACCACAAAATTTATCTCACAAGATTAGACTGGGAGTATGGAAACTCCAGTGGTTTGTTTTGCTGGGTTTTGTAAAATCGTAAGTAGTGCCAGAGGTTAGAAATAGCTGTGTGTATACATGTAATCCTTTTTGTTTGTTACCCCACTGAATGTGATTGTACAACACAACCCTAATGTGATATACACAGCAAGTAGCATATCGTTAAAGAGTGTTAGCATCTTATGATGCATTCCTAGTATTAAAAAAAAGGAATCAACTTTTTAGCCGAATACTCCTGAACAAAAATTACCTATTACTCTTGAACATGTTTTGCAGCTGTATATGCTGACTACCTTAAGCTTTTGAAACATGGTTCAGCCATTCCAGAGAAAACGTCTGTGCTTTATGCAGCATTTTATATAAAGGAAACGCATGTCCAAAACCTGTGGCTTTTATTCATGATAAAAAAAACCCAAATCCTCATCTTGAGCCTAGTTTCTGCCTTCTTCCTTGATTATTTAGGTACAAAACACTGTCCCTAGGTCAGACGTGAAATGTCTTTTGCACATTGGCATGGATAAGCAGGTATTACACAGTCCACTATAGAAATTACTTGCATGCTTTTACAGATATACATCAGATTGGTTATGGCTAATGCTGAAGTAACAAGCAAGATTCCTTAAAAAACTAGAAGTAATATGTTAGCATTTTATTGAGTATCTACCTTTTCATATTGACGGCTGGTGATAGATGGTTAAAACTCATTTATTGATACTTACATTGCACTATAGTTTTTTCGTATTCCCTCACATTTCAGGTGTCTCTTCAGTGAAAGTACCAGCTTTATGTATATGATGTTCAGGTGTGTATCTTCTAAACATGCCAGACAGACTTTTCTTGAATGTTTTATCTAGCATGAGAATTATAACTGGATCCAAACTACTTTTAGCAGCAGCAAGACAAATAAGGAAATTTTTTATTTCTACTAGATAGTTTAACCTTTGGCAGTCACTATTTGCAAGCAGTGCATAAAAAACTGGCCTAAAAATGTGATATGGAAGAAAGCAGACAGTTAGTATCATCTGGATGACAAAGATGTTTCTTTTCACTGTACTGTAAATTAGATGTTTTTGTCCAATGCAGGTACTTTTTTGTATTTTACTCAGATGTCTGGTAAAAGAATAGTATGACGACAAAACTGTCATAAAACATACAAAGAAGCAGGCAGTGGCAAGACAAGCAGCGATCTTTGCCCTAAATTCACCAACTTCTATCCCAGTGTTGTAGCAGGTGTGAAATTCTTGCGCAGGACTTGTCCGGACATCGTATGTTATAGCTGATACCGTTATGCAGAGTACAGTAAGCCATATAATGATACATAAATACTTAGCAAATTTGGGCTGTCGAAACTTTTTAAGTACACATCTGTAAAAGTTTTCATTAAGTTCTTGAGGGTGTTGTGCATCACTGTTTTTCTTCAGTGTTGCATACTGACTTAGAGCGGTTGAACATAGAATTATAATTGTGACATACATACTGACATGCATTATGAGAGTCCCCAGGTGGTTTGCTATTCTACATTGTACAGAGATATGAGTCCATTGGTACCCTCTTGCAAAATAGGCAGCCAGAAAAGGCATTGTGCTACATACAAGTAGATTTGCACTAACAAGGTTTGCCAGGTAAATGTATTGTGTTCTTTTTATGAGTTCTTGCCTTGAAAATATCCAGACAGCGATAATATTTCCAAAACTTCCAGCAGGAAATAAGGCAGAGTAGATGGCTGGTAGAGCTACAGTAGTAGCTAATGATGGCCGAAGAAGACACGATGTTGAGTTGCTCATTTATGCTGGTAATTCTTGAATGAACGGTCAGAGCTGAAAAACAATTAAAGTAATTACCCTTCCGTAATGTGCATCTAACATGCCTTTTCCTCTTTGTTCTTACCTTACTTGTTCTTTTTTCTCCCCTACTTCTCTGTGTTACTGTCTGCTCTTTGTCCTCTAGGGTTATCATCTTGAGTTTGCATGAGGTCACTGTTTGGGTGTTCTCTTCCACTGAGATCTTGTGAAGAAAACTTGGCCGGTTTTAAACCTCAAAGATACTAACATACACAGAACCTAATTAAATTAGGTAACAGCAGATTTGACTTAGGGTCTGACAATAACTTGTGTGGTCTTGGTTTATTACTCAGTCTTCTGGAATGTGTGTAACCTAACTTTGGAAACCACTTCTAGGCTATTTTAAATTAAAGAAGCAAACTAAGTGCAAAGTGTTATTTCAATTGCAGAAACATGCCATTATTTAAGTATGGATTAAACTGTGCCTGCTGCAGGAATCTGGCTGGATGCATTTATTTTGTGCTGTTATCTGTATCAAATATTACTTTGTTCAGAGCTCTAATCTTACATATATATTTTATGTAAACAGTTCTGACTGTATTTTTAAACATATTAAATGGTTATTGAAAGCTGCAAATTCTTTTCTCCAAGTTAAGTTACAGTCTTTTCTCAATTTCCAGGTTTGTATAACGACTGCATATAAAAAATGGCATTTCAGTGTCATAACCATTGGAGTAAAGTGTATCCCAGTTAGTTCTTGTTCCATATAATATGGGAAAAAAGTGACAGATTTTAAACTTAGCCTGACAATAATTGTTTTAAACAGCTGTAAGCAAATGAACCCAGATGTTAAAGAGGATTCTGTATAGCTTAGATCAAAAACTCAAACACCAAGTAGTTAGCAAAACATTACAAAAGTCATATTGAAAAATTACTCTGTAGGTGATGGTGGACAACTTGTAATTGCATTTTAGTGTCCCCCAATTCCTATATGGACTGTTAAACCAAAACATATTACAATGTTTTATTACAATGGGTTCAGCTCATGGTCGTTGTTGAATTTGGTGATTTAGAAATCTAATAATTTTTGTGTCAGTCAGCACTCAAATTTTAGTAGGTGAAGCAAGAAGTGGCTTTAAGCTTACCTTTGCAAGCTGCAATCCACCTTCCTTTGCAGAGAAGAAATTTTTCAGTCTGCTGTCTTTTTTATCTCCAGTGCTGCGATGAAAATGATGAGACTCAAATCTGGAAAATGCAGTTAAGAACAAACAGTATATTTGTTCCTTAAGCAGGTTTTCAGAATGTATGCTTTTCTTTTACAATGTCAAAAGCAGCTAGGCATTCAATGTTCACACAAGATCATGTTCTCTATGCAAAAAAGACCTTGAAACTAGGTCATGATGCAACTCCATTAACAACAGAGGTGGAGGAGTGATTGGAACAGTCCTTTGGTCACGTATGTAAGGCACAGCAATGCCTTAGAATCCATTATATATAGTACTTCCCATTTTTGTGGGTGGAGGGATTGTTACTGTACTTGTGTTTAGGACTGCCCCCCTTTCAAAGAAGGCATTTGGTGCATGAAACTTGTATTTTCAGTTGTTTTAATTTAACTGTTCCTCAGCTACACAGCTACCACAAAGCTAGCTGACTGTTTGTGAAGCCCCCGTGCAACAATATGGTATCTGTCCTCGTATGAGTGAATAAATGAACACATCTCTTAGGTTTAGGCAGGCGATGGGTTATGTGGAAGCAATTTACAGCTCGTGTGTTGTAGGCATCAGTTGGGGAAAAGTGACTGTGTCCACAAAATAGTTTTTTATACAACTCATCCAGAACTGTGCACAGGACTGTTTCCTTCCTTCCTTCACAGGAGAGGTTTGATCATAAACCTGTCAAACTCTGTTTAGCTCTGCAGAGCTTGAGACCTTTGAGTTTCCTTCTGTCTGATACATCTGTGGTTGTGAGATACGGCTTTTCAACAGCTATAGATAAGTTCCTTTATGAGAACAGAGGAGATACCAAATAAAAACTTCTACAGTTTGGTCAGGTGCTTGCTTTGTCAGTTTTGCTTTATGTTTAAACATAGACCGAGAATTCACCCCTGTAACTCCTATCAGTTTTATTGTTCAGGCTCATTATCTGTTTGTTTATTTAAAGCTAGAATTACGGACATGCATTCTGGCCATCTATTTCTGCTACGTAGTTGATTTGATCTCATTTAAGATTAAAGTGAGGGAAGCTTTCTATGAAGTTTTATTAATTAGCTCATAGTGCCGGAATTAAAAACGAACTAAAAACTTTTATCCTGTTAGATGTAGGTATTCCTTAGGGGGTTTTTTTTTTTCACTTTTGAATGTGTAGTTTTATTAAAATTTGTTTCAACATAAAAAGTCTTGCTTTAATTAAATATTTAATAGTCTTTTAAGCAGTCTTGGAAATCCTTGTTCCTCTGGTGTTCCATCTAGGTTTAGACACAAAGATATAAAGCATGAGCCATTCCACTTAGTGGGGGGGTGGGTGTACGTCTCTATTTGGCTGTTTAAATGCTGCAGGCTACAGTTAGTATAATTCAGTGACCTCAGTGACTCTAACTTTTGCTGTACAAAGAGATAATGCTATTTTTTTCTGAATTATTGTATTATTATGTGCTATTATAGTCTATTACAGTCTATCACACTTCATTTTTAAAATTATAAGTGAGATGAGTAAGAAAGCATTGTGATACTATAAGTTTAAATTTAAACAAGCAATCAAATGCAGTTGGTTCTTAGGTGTATTAAGCACCTTCATTGTTCTTTTAATAAGCTATATCCATTCATCTAACTTACAAATGGCATATTTTAGCTAAAAAAATATTTTACAATCTTCAAATCATACAAGTGTGTCTCTCATATAAATTACTCTAAAGTTCTTCATAATGCCCTTCATATGCATTCTGCACCTCAATTATTTCCACTTTTTGTGATCTTAAATCATGATCACTTTCTAATTTATGTATTACTAGATTTTGTGGGCAGCATGTGTTGCATTTTGCATTGTATGCAATTTATTTTGTGGGCCACAAGCACAAAATGAGGGAAATCCCCAGTGGTGAGTCCTATTTCAATTAGCCATTTATAACCCATACCTCACATGTGATGTAGTATAGTTGTATATGACAGACATGCATATACATGTCTGCACTGCAGGCTGTGTGGCCGCTTCCTCTCCCCTGTGTCTGAGACAAGACCAGTCTTCTCCTTGTGTCTCTCACAAACCAAATAGAGAACTAGACTGTTCCAGCTGTGCAGCAGAGTACATAATGTGTTGGCAACGGTTGTTACTGGTAGGGGGGTACGAGGTAGCAGCTCAGTTACCTCTGGCTCTTCACAAAATTATTGAGGCTGGAAAAGACCTTTAAGATCATCGGGTCCAGTCTATGACCTAACATCACCACAACTTAGACCATGGCACTAAGTGCCATGTCCAGTCTTTTCTTAAACGTCTCCAGGGTTGGTGACTTCCCCACCTCCCTGGGCAGTCCCTTCCATTGCCTGATCACCCTTTCCGTGAGGAAGTGCTTCCTAACATCCAACCTAAACCTCCCCTGGTGCACCTTCAGGCCCTGCCCTCTTGTCCTATCACTAGTTGCCTGGGAGAAGAGCCTGACCCCCACCTGTCTACAACTTGCCTTCAGGTAGTTACAGAGAGGGATAAGGTCCCCCTTGAGTCTCCTCCAGGCTAAACAGCCTCAGCTCCCTTAGCCTCTCCTCATATGACTTTCCCTGTAGTCCCTCCTCCAGCCTTATTGCTCTCCTCTGGACCTGCTCCAGTACCTCAGTATCTTTCTTGAAGCAAGTGGCCCAGAACTGCCCCCACCACTCGAGACCTCACCAGTGCTGAGTACGGGGGGAGAATTGCAGCCCTAGTCCTGCTGGCTACACTGTTGTGGATACAAGCCAGGGTGCCATTGGCCTTTTGTGCCACCTGAGCACACCGCTGGCTCATATTCAGCCAACTGTCAACCACCACTGCAAGTTCCCTCTCTGCCAGGCTGCTCTCCAGCCACTCATCCCCCAGTCTGTAGCTGCAGGGACTTATTGTGGCACTTGTAGCAGTCCTGGCTCTTTCTGTGGTGTGGAAGACCCAAGAGATTCACAGAGTCTCTGCACCTTTAAGGACTGAAGGCAAATGCTGAGCATAGGGCACAGATAAGCATATGACCCTGGGTATGAGTACTGAGGTTGAACCATACTGAATATATGTGCAAGAGCGTTTAACTTGATGTTTAATGTCATGTGCTTGGGATTTGATCTACTATATTACATCTAATACTAAGATAAGTCTCTAAGGTGCACTGGCTACTGCACAAGCTCAATCCGTATTTTTAAGTCATCTACCAAGTAGCTTGCTTAAATCTTTGACCTTTGGTACTTAGTTTTGGTGCAGATCTTTTTTTTTTTTTTCCAAGTGTTAAAATCAAAAGGGATTTTGGTTTTTACTTCATAAAATCATAACTCATAGTGGGTGGCAAGACCTGGAACAGGTTGCCCAGAAAGGCCATGGATGCCCGCTTCTTGATGTGTTCAAGGTCAGATGGGGCTCTGAGCAACCTGGTCTAGTGGGAGGTGTCCCTGCCCATGGTAAGAGGGTTGGAACTAGGTGATCGTTAAGGTCCCTGGAAGACCAAACCATTCTGTGATTCTGTGTTGTTTGATTAGTTGCAAGTGTAAACTGTATAACTTCATAGAAATGAGGATATATTGCACTCATGACTTCAATTATAGGGTTGTCATATCATAAACAAAGTCAAGTTTTTCAGGTAGTTGTTTTTCATAGACAAAACAAAAGTGAAATGGTGTATTTTAGGCAGGAAGAGATCTTCTATGCAGGAAAACTTAGCTAACAAAAATAGTCTTCCCAGGTACATACTTTAGGTCTTTAGTGCTAAATAATTCATTATTTTCCCCAGTGACATTCTTTATGCAGCTCCCAGAGGTTTCTATTACCATATTTACTTTTTTATTTACTTTTATAAGCAGTGGCTGTGTGTTGGTCACGATGAATTTTACTTTTAACTTCAGAGACGTGTTTTTGACATTAGAACTTTGTTGCTTATCCTAGTCAAACAGGCAGCTTTCTCTATGTTCTTCTGCACTGTGCTATAATTTCTGGGTTTTATTTTTAAATATGTTTGTGTCTAACAGCATTGTGGCTTTTTCACATTCTTCTTAAGCTTGTGTAAAAACGCAGAAGTAATAAAGTCCTGAAATAGTAAAAGCAAAATAGACACTTCAAAGGTCAATTCTGTTGGTTGTCAGCTGGGGCGTCCTGGCTACATTTCCCACTCTGCAACTGTGCAGTTTGAATGTTAAAGCTTTTTCTAGCATCGTCCCTTCCCCCCAGTTATTCTCATTCTCTTGATGTCTGTGAACAACTTCTTTGCAGAACTTTTCCTACCAGTTCACTCCAGAAGCAGTGAATGGTGGCAGCTTTTTAGCGCTTTCTCAGTTTTCTTTCATTCCCCGGAAACTTGAGTAGTTCTAATTTTGTGCAAGGGATGGAAAAAAGGCTGGCAGAAGGCTCCCAATGCTGCAGGGATACAGTGAAAATGCGTTTTGGATTGATGGAACATTATCAGTGGGTTCTTTTCCTCTGTACTGTGCAACACAACTCCCTCCTCTCTGCCCTGGTTCTGTGTGTGTGCTGTCAGAAAATTAAATGAAAGCTTCCATATGTGAACTTTCCAGTTCCATGAGGAATGTGACTCTCACTTGTTTATCAATGACGCAAGTTGCCTTTCTCTTTTATGGTGCATTGATGTCATGAGGGAAGTTGTTCAATTAAATTTTTTTCTCTATTGTGTTATCAAACCACCTGCTGCTTGTCTGCCTTTGTTAAATCTGCAGGTTAAAACAGGTAATTTCAATGTGAAAACAAAAGTTGATGATGTGGTTTAACTCAGGTGGGCAAGTAAGCCCCACACAGCTGCTTGCTCACTCCCCCTCAGTGGGATGGTGAAGAGAATAAGTTAAATGCAAAAGCTTGTTTGTCATTTCTCTCTTCTCTCCCTCCTGTTCTTGTGGCTACTCAGCTGCAGAACAGGCTGCTGCTTCTAAAGCTCCCTCCAGCTCCCTCTAACACACTTCAGTAAAATCTGTCTCAAACCCTTTGACCCCCACATTGGGAGCCTAAAATGGTTGCTATGGTTTAATTGCGGTGGGCCCAGAGTCACTAGCGCTGATGGGCTCAGGGGGTGAATTGCTCTGGTCAAAGTGAGAAAGCCCATAGATCGAGAAAGAGAGTTTACTAAATTAAAGGGCAAGGAAAACAAAAAAACACCAAAATGCAAGGAAAACAACTGATGCAAAAAACCCCAATTGCTCACCCCCAGTTGAACTGGTGTCCAGCCAGTTCCTGAGAAATGGCACCCTTGGAAAACTTCCTCCCCAGCTTTTATTGCTGATCATGAAGTCATATGGTATGGAATATGTCTTTGGACAGCTGGGATCAACTGTCCCAGCTGTGTACCCTCCCAGC
>JAOXOE010000001.1:72289609-72314371 GCA_028565055.1 Phoeniculus purpureus
CTGTCTTCCCTTTCATTTTAACCCACACACTCTCCACCAGCTCATCATCCTTCCCCAGGTGGAGCTCCACTGATTCCTCTGCTAGTTCAGAATAATAAATCCTTATTTTTTATGGAGCTTAGCATCCAGTATTGAATGTGTTCACCTTTCTGACTTGTCATGCTAGACATTTCAGTTGTTCTCAGTATAACGGTCTCTTGTCTTTAGGTCAAACAACCCCAATATTCACTCCCTACCCCCTTTTTTTTTTTAACAATGTTAGAGTTTGACATTTTCTTTTGTGTCTTAAGTACCTAAACCTATTTGATGTAATCTAGGAATGTAGTTGTGTCTATGAGATGTTACTGCTCCAATGCTGTTTATGTAGCATCAGCGATTATCAAGATATTTAATCACATATGAAAGAGAAGGGCTATGCTAGGCACATCTAATGTGCCTGGCTTTGGAAATCTGTAAGTAGACCAGTGCCTGAGCCAAGATCAGAGCTGATGTGTCGATGTTCATGCAGTACAGTTTTTCTGTTCTGCTCTTTATACTCAGTTCCGTGAATTTGGTTGCCTTGTGGAACTACTTTGAGTAGTTGCAGTCACCAAATTTGTCAGAGTTTGAACAAAAGCTTAGGTAACTGAAAATAGCCATGCGTCATCTTTCCTTCATTCGTTTCTAATCCTTTCTAATTTTCCAAAAGCTTATTTTTCAAATGCTTATATTTCCTCAGGTGCTCACCCTTGACATTCATTACTCAGCAAGTTTGCTGATGATAGAGAACTGGGACAAATGCTGACACATCAGAGAGGGTTGTGTTGCCACTCATTGTGACCTGGACAGTTTGGAGAGTTGGACACAGGCCAACTTAATGAAATTCAGTGCGAGCAAGTGTAATGTGCCGCATCTGGGGAAGAGCAGCCCCATATATCAGTACACGTTGGGGACTGACCTACTAGAGAGCAGTAGAAAAGGAAAAAGAAGAGGGAAGAGGACCTACCTGGGAGTCCTAATGGATAACAGGCTGACCATGAGCAAGCAATGTGCTCTTGTGACCAAGAAGTCAAATAGTTGCCTGGGGCGTGTTAAGAAAAGGGTACGGCTAGTAGGTCAAGGATGGTTTTCCTTCTCATTTGCTCCACCTTGGTGAGATTGCGACTGGAACGCTGCTTCAAATTCTGGACTCCTCAGTTAAAGAAGGACAAGGAACTACTGAGAGTATCCAGTGCAGAGCCACTAAGATGATATGGGGACCTTCTTTAACTGGAGCATCTTCTTTATGAGGAGAGGCTGGGATAGCCAAATTTGTTTAGACTGAAGAGCAGGAGGTTAATGGATCTCATTAATGCCTATAAATATCTAAAGGGTGAGTGACAGGAGGCTGGGACCAGACTCTTCTCCATGGTGCCCAGCGATAGGACAGGGGGAAGTGGGCACAAATTGGAAAGTAACAGGTTCCATTTAAACATGAGGAAGATTATTTTTTTTACAGTGAAGGTAACAGAGCACTGGAAGAGGCTTCCTGTAGAGGCCATGGAGTCTCCTTCTCTGGAGACATTAAAAACCCGCTCTGACATGTTGCTGGGTCATCTTGCTGTAGCAGGGGAGTGGTCCTAGGTGATGTTTCTAAGTCCTTTTCCAACACCTACCGTTCTGTGATTCAGTAAAATGTTCATAAGGGACCTAGGAGTGTTGAATTTTTTTTGCTGTTTAATAACACTAAATGTGCCTTCTGTTAATTGTAATTGAACTCATGACAGTTGCATTCTGCACATTTTTAAGCCACGTATTTTCTTTGAAAACATACTTCCATAAATGTAGTTGAAGTGCTGATCTTTTTGAAAACTAGTAAAACAGAGATCAGTAAAATCTGAAATGATTTATATAGCTCTCCCAATTTACTTTTTGCGAAACTCATCTATTATGTACATACAAAAGTTTGCATATTAATTTCTATATCTAAAATTCCCTATACAGGTTCAAACCACTTCATGGAAATCTCCTTTAAAAAGTTAGTGTTCTAGTTTCGTCCTACAGAAGATGTCAAGAAATTTCCTGTTTCGCTTCCTTGGATACGCAGGAGCAAACTACTTAGGAAAAGTCACTTCTCATTTTCACAAGCAGAAGCAAAACTTCTCCTTTTTTTTTTAAACAGGAAGAAAGAGGCAGGATTAGTAGCTGTCCAGTGTAGCATTTGATAATCTGAAGTTGATGTCCTGTGGTGACAGAGAGGAACAGTCAAGTCAGAGACTTCTTCTTTAAAGAGCTTGGGTGGGGAGTAGTAGTCGAGAATCTGTCTTGTGTGTATTGTCCCAGTTTTATTTCCGAAGTACTTTCCAGAGTTAGGCCTGCATCTCCATGAATCCTTCTGCTAATAAGCTGGAATACGGTCTTGCGGACGCTTCTGGACATTAGGAAGTACATAACGGGGTCTAAGCAGCTGTTAAAAGATGAAAATATGAGCATCACCTCATTGCATTTGTGAATGATCTCCTTCCAAAAACAAGGGGTTTTTTGTAACTGTGATGTGATGTAGACAAACCGGAACATGTGGTAAGGAACAAAACAGATGGTGAAAATAATGAGTACGATGAAGGAGTTCCTTGCAGTCTGCGTGTATTTGCCTGCATTGGGAAAATGTGCTCTTCTCCTTGAAATTTTGAGGAGATTCTTGGCAATTTTAACATATGAAAGTACCAAAAGAAAAAAAACAATCCAAAAAATTATTACAAGAATGTAATTTAAAATTGCTTCTGTCTTTGCATTTTGTTTATCTCGGTAGTGAAAGCACATAGCAGAGTTTTTGTCTTGACTCTTAAGGAAAGATGGTGCAACCACTACTAGAAATCCTATTAGTGCAATCGCCCACACAATGCAACAAATACGTATGCTTTGTGTAGTAGTTAGCATCTTGGGACGCTTCACCGACTTATTTATTTTTATATAACGATCTAGACTAATTAGTCCCAGCAGTACTATGCTAATATACATGTTCATATAAAATAAAGTTCCTATAATCTTGCATAAAATCAGTCCAAACATCCAGGTGTTTTTGTTAGCGTGATGGAGTATTCGGAATGGAAGACAGAAGATCAGCAGAAGGTCTGCAACAGCTACATTTAGCAAGTAAACCTGAATTGAATTCCTTTTCTGATGAATACACAGGAAGGCAAACAGGGCTATAATATTTCCAGCCAATCCAATGACAAAAATGATACCGTAAAAAACTATCAAAGCAAGTGACAGTGAGTTGTCGTCTAAGAGGCAATTGGTATTGTTTTGAATTTCCAAGGTATTTATGGTGAAGTTAGTCAGGTTACTCCAGAAGTCTTCCATGATTGGGATAATGGTTGGTAAAATAGCTCAAGCTGCAGCCGTGGTTTGTGAGGATTTTGTAGCTTTTCTGTAAGGAAGCAAAGAGAAATTTTAAGAATGAAATAATTTTCACACGTTTCTTTGCTTTGTTGCAGCCACTTTTATGTGGTACAAACCTAAAGGCAATAACTAGAAAAAGTAAAAGCACTGAAATGTCACTGTAGCTGAGTAGAGAACTTTCAGCCAGATATCATCGTACAATCTAAGTCTAAAATAATCACTTCCCTGTATTTCTTCACATGAAGTAGCCAAGAACAGATGTTACAGACGACGCACACAGATAACTTCTTGTAACTACATCTTTATTGCTGTAATGTTCTAAAAATCAACTAGTACGTGTTCCTACAAACCTTAAAAACGTAGAGTCCTTGTTTTATCTGTACCTTTTTTAATGTCAGATGTTAGGAGTAGTCTTTCTGACACAGAAAGCATTTTAATTAATATGCAAGAACAAGCAAGTGGAGTGCGTGTGCAAGAACATCTGAGTGAAGTGTTCCAACATGCATAGAAATGTACCAAACCAATTCTGAACTCATCAGTATCTATTTTAAATAAGTACCAGTTAATGTTTTGCCATGTAATCTGTTATGAGTAACATAGTGAGATGGTACTATTAGAGTGAACAAGTCATTTATGTCTTCATGTAAGTATTTTTTCCTTCCCTTGACTGTTCACAAATCAATATTACGCAAAGAAACTAATCTTGGCTGGAAAGTTCATTAATGCAGTAACGGATTATTTTCATAGCCTCCTGGTTTTAATTTCAAAAAACTAAAGCATTTTTTTGACCAGGAAGGTACAATCTGGAAAATGAAGTTAGTTTTGACCAAAGAGGTTTAGCTAAGAAAAGTGTGTGGTTAGGAGAGTAGACTCACAGAGAGTTTTTTTAGAGAGATAAACAAGACCAATTAGTAATGCTACAACTTTTGTCCTCAATTGCTGTATCATAGTGATAAAAGATTCCATTAAAAAATGGGGGGGGGGAGTGTAAAAAGCGAGGACTTTTCCCCTGGTCTCACAAAAACTTTGAGTTGAGTTTGCTTCTCTGAAAATTAGCTGACCAACATCAGTAACAAGTGAAAAACCCAACAGCAGCAAAGCAATGCCATGTGCAAAACTGTAAACTAGGGGGTTTTTGGTGGGTCTTGAACATACAAATTTACATTAAAACCCATGGCATAGCTGCAGCAGTGGAGAAGTTAACAGCCCTTCAGGTAACGTTTTCAGTAAGACCTAAGTTGCGTACAAAGTTGAATTATTGAGAGGACAGTCTGGGCTATTTTACTGTCCTGTGTTGGCTGTGCTCACAAGTGTACTAAGTGTGTACGATATTTTAGCAGTTTCTAAAGCCATTTCATCTTGTCATGGCAAGATGGATTGAGTAAAAAAAAATGAAGCTTTCAACTACATCTCGTAACCTACCAACTACTGTAGTTTCCTTTTTACGTTCCTTTGCTATGGAAATGCTTGATATCGTGACTTGCGTGAGTACTGGCAAGTTTTAGGTCAGTGAAAGAGAGAAAACTATTAGACTTGCAGGTACATTGGAAACAGCATTTCACTATCCTGAGTTTAGTCCTGTGTCAGCTTAAACGCAGATATTCTTAAGAAAGAGTTTGAGAGTCAGTAGCACCTTTGAATTTAAGAGAACAGAAACTTACTTTACTATAAGCCTAAGTATAAAAAACAGCTACTTACCACATGTAGGAGGAACACTGGCTGATTTTTAAAACCAGTGGTGAAGACAGGGAGGAATAACTTTCGAGTCCTCCTCTTAGAAAGCTGAAGCACCAGCTTCTCTATGAAAGTGATGAGAATCAGCTGACACAGTACAATTAGCAACAAGAGGAAGTTTAGCCGGTGTTGCAACTGTTAATTTTAAAAGGACTTTTAACTACCCAGACCAGTTCATTGAAAAGATCTGTTTTGCTGTTGGTTTCACCTGTGCTGGGAGAGGTTCTATAATACAATTTTCTCTTCAGTTTCAATCTGAATTGGAGATGTGATTTCTCAGAAACTTTCTGGTCAGCGGTGTCAGTGGCTTCCTTTTTGGGTAACAACTGTGTTGGTAAAGCCTGTCTTCTTTTTAGTGCTGGCACAGAGGTAGTACCACTTTTTCAAATGGAGGGTGAAGATAAATGAATCAACACCACAGTGAAATTGTTCCTTTTGCTTACGTTGGTGCAGTTGTTCCATCTACCTTCCTTCTTATCTGTAGATAGGAATTTGAGGTCTCTTTTTCACTCAAAACGAGTGATGAGAAGATGTAAAAGAACCCAAAATGTGCATCTTAAAAGTTTTGGTAAAGCAGAAGTGAAATACAGGGTGCAGAGACAATACCACCTGTTTTCAATAGGGAGTGTAGGATTGCAGATTTGAAAGTTGTGTGAAGTCCTGGTATAAGGTAGTCTGCATTTCCTTAGCTCAATAACATTGTCTTGGCTCAGGACTCTCCCTGGCATTTGAAATAGGAGTTTCCATTTTAACTTTCATTATATAATTCGTTTAGGAATCAAGCTTTTATAGGATTCTGCAGCTTTCAGATAGAATTGTAACCAGGCTGTGCATTCTTATGTGAAGACGCTCGTTCTCACACCATTTAAAGAGAACACGTGTGCTCACAGTTCATCACTTCACAGGAAATCAGACTGAGCTTGTTGAAACTCCTTTGTGTATTACAGTTTCTTACGTTAAGCTCTTATTAGTGGAAAGACTGTAAAAAACCAAAGGCATGGATGATAGTGCCTGGCATCCAGTTTTGAAACCTGAACGATTCCCCCCCATTTGAATATTTATCAGAAACATCACAGGGATATTATTCCTTTTCTTTGCTGCAATTGGAAGTAGATCAGTGAATTCTGTTGTTAACATTCTCTATAGTGTTCTGTGTTTTCTGTGTGAAACGTATGATCCCACAAAGGGTATCATACACAGGATATCTCTGCTGGAGAATTGAAACAGTATAAGGCTTCAGGGTGAAACATAATAAAGAAAAAGTCATACCAGGTAAGAAATTATAGTCAGTAAGTTTCACCTCCATGCTATTAAGATTTAACTTTGTGCTCCTTGTGAGTCCTGCTAAGTTCGAAAGGATTTTTGCTGTGCTGGGAACAGTTGTAAAGGAAGCCAGTGAAGAAAGAAGAGTCCATGCCAGGGAAAAAAAGAAATCTGATTTTGACAAAACCAGAAATTGTGGTTTCTGTTTACAGATGGTTCATAATGCAAATCATATTTCTTAAGTAATGTAATACTTCGTCTGCGTTTCTGTCGTTTCAGCCACACTGTGTACTGCTTGCCTCAAAAGAGAATTCAGCCCCGGTAAAGCTTGGTGGCTTTGGGGTAGCTATTCAGTTGGGAGAGTCTGGACTAGTCGCTGGAGGTAAGACATTTTTCCTTCAAAGTTAAATAATAATATGCATGTTGTCATGCAGAGTTCTCTTCTTCCAGCACAGCCTGGCCTGCAGAAAAAGCGCTCGAAAAGCATTTTTCCCTACAAATTTTGTTAACATTATAAATGCACGAGAGTTAAGCCAGATTGCCAGTGGAAAGTTCCCTTGTCGTGCATGCATATTCTAAGTGTTAAACCCCTCTAGATGTTACTCAGCTGGAGCTCATTCTGGTCGGTCAAAATAAAACTGAACAAAAGGAAAGCATTTTACACTTCAATACAATCTTTGGCATAGTTCTTCCGTGCTTGACAAAGCAAATAAAGTAAAAATGCTGTCAGGTTTGAAAGAATGTCAAAGCAATTGAATGTGGACTTGCAACAGCATCATCAATGCTCACCTATGCTTCTTAGGCAGAGTTTTGTTCTGTCAGAACTTTGCACTGTTTAACAGCAAAATCTTACTAGTTCTCACGTGTGACTCTTTTCTGTGTTTGGATATTTCATTGTAATTATTGCATAAGACATCAATATCTTGAGATGTATGTATATTTTTTTACTAAGTGTGTTTTGTTTTCTGTGGGTTTTATTTCCTCCAGCTGCCTTACATATTGTTCCAGACAATAGGGTTACGCTTTAATCAGTCTGCACAGATGAAGACCCAATCAATGTTCTGATGCTTTCACTTCCAGAGTAGGAAACCACAGCAAAAGATTTTGATAGTTTTAGGGGTTTTTTTTCCTTCAAATTGAGTAACTTTCTCTTAGTACCATGCTTCCTCAGAACCTCAGATTTCCTGATTTAATTGCTTAAAGGTCTGTGTCCATTTGGCTTTTATATGCTCTTTAAAATAAAAGCAAACCCAATATAAGCATACCAACATCTTCCATTCCCTTCCAGGTAGCATTAATAGCTTGGAAATAGCCAAATATCTTCCTCCCTAGAGATCTGTGTACATCTTTTGAAACAAAACCCCATTCAGTCAAGCTACTGTTGTTTCCTTCACATAAAGGTCTGTTCCTTTCTTTTCCTCTGTTTCTCAAATTTTCTCTACCTCAGACTCTGCCTTTTTGAGCAATGGTTCTACACTTTGTTTATGATTCTCCATTTTTCTTCTTTATATTGTCACTGAGCAACTTTATCCATTTCTTCTGTTTCCACTACTCTTCTAGGGGTAGTCAATTCTGGTGTACTTTCTTTCAGACTAGTAGAAGCCTTAAATTCAAATTGGAAAAAAAAAATCACGTGTTTTCCCCCAAATTTGTCATGGCCTTCCTTTCACGTTACCATTCACTGTTCCACCATCTCACTCATTAGTCAAGTGCTCAGCCTCCATGCAGTTATCAGTGCTGGTGTGATTTTTCCTTTTCTGTGTGAAAATATTTTCATTCCTTTCTGCTTCTGTTTGCAGTACTTTTAGAAGCTTCAGTCTTGAGCCTCATCAGTATACCATTTCTCTGTACCTGGATCTTTTGCTTCATCCACCTCAATCCCTGCCGTATCAGTCTTCCATCATATCCCCACCCCCAGCTGTCATTTCCTATTTGTAGCCTTTTTATTAGTAGTTGTTACTTTCCACTTCAAATTCCTCTCACATTCAGGGATACCTGGAGAAATTCCACTTCATTTACATATGGAACGTCTCAGTTTTGCTTCTTGATTCAGGCATTCTCTTTTATAGATCTCTTTTTCTTCTCACCTTCCATTCCAGTCTTTGTATCACAAGTTAAATCTATTGTGTGGTAATTCTTTTCCCTTCCAGAGCCCTTCCTGAAGTCCTATTGCCAGATAGTCCCCTACACAGCACTTGCAAGATTTTATTACTTCAACTTTACAACACCCCATGTGAAGTTGTATCAAATTAACACCACTGTCTGTTCAAACTGGGCTATAATTGTAACCTGATAGAGAGGTTTGAGCAGTCTAATAACCAACCGGTTTGCTTTAACTTTTTTTTTCTAATTTTTAGTGAAAACACTGATTTGGGTTTACATAGTAAAATAACTTCCAGCATTTGGTGATTAACAAATCAAAAATGAACCGTTCTGGCATTGAGGTTCTCTTACCTCAAAATCCCTGTGCTTCTAACTTAACCCATTTCAGTACTCACTACACCTCAACATTACTGAATAACAACCCAAGACCAGCAGAAAGTGCAGGACTTTTGATCTTTCTAGGTAATGTGTATTACCATGACACCCTAGCTGAGGATATTTATTACTAGTGTAAATCCCCATATGGATGGCCTTGGTGCTCAAGAACAGACACCTTTCATCTTTGGTCTGTATTGATTAGAGTACTTTATCTTTTCAACCAGAAGAAGACAGCTTTCCTTTAGAAAAAACATATCGACATTGAAAATAACGTAACTGTAGTAAGTTAACTGATAGGACTCTTCCTTAAATTTTGCATGAAAACTCAGACGTTATGCAAAAACCTGTTTGGTAGCTGTAATGATCGTTCCCTCTTCTGGTAGTAACTTTCATCCTAAAACCGGAATTGCTGTATCTAAAGCACTTGGGGGTTACTGGTGTCCTCAAAATTGTTTCTTGCTTCCGTGCGTTTGCGTTTGTGCCATTTTTCTTACCTCGATAGTTCTCTTCGCAACAGTGCATCTGTGCCTGGCAAGTCCAGGTTGTGTGTAGCCCCGGGAAAACACAGAGGAACACTTTCTCCCTCAGTGTCTTCCAGCCTTGCCTTCTGTGTACAGCTTTTGCTCTGTCTGGGACTCCAGAATTCTTTAACAGAACAAAAGACTTCCTGTTTTTGTGTGTTTAAATTCTTTGTTGTGGAAAAGAGGATCTTTATAAATAAACTAAGTTCCAGTTATTGCAAGTAAACTACTCACAAGCTTTTTATATCAGTTGAAAGATAAACTTATTGTTTAGAAGGATTATAGCTACAGTATTCTTTCAGTCAGGACGGCTATTTAACAGAAGTGTGAGTTCATTATAGCAAGCTATGACGTTGCAGTAGATGTCCTTATGAAAACATCTGTAGAATAGAATTTAGGAACAGGACTGTATTTTACCAACTAACAAGTCAGTCAAGTTTATTTTTAAGAGAGTTTAATTATTACGTAAGTAACAGGAAAAAAAGGGATAGAGCTATAACTCATTTTTCATGAGACCAAAGGGAAAATGTAAGGAAATGCTTTTTGTCTATGAGCTGCGATGCAATTAGTAAGCAGCACATTAGTCATCTTGTGAGATACAGGGAATTGTTTTCCTGAGCTACCAATCTCTGAAGATCTCTTCCTGGAGCTCTTATGATCAGAAGTAGAAAACTTTTCTAAGTGTATTCATTTCAAGTATTTAAGTAGGTATGGAATTACGCCAGTGAGCACACAGTTCATATCATCGTAAGTCGTAAGTTAACTTATGTCAGCTGGAGTAGTGGCCCCTCTGGGAAGTCAGTGGTGTAACAGTTATGATCTCTTCTCTTCTTCCTTGGGCTGTTTGTCTTTCAGAATATAGTACAAATTGTCACATCATTTCTTTGAATAAATGTAGCATCAGATTTATCACTTATGAAATATCTTGGATGTGTAAATCTTGGGGTTTTTCGCTAGTATACGGTGTAAGTCTAAAGGAAAAAAAGGCATTGAGTCCACTTACTCTGCCTGTTTTCTGCATGGACCTCAATGGTATGAGTCTCTATGCTAAAAGCCAAGTCCTCTTAACGGTTTGTTAACTGCTTTTAACTTTTGGCAGCAAAATGTAGCAGGTACCATGTTGGTGAACCAGTCCATTCTTGGTATTGATCTATTATTAGTTAGGTCCCCTAAGTTATTTCCTCTAGTATCTTTAGATATCCTAACACAACCATCTTACTGGAAAAGCATCTTAAATGTTTTTAATGGAAGTACAATACATAAGTGTCAGGTGTTCTTGGATCTTGTCAGCTGGTCTTCTAGACTTCGTACAAAAATAGTAAAGGAAGGCGTTACCATAAATTGCCCATCAAATAAGACTCTGGAATTTGGAGAGGATCAAAGGTATCTATTAAATTCCTTATTTTTGTTGTATTCCCATTGATGTAAAAATATGATCACAGAATCACAGAATGCTTTGGGCTGGAAGGGACCCTTAAAGATGATCTAGTCCCAACTTCCTGCAGTTAACAGGGACATTCAACCAGATCAGGTTGCTCAGAGCCCAGTCCAAGCTGATCTTGAATGTTTCCAGGGATGGGGCTTATATTACCACTCTGCGCAAACTGTTGTAGTGTTTCACTAAACTAGATCTTCTTGGTGGTTTTATAAACCCCAGTTGAAAAATCTTGATTTTGAAATGCTGGTTTTTCACACTGCATAGGCTTTTTTTCCTTTCTGTCATCTCTGTCTGAATGATACAGGGAATCTTTCTGTTGTTTTCCAATGAGAGGTAAACATCTGCAAGGTGAGGTCCTACACTAGTATTTTCTTTCTGCTGCGATGGAGATGTTTCTTTCCACTGCAAAGCAAGAGCCTGGTTTGCTTATTTTTTTTCTCCACTGAGAAATAAAGAATTTTAATCCTCTTCAAAGCTTTGCACCTGATGGATTTGTGTTATGTGAAAGATACACTTGTGATTTACTGTCTCTCAGAAGTTCTACTTCACATCTGGGTTAATTTGAAGGTGTTTAAAAGTCAATTTAGGTTTAATCCTTCCATCGTAGTTTTATGGCTGAAAAGGCCATTGAATTGATTATTATAATTTGTCTGGTAAACATGCTTTGCTTGTTTTCTGGACACGTGCCTGCTTATCTGCTGATGCATCTTTTAAAATACTTTTTCTTCAGTCTTCTGTGCTGAAGCTGAATTGCCTTTTTGGTTTTTTTTAATATCTACTCATCTTCTCTGTACATCTGCTTTAAACACCTCTATTGTCTGGAGTAATGTGGAAAGGAATTAAGACTAGTAAAGTATTGAGCTATCTGATCTTTCATATGTGATTCTTTGATTCCTTCCACATTATTCTGGACGTCCCACTCTTTTAGGTACTCCTTAATTTATGAACATATTTCTTATTACACTATTGTGAGAGGTCAGATGGTGATGTTTATTAGTACCTCACATTTTTTTCCTAAAAATTATTTGTTCCAGTTGTTTCCTTATACATCGTTCAGATACTACTGCTGTTGAAAGACTCTCCTTCTGATATCTTGGTCACCAGTCCCCTGCCTTAGGGATGACAAAATCTGATTGGGTCTCTGTATATACTCTTCTTCTTGTGGAGAGCATAGCCCTATTGTCTGGAATAATATGGAAAGAGTCATAGAAACTAAATTATCAAAGGTAAGTAACAATTTATCTTCAGTGCTTGTAAATGATATCAGATTGACAACACCTGAAGACTGAAGCTCTCTGTTTATCCCCAGGAAAAATCAGCAAAGTTTTTATAAATTTTGTGAATTGCCATGAGCCTCAAAACTGGCTGATAAAAAAAGCTTACTTGTAGAAATAAGATGTCTAATGTCTCTACCTATTCTGGCATTGAATGCTTCCTAAGTCAGCAAACACGTTTATGTAGGCATTTATTTTTAATTAATTGGATGGAGGAAGGTATCGTATTTAATACAAGCTGCTGCTGCTGAGTCTGATTTTCAGTTAATGCCACTGCAAAAATCCCTCTCTATGTGAGTGTGTGTGTGCACTCCAGTTATTTTGCTGAGCTAAGTGCAGCTCAGTCGTTCTTGCTCAGGTCTTGCTCTTGCTTTTAGAGTAACCCCAAAATCCCCATTTACTCCTTGGATGGACCCAATGAAGCAGTTAACTGTATGAGGGTGACAGCTGCCACAGAACTTATTTTAGCCTTTTTAAGTTTCTAATACATATGTGCACGCACATCAACATATACTTGCTTTTTAATCCTGTTCAGCTGGACAGTTCAGTCTCAGCTAATTAAGTTTCCATTTGTTTTCTTGTGGGGATGCAATTGTAATTTGCACCACTACCACTACTCCCTGTCTTTAAAGTATCAAGCTCTTGTAATCTGCACTAGAAAGACTACACAAACCAAAAACCTAGTATTTTCACTAATTATAGTCTAGCAGTGTAGATGACAGAATTTTACTGCTTTAGCCTTATTTCTCATTTCGTTTGTAGTTATGGAGTAGTAATTTTAAATTTAAACACAAGTGTTAGATCTTAGTAGTGCTGATTTTTCAGCACGCTATTATCTGTCATCCATTTTGCATCTAGTTTATGCCAGCAGCCTGTTTGGGTCTGTACCAGCTGTGGAGACTGTTACCTGTCACTGAACTTAGTCTATTCCTTCCTCTCAACACCAAGTGGTTCATTAGAGCCAATTTTTATGGTATACTGGCCTTGAACCAGGGCAACAAAGACCCAGTTCTTCCACCTGTGATCTAAGTTCTTCAGTTTCCAAGGGAGAAGACAGACAGTTTGAGATTACATGAGAGGGCAGAGTTTTTTAATCGTACCTTCTGTCGGTTTGTGCGTAAGAGCACTTGAGTACTAGGTAAACGGACAGCCTCACGTGCTGGTGTGGGGTCACCGGACGAAGCAACATAGGAACCCTGAACTATCAAGAGGCTGTAACTTGTCACGCAGAAAGTACAAAATATGCCACAAGAAGCTTGTTTTGATAGGAAAAAAAAATCTATGGAAAAAACTTATAATATGATGGTGGTTTTTGATAAAGAACAGAGTGCTGGCAGTGGAAGGCTACTGCATACGGAATGTGTGCGTGTTATGTCTGCAGTTTTGATAAGCATGCTGTTGCAAGTTATGTTTACTTCTTGTTGCTATTCAGTAGTGTTCAAAGTGGTTTTGTATCTCTTTGCCCTGTGGGCTTGAGATGGAGAGGAAAGGCAACGTGAAATTTTTGTTCACCACCAAGACCCTGCTTTGCAGTGTTTAGGGAAGCTGGTTAATGCTCAGTTTCAATAAGCTGTTCTGTCCTGCATATATTTATGAATGTGCTTAAATAATGAAGGGCTTTTCTGGATTATGAGTTCCTGCAAAATAATTTTTAATGTGAACTGTGATTTGCCAAAGGGGAAGAGGAAACAAAAATATACACATATATATGTACACATCTATGTGGTATATTACCTATTTCATAGAGCCCATTACTAAATCAGGTAAGGTGATACTGGAAAACGAAACAAACTGTGTCTTTGGAGAAAGGTTCACCTTATTTTTCCCCACTTAATCAATATTGTGTATGTTAATACCAGCATAACCACATGTGGTGGGTTGACAGCGACTCCCATCAGCTGCACACTCCCCAACAGACCAGGGGGAGAAAATAGGATGAAAAAACTCATGGGTAATGAGGTAAATGCATGCAAACTGCTTACCAGTTACCATCGCAGGTGAAAAATATTTAACCTGGGGAAATCCAGTTTAATTGTTACCAATTCAAATAGATTTGGTAGTGTGAAACTAAGACAAAAATGAAAACGCCACCTTTCCCAGACCCAACTTCACTTCCTCACTCCTGACTCCGTACCAACCAACCCTGAGTGGTGCAGGGAGATGGGGAGTGGGGAGCTATCATCAGTCTATAACAGCCCCTCTCTGACATGCCTTCCTCCTCACACCTTTCCTCTGCTATTTCACCCTGGGTCCTCCCATGGGATGCAGTTCTTCAGGACAAGCCTGCTCCATCATGAGGCCCTGCATGGGGTGCAGGGTGGATACCTGCTGTGGTGTGGGGTTTTCCAGGGACTGCAAGAGTATGGGCATAGCTGCGCCACCACGGCCTCTCCAGCTGCTGCCAAATACGGTATTTCATACCATAGGGAAAAATGTAGGATGGGCAATTGTTTGTAACGACACATTTCCTCAGCAGATACTCTGTAGGTCCATCTTGACTGTACTGCTCAGCACACTTAAATGCATTGGCCAAAAAACCACAAACCAAGCCAAAGCCCAAACCTGTGGGTCTACTTCCCACAGCATGTAGTCTTTTTTTTTGTTTGTTTACCAGATTCGTGTCTATAGTTGTTTACTTTAACCACAGAGAAGGGCTGGAGCTGAGAGGAGTGAGACATAATTATTGGAAAGGCACACTAAATCAGCTTGGATCTCATTTCATACATAGCTCTCGTAGTTTCATTAGCCACTCAGTCCAGACAACTATAGATCTTCCTAAAGTGTAATGCCTAATTTGTATAGTTTTGTTTATCTTTGTAATATCTTGTCTTCTAGTGATTTCTGCTGATTATCTTTTGAATAATCACTTTTCTCTAGACTTTCCAGATTTAAAAAATCTTTAACAGGAGTTAGTAAGCTTCATGGAATCATAGAATCATTAGAGATTGGAAGGGACCTCGAAAGATCATCTAGTCCAATACCCCTGCCACAGCAGGATCACCTAGATAAAGTCACACAGGAACATATCCAGGCAGGTCTTAAACATCTCCAGTGAAGGAGACTCCACAACTCCCCTGGGCAGCCTGGGCAGCTCTGTCACCCTCAATGTGAAGAAGTTCCTTCTCATCTACCCAAAGGCCCAGGGGAGCAACAACAAGAAAACAGCTGAAAGGTTTGAATTTGGCAAGTCAATGCCCTGGCCAGTGGCTGCATAGATATGATGGGCAAGTTTCCTTTGAAAGATCTCTTGTACTATATATGAATTGCTGAAGAATGACAGGACCACCACAACCTGAGTGAGTACTTGGATTACATAAGCATGGACCACCTCTTCTGTGGTGTATTAGAAATTGATTCCTGGGTCTGAGAAAACAGGAGACTTTCACAGCTTCTCTAAATTAACATCTTCTGACACAAAAGCCAATCTGAGAACACTTAAATATCCTACCCCACTGAAATTCCATCCTACAGATATCAGGCCTTAACCACAGTCATTATCCAAAGTCTTCTAAACAGCCACAACCTACCAGTTTCCTTTTCTAGCATGTCCAGGAGCCGCTCTCTCATCTCCATGTCCTTGTTCAGTGTGAAGACATAAGCCATCAAGGCCTTGACGTAAAGGTTTGTCTTATCAAGTGTTACATTCTTGAGGCAATGTAAGGCATTGTCCAGCATGGTGTCCTAAGAAGGGAATCCAAACACAGTGAATTTCCTTTGACCACTTTTTGTTGGGAAAATCTGTCCTCAACCCTCAAGCATCCCAGCTACATCCTTCATGTATTTTGGTGCTAGCACCTCTCTCAAGGCTGTGGAACGTGAAGTAGAACGGACAAAAAAAAATCATTTGGTGTGTTGAAAACAAAGATGTGACTGGACATATCACTGGGATAGAGGACTGTTAATACACTAGAGAGTTCACCTATAGGAAGTGTCTGGTAACCCACTAATTCAGTACCAGTAAGGCTGGAATATCAGCCCATTGTGGCTAGAACAGTAACACACTTGGCTTGAGTATCACATCTTTTGTTCCAGATCTGAAGGATGGGGACTGCATACCTGAAAGGTAGGCCTTTTTTCCTCCTTTAGCTATATTAGTCAGCTTAGTGAAAACTCAGGTTAACCAGAGTAGTGGATGACTCCTCCTTGGAAGTGTCCAAGGCCAGGTTTGGATGGGGCTCTGAGCAACCTGGTCTAGTGAGAGGTGTCCCATAGGCTTTGAAAGTAGATGATCCTTAAGGTCCCTTCCAACCTAAACCATTCCATGTTGCTATAATTCTATTGCCTTTCCCTGCAAGCCTTGAGCCATTTTCAGAGACAAATGCTTCCCCTGAGATCAGTTCAGAATGGCAGATTCTCTATTTTGCTTCAGTTCAGGCCATTTATATTAAGAACTCGTTAAGGAGTTCAGCATTTCCTGTTGAATGTCTTGAGTTCAAAGGTGGATCATGTCACAACCTTTTACAAACTCAGGCTGGCTACACCCTGAAATGACAGTCCTCAGTGAGAATGTAGAACATGCTCCCAAGCCCTGCAAGAGTTCACGTCTGACTTACATTCCTTTCCAGTGGGAGCTCCACCAGTGCAGCTGTGACATAGGCTGTTAATGAGATCGTGTCGTCCACACCACCCTGCAAGCCACACAGAGAAGCATCAGAAAGGGACAAATCAGCTATTGCTTGCCTGTCATTGTATAGCCACTGATACTGACTATGGATGGTGCACCTGAGAGAGTACAGCAGCACGCCTCTGGGTGTTCTGGACACGCTGGGACTAAAGGAAAGGAATTCAGGCTCACTCACAGAATGCCAGGAAAGTCTGGTGCTGAGGGGACCCTCAGAGCCACGTATACAGTATAGGTATCATATCTTCTCATAGAAGGGCATGAGGCAAACTATTTATTAAGCTATTTATTGTATTAAAAATGTTACAACTTAAAGTTTTCATGATGCAGGATTTGTCTACAAAAAGCAACAACATACAATTCAGCTGACTGTGAGAAACTAGAGGCTAATACTGATAAACAGGCTTGCAGGAGCCTTTCTTCCTGTGCAGAGGGGATGTTGTGCTTGTGTCCTCAGACACGATAAAAGACTATATTTAAAATAGGGGAAATTTGGCTGAGATGCTGAGAAGCACCATTCACACATAATAGCAGTAACTTAAAAGTGTAAGGGTGGTACGAAACCTATTCCCAGAAAGTTCTGTTCAAATAGAAAGCCCAAGCTGAGAAGATAATGAAAGGCAGACGAGGATGAACATTCTACATGAACACTTTCATTTTATTTTGTGCTGCACCTACATTTAACGAAAAACAGTGTAAACCTTTGCTTTGCTAAAAGAGCAGCCTGTATTCTTTCATAAGCCTGCCTTGTATTCAATATGTGTGGCTTTGCAACCTGACCAGCCTAGATTATTCTTAACTCTGTAACAATGAGCCCAAGCATTACCAGACTGCATGAATACTCTTCTGTACCTGACCACCAGGGCATGCTCCTCTAGAGTTTGGAGCATTTCCAGGTCACTTCAGGGATCATTCTGGGGATGCCAGGCTGCAGGAGAAGCCATACTTTTTGTACAGTGGAGGAAAAACTGTGTCTCCAGATAATCCCATATTAAAGCACATAGCCAAGCCTATCTGGAGAGTATTGTGTGTCATAAGGCAAGAGAAGGAGAGTCCAGCCAGGTTGTTCTAGACAAGCACTACAATATTTCTTCTTGTGCCCTTGAAGTATCTTAGCACAGTTAGCCATGGTGCCTTTTGGCTAAAACAAAAAAGGAGAAAGCCTAGCAGATATTAAAGCTTACTTAGAGAAAATGTCTCCTGTTTCAGGCCACACTTCTTCCTTCTTTTCTGGGAAGACGAATGGAGCCCTGGCTGTGCTAGACCATGGGGACATTGGTTTGTGTGACTGTATGTACACAGTGGAAGAGCCTAGGGACACAACCCTTTGCCTCACACTGTGTCACTTCCACTCCTGCTCCCATGCCTGGCAGCCATACCTTCAAGTCATTGTTGAAGAGCTTCCCCACACTCTGAAAGCAGCCACTGGGCAGCTGGTGTTTCTGCAGCCAGGCAAAAGCACTGCGCACGTGATCCTTATTGATGTAAATGTGAGAGCTGGCTTGTCCAAAGGACCTGGCTACAAAAGCTGTCAACCTGTGGGCAGAGTGCAAAGGAAATTCATGTCACAGCCAGGAGCGGAACCAGCAAGGACAGTAGGTTTGGGATGACAGTATGAACTATGGTCACCCACCAGGTGTTGCCCTCATTGTCAGCTTTCCCAAAGGCACTGTAGGAGCCATCATCATGTTTGTATAGCAGCTGGCGCTGGTAACCTATAAAGACAGGTGCCAGGACACAACTCTCAGTGGGAGGGCCTGTAGCATCTCAGACCATACCGTTACTGTGGGAAGAAGGCTTCAAAGCAAGAGACTTGACCAGATCCTGCAGTCAGAGACATTGAGGCAAACCTACCATCCCACACTTCCCTGTGCATCCCATAGCATCAGCATGACAAGAAGCAGTCACACAGCATCACTGAGGTGTGCCATGGGGCTATCCTTTGGAAGAGCTGTTATGGACAAGTATCCACCCTGCCGGTTTGCAGAACAGTGACTTAGGCATCTCACGTTCCTTTGTGCCCCAGGAAACCCTCATGTTGCTAGAGAATAAAAAGAGCTGCAGAGTGAGAAGGAAGATTTTCCCTAGAGGTGAACAAGATGAAACCCTGTTTAGTTTTCAGTGCTTCTGCTAGCCCTGTTGGGACTCACTTTTCATGTGACATACAGAATGTGACACATCCATGCCTTTAAGCTCTGAGGACAGAACACTGTTAGCAACTGTTTGCTCTTCCTCCATCCTCCACATGACCTCCTTGTTTACCCTCCACCTTGTCCCTCTGCTGTCACAATTCTCTTGTGTAAGCCTTCCTATCCCACATATCTGTCCCTACTCAAAGTACAAGAGAGAAGAGGGAAAGAGACAGAATAAACACCTATCTATGGGAGGCTGAGCATAGTAGGGTAAGAAAACTGGCAGGCTGAACTGTGAGGCACATTGCCAAATCAGGCACTGTATAAAACTCACATTACATTGGACAGAACCAACATGTCCTCAAATACGTGCCCTAAAAATGAGGAAAGACTAAGCTACCAAACTCCTGTTTATCCCCAAAGGTCACTCTGTATTCCACTTAATAGCAGCTGAAGTCCTCTTTCCACAACAGACTACCATAAGGGCACAAACCACAGGCATCCCATAATGATGGGTATCATTAATTACCCACACCCTTCTCAAAAGAACAGGCTTAGTACCTTAGTAACTGGCAGAGATAGAAGTCCTACTTCTTCAGAAAGATGCTCACCCTTCCATGAGGCATTTCCCTTATCCTCTGTAATATTTTCCTTTGTCAGAGTCCTGGTGGTGCTCCCATGCCTGTCCTGCACCTCATCACCAGTCAAGTGCCTCTAGATTTATAGCACCTTTGTTCTGCAGCGGAAGGAAGAAGGAGAATGCTCACCTGTTCTCAGGAATTTCATTGCTTTCTCTTCAATGTCTGCGTTCAGTTGTTTAGTCTTGTTCAAATACTCCAGTATGAAAATATTTGGTGCAAACTGAACCATGTTCTGTTCACCGCAGCCAAAGGGCATCTTTAACAGCCGGTCTAAATTTTCAAGTGCTGGGCCCATGATATCTCCTTTAGTTTGAGGTGGAGGAGCAGGAGAAAGGAAAAGCACAGACAATCAGCAGTATGAAATGGACTGCTGCTGTCTCAAAACTCTACTGGGATACTGGAAAAGAGCCAGTTCCTCAGTAAATGGAGATTATGAAGATTTCTGCTGACCCTTCCTAGAATAGGCCAGCAAAGAAAGGGAAGATACCATGATTCTGGGAAGAGGGAGGGAATATGAAATTTGGGGGGTTCTGAAGAAAGGTGAAGAGCACTGTCATTCCTGAGTAGGTGTCAAAGAAGGAAAAGTGTTACAGAGTCAAACAAGGTATAAATCTGCAGGTAGGGCTTTGGTTCGCTTAGGTGGATGGCAGTGACAGATACCAGGGGAGATACCCTATTTTGTGCTTTCTCCTTCAGCCACTCAGGGATCATCCCGGCTCATTCTTTACTGGAAAAGATTGCTCGATTTCTGAGACCAATAACACATCTCTAGTTTATCTCATGAGGAACTGGGTTGATGCATCATTAAGGTCAAAGTGTTACGCAAGAACTTCCTACTGGGGAAACAAAGTTAGGAAAACAGTTTCTCACCAATGACAGAGAAAGTGGCTCGGCCCGATCCCTCCAGCACTTCTGCAGGCAGAGTCAGAGAGAAGTCTTCAGAGACGGTGTTATCTGAGGAAGGAAGAACCCAGAAATGTATCCCATATAGGAAGTAACAAGTGTAACATCACAAGGAGACCCTGATGAGGCGCAGAGTGACATTTTGGTCACAGCAGCAGAGATCTGCAGGCAAATGCCTCAATACAGGAAACTTTGCAAGGCAGAAGACAGACATGGGCCAAGTATACTGGTTGTTCTTCCAGGCAGAGATGGTGCCACCAGTTTGCTCTCTGACAAGTTCCCCACCACCTCAGAGTAGCCCGGTCCCTTCTGTCCTGCTCTCATGATCAGTAGCAGTCAGGTATTTTTGGCCCCTACCTTTAGCACAGAGAAAGGCGTTTTGGGTCTTCTCTTGCAGGACGCCTCCTGGCTGCAGGTGCAGAAAGAGTAGTTCAGGCAGGGAAAGCAGGAAAGTACATCACCATTCAGGACTGTTTGCTTCCAAGAAGGGGCTAAACTTTTAGTGTCTTCCTAACTGCCTCAGGGGATGACCCACTGCCCCAAGGTGATATCCATCCTGAGGTGTGACTAACCTTCACAAGCAGAGGTTTTATCACTGTGTCTGTTTTTCCTTGCGAAGGTGTGACAGCAATCCTGTTACCACACAGATCATGTGAATCTTCTGCCACGCTGCTCACAGTGACATTCACTCTGCCTGCAGGGAGCACAGGGGTACATTGCTGAACACTCGCAGCATACAGTTGTATATACAGAGGTTGGGACCAGACATTCAGATGCAGGAAAATTCCACCCTCCTCCCACCACAATCCCTCTGCTCAGCCTCACCCAGCTTGGTCGCTGTCACATTCCACGCGAAGGTTTTTGCTTCATTAGCGGAGATGCAGGTGGTGTAATGGCAGTCTGGACAGGCATCCACATTTAGTTCTGGGGTCTCTGAGAGGGTGGTGTGCACCTGAGTGTAGTGTGCAAAGCACATATTGCCTTAAGTAACAGCCAGTTGCACAAACGAACAAACATCATGGGTCATGAAGTGCAAGGCTGTGCTTTGTGGCCCAGATGCCAAAGTCTAGAGCTCCTGAGAAGCTCATAGTTTGCCTTAAGGCTCAAGTATTTGCTCTGACAGAGGCCATGTAATTAGAGGAATACTCACCTGGATACAGTCCTTGAGGTAATTGAAGACAGTGGCTTTTAGGCTGAAAGTCTCTCCTTGGATCACAGAGTATGGCAGTGACAGATCCACAAAGAAAGGCTGGAAGACTCTAAGAGTAGTAAGAGGTGAAAACCCAAAGCCAATATTGGCAACACAGAAGGCGTTGGCATTCCATTCTGTGATGGTGTCAGGTGCAGTAACTTGCAGAGATGCTTGGCCGTCATCCCTACACCAAGAAGAGAGAGAGAAGGAATTGCTTAGAAGCAGAAGTCTCCAGGGGTCCCTCTGTGAAAGGCAAGTAGAGACTGTTACCAACCCAACAGAGACCAAATCCCAAATCCACGTCTCTGGGAAAACCATCCGTGGTTTTGGCTTCTTGTCATCAGAGTCAGATGCAGACTCCTTATACATATGGGTTGGTTGGTGGTCATCGTATTCTGGAAAGCAAGTGATACCTCAGACAATAGCATACGTACAGACAGGTGAAACTGGTTCTTCCCTCACGGGCAATCTCACACAAACCGTAAGTGGTAACAGAACAAGAGTGGAGAAGGTTGGCATTTCAGTGAGGATCTGACACTGTGTGTAACTCAGGGGAGCACAGCTTTACAGAGATAGAGTTGGATGGAGTTCAGCCCGAGGCTCAGCTGACAGATCCAGCAAGTTTGGCCTGTATCCAGGGTGGGATACAGTGTGCTCAAGTGGAGCTACACTCTGTCAAATAATCTGTGAAAGAGCTGAAATGCTACATTTTCTGCGAAGAGTGAAGAACACAGGGACAGCAAATAAAACAGAGAGATCTGAGGTTTTATCTCTGATTTATAAATGAGGTCCACTGAACTGGGCACAAGCTTTGTTCCTCTCCTTCATGTACAAGAAACACAGAGGAATGGAAGTCAGTAATCTCAGCTGCAAGCTGGCCAGAGCTGGGAAAGTAGTGCCCCTTAAGTCAAGGAGATGGACATCTCCATGCCTTACCAATAACATTGTCTTTAGCAGGATACATCTTTTTCACAAGATTTGGTCGCATACAGGAAACTGGTTTCTTGATCCTAGTATTGGTTAATACTTTCATGCGCAATGTCTGGGAAAACAGTGAACAGAGGAAATCAGTTATAAATAGAAGGGAAAAAAGAAAGTTGAAAATATCTCCTGACGGCAGGTACCATAAGGGAGATTGTGACAGATGAAACGCTTTGAAGTGCTGCTTGTTTATGTACCTACGCACAAACTCACAGGTTCAGTCTCTGAGCAGTGCACGAGGAATGCAAAACAGCTGCACCCAAATGCATATCTACACTGAAGAACAATGAACAGATGACTTGTGACAGTGAAACTCAGCTGAAATTTGCTAAGAGTAAATTCTTGTAGGTATTCAAGATGGCATACTGGCAAGCATTGGCTCAGGAAATGTTCATTGGAAATGTAGACACTCACCTTAAAAAGATTAAAGACATCGGCCTCGCTTTGGTACCATGGCGCTCCCATCACAGCCTTTCTGCGGAGACTGGGCTGCTGGGGCAGACAAGGGTATGCCTCAAAGTCTTCTAAGTGATAAGGGAATCCTCGTCCTCCAATTAGGTAACTGTCTTCAAAGAACTTATTATACAGCTGCAATGGAAAAAACAGATGTTTTCACAAGGATCTGGGCAACAAGCGGACATACCAGGCAAGTATCTGGACTGTAGCCCACTATTACGCTTCATGAAGTTTTACAGCTGAGTGAGGTCAGCATTGGCCCAGCTTATACTGAAGGACGTGAAGCCCAAGGAGTAGATAATAGATTTTAGTCTGCAGACTTTCACCTCTGACAGTTCAAGGCTTTTAACTCTGGGGTGCAAAAGTAGTATAACATTATGCGATTCAGTCTGAACACAAGTTACTAGCACACCTGACTTACATATTTAATGATCGTTACTTCATATAGCTATTAGTAGACTACACAAATGCTCTGCACTAGGGCAGCATTCTTGTAAAATGGAACACCAGTTCACATCGTTGATCCTTTCTACAGGTGCAGCAGGTCCCCTTGGATTGGTGAGGCTTCTGTGTAACAGTCTGGCCGTACTGCCTTGCATGTAGACATATGTTTTTACTATCTCTCCTATACATTGTGGAACTACGTTAGGATTTTCAGTTCTTGCTGCATTGTTGTTCTAAGTCTTAACTACTCTGAAACACACAGCTGCTTTAAGGTAAGTTCCTTCAAACCTTCTAGATTCTTACAATGCATCTAGGTGCTGACAAAATGCCAATCATTTTTCACTAAAAGAATTGCTCAGGCACTCAGCCTGATCTATCATATGGATATAACTCAGTAATGTTTGGTTCAGAGGGACAGGAGGACCCTACTGGGACAAAATTCCAAATGTTCAGCCCCACTGCCTGATGGAAGAACAGAGAGATGGATATGAAAAAAAGCAGTCTCCCTCCAGGTGGGAGGTAATAGCATCTCTTTGGAGCTGCTTTCCCTGCCTACACCTGCACTGCGACAGATCATCCACCATGCTCCAGGCAGAGCCTCACAGAGCAGGGTTGATGCACACAAAATACAATCACCACAGCTCAGAAGGAGCTGAGGAGGGGGACTGCCACCTAACATTGCAGCTATGTCCTATGATGGACAACAGGGCTTCCTCTCACTAATGCACAGAGACAGAAGGCAAGCACACACTAGGGGGTTAGTCACAGTAGGCTGCACTCACTGTGTCTCCTGTTAGGGTATTGTTCTTCTTCAGGAGAACACTTTTGTCAACAGCTTGGACAGAGCACAAGGAACCTGGAGCAGCCTTGATGTCCAGACTGACTTTTGATCCTGGAACTTTCTCCTTGTGTGAGAAGTCCAAAACCACCTGCAAAAGAAGACCGTGTAAGAGGATTTAGTGTTGAAAAGTGTGACCTTGTGAGTCTTAGATGTCTGGGCAGCAGAAGCCAAGATGAAAAATAAGGAAGGTAAGTGGGCTGACATGCAGAGACAGGCCTTGCTGGAAATCCACTGGGAAAGTTACAGGAGCTGAGGTGCATACAGTTCATCCAGAATTCCCTTATCAATACACATCCACCACCCTCTGATCCTGCTAAGCAGGTTGTAACGGGTTGAAAATAAGAGACTGCTTTGCTCCCAGGTTTTAAGGGGAAAGGAAACCAAAGCAGTCAGGTCTCAGTGCGATCTCGGATAAATTTGCCAGACAATGGATTGCTTAGGAAACTGAAAGAGGAAAAGTTTATTAACTCTTAAACTAGG
>JAOXOE010000001.1:72314471-72329068 GCA_028565055.1 Phoeniculus purpureus
CAACTTCCTTGTCCTGATCTGGTGGCCTGTAATAGACACCCACAACAGTGTCACCCATGGCAGCCTGCCCCTTAATCCACACCCACAAACTCTCAGCTCTCTCTTCCTCTGCCCCTGGACAGAACTCAATGCATTCCAATTGCTCTCTCAAGTAGAGAGCAGCTCCACCACCCCACCTTGCTGACCTGTCCCTCCTGAAAAGGACACAGCCGTCCATGAGCACGAGTACATATGATTTCACATTTGTATTTGTACAAAAGGTTGAAACAAACTTTGTTACCACAAATGTTGTTTTCAGTGAGTAAGAAGGGTTACACCTGTTCCAAAATTACTAAAGGTCTTTCGCAGCCAAATGCCAGGAAGTTTACCACTGAGATAAGCAGGGCTTGGGTAAGCCTGGCTGCTCTGTGGTCTTGCGTGTCTTCTGTACTGAGGGTTTCTAGACTGTGGTGTGCATACCACTAATGTCACACAAGCAGTCTGTGTGGTGTAAAAGTGCTCTTTGAACAGAGAGATGCTGCTAGTTATGTACACGTAGCCTGATATGCACTGATAGCTTTCCACATCGCCAGACTTTGGTTAACAACAAGTGAGATGGCTTTTTCTTTGCAGACTAAATATCATTCCTCTAGCCTCTGTGGTGTAATGGGTGAGCTGAAATTGAAGAGTCTTGCTGTATTACACTTTTTTAGCCTAGGAAGGAACTGCCCCCTTGCTGGCTTGTCAGTGTAGACTGCATGGACTTGTTAAGATGCCAGCCTAGTACAGTAGTGAGGTAACATTCCTCTGTCACAGGCAGATTCCTAACATTTATTTGGCAGACAGATTGCCTCATAAACTGAGAATGAAAAAGTTTGACAGTCATGTTATTTCTTTTAAGAATAGTGTGGTGGAGAAGTTACTCTCTGTCTATCAGGTTTTTAATCCTTGTAGATGCAAAACCAAGTGAATAGAGACTAATTCACAACGTATGATCAGATCATGTTCCTGCATTAAATTACATCAACAAAGGATGGTCTACTGAGTATATATCCTCCTAGGGATTTGTGATGTGACGTAGCTGACTCACATTCAAACTGTGTGCAGGATAGGCTGGCGTAGTACAAGTCTCCTCACAAGGCAAGACTGAATTCAGTATGTTCTGTGTGAACGTCTCGGATACTCTTGGCTGCGCTGCAAACTCGCATAGCAAGCACAGCAATGCGGCACGCCTCAAACGAAGCCTATGGTAGTATCAGCAAGCTACACCTGCTACGAGTGGGAACAGTTTGCCACACTTGTGGCTTGTTTCTTCTGTTGGTACTTGGTGAAACCAGGGCAGTCCAGAGATGGAACTACAGTGCTTTTAAATATTAGTGGTGCCCTGATCTTACTGTGTTACATGTAAATTGAATGGAGTCGTTCTAAGCAGTTTATCGACTGGAAAGATCAGTTGGTACTAAAGACATTTGGTTTCTGTGCATGCACACTCATTACCAACTTAAAAAAAGTACTGTCCCAGAACCATTCCTCTGTGATTCATTGAAAACACTCTGAGAAACTAATTCTCTTTTTATTTGTGGTAAAATATTGCCTGCTTCAAATAAATTAACAATGCATTTTCCAGCTTTTGCATTCTTGTTGGCAGTCTCAGTAGACTGGGTAAGATTTGGGCAGTGAATCAGACCAAACTGTGCTCTTGCCAGTTACAGGCAGCTTTTTCAAGTAAAAAGTTCAGACTAGAAATCTATAACGTGTTTGTACCTGCTGTTTGGATAAAAAAATTCTGTTTCAATGGGTGTCCAAATTGCTGGTTTGACTTTGATATGGTATGGTTCATTAAAGGATCTTAGTGCTCATGTGTGAGTCTTGTTCCACAGTCTGCAGGGTAGGATAGAATATTTCTTAATTCTTAAAAGTATAAATCAAGCAAAGTAGAAGCTACTGATTTGTCTCCTTGGATGTATTTAAGGGAAAAGATATTGTGTTAAAAGCTTAACTCATGAACAAAGCTTACTGAAATGGTTGTAGTTTAATGCAGTGATACACTTCGTTTCCTTGTTTGGTGTGCATCATTTTAACGCATTTTTATTTTTATTTCCATTTAGGACGTGTAGGAACACCTCATTTTATGGCCCCAGAAGTGGTAAAAAGGGAACCTTATGGGAAGCCTGTAGATGTTTGGGGTTGTGGCGTGATCCTTTTTATCCTGCTAAGTGGTTGTTTGCCTTTTTATGGAACAAAGGAAAGATTATTTGAAGGCATTATTAAAGGAAAATATAAGGTAAATGACAATGTGCCTGAATTCTTTTCCAGTGAGATTAGCTCACTCGTAAAATTTCAGGACTGATTTTTATATTTAGCTGTTGTCGAGTGGCTTTGCACTACTACATTTAGCCTGATTTGAATTTGAAGCTTACAGAAAACTGTATTACTTGAGAATAGAGATGGTCTTCTCTCTCTAGTCATGCTTTGTGTCAATGTTAGGAATTAGAGTACAGAAATATTTGCTAAGATGAAATAATCAATGGGGCAACACCTAGCCCCTTAGCGAGATTTAACTGTAAAATACAATACCCTGTATGTTACCTTAGTTTATGGATTATTTCCATTTTTTAATCACCTGTCATAAAGGCCCATCATCATTTTGGCCTTGCTTTAGAACAAAATACATGTTACTGTAAAAATGTGGTTACACAGTCTTCTTTTTAGTACTATGTGTAGTTCAGCACGGAAGGAGGTACTGGAGCCACTTGCAGCTGAAAGTAGAGTGGTGTGTGTGCCGGTTAAGCACCTTTCACAGTGTCAGCATCCTACAGCCATTATGCAGACAAATTTAAAACTTCAGCTTCATTATTTTTGCAGCTTTGCCCACAATCACTTATGCTTGAATTTTCAACTGAGGTCATGTATGAGATGTGTATTGGCAAATTAAAAGTGGCATCTGTGATAATCTACAATATAGTTAAGGAAGTATTTTATGATATGATGAACTGAACAGTAGGCTGCAAAAGTGCAGGTGGCAGCAGTTGTAATGCACTTTGTTATAGAATCATAGAATCTTTAGGGTTGGAAGAGATCTCCAAGAGCCTTGAGTCCAACCATCAATCCAACACCACCATGCCCGCTAAACCACGTTTCCAAGTGACACATCTACTTGTTTTCCTAACACCTCCAGTTACGGCAACTCCACCACCTCCCTGGGCAGCCTGTTCCAACACCTGACCACTCTTTCAGTGAAGAATTTTTTCTTAATGTCCAATGTAAACCTCCCCTGGTACAACTTGAGGCCATTTCCTCTTGTCATATGACTAGTGACTTGGGAGAAGTGACCAACCCCCACCTCTCTACAGCCTCGTTTCTAAAAGGCTATAAGCCTCTTCTCTCCAAACTAAAGAACCCCAGTTCCCTCGGCCACTGCTCACAAGATTTGTTCTTTAGGTCCTTCACTAGTCTTGTTGCTCTTCTTTGGACACATTCCAGTACCTCAGTGTCTCTCTTGTATTGAGGTGGCCAAAACTAAATGCAATATTCAAGCTGAGATCTCACCAGTGCCAAGGAGAGGGGGACGATCACATCTGTAGTCCTGCTGGCCACAGTATTTCTGATGCAAGACAGGATGTTGTTGGCTGTCTTGCCCACCTGGACACACTGCTCATGTTCAATCAGCATTCCCAGTCTGTTTCCACTGACCAGTTCTCCAGCCACTCTTCCTCAGGCCTGTAGCATTGATTTGATGAGGTTGTTGTGACCAAAGTGTAGGACCCAGCACTTGGCCTCATTAACCCTCAAACAGTTGACCTCGGCCCATTGATACAGCCTGTAAAGGTCCCTCTGCAGAACTTTCCTACCCTCAAGCAGATCGACACACTCCCACTCAATTTAATGTTGTCTGCAAACTTACTGATGGTGCACTCAATCCTTCATCCAGATCTCTGATAAAGATGTTAAACAAGACTGGTCCCAGTATTGAGCCCTGGGGAGCTCTGCTTCTGAGCAGCCACCAGCACAGTTTAACACACCTAGCTGGGCTTGGCCATGCAGACGATTTTTTACCCAGTGAAGAGTCCATACTGTGGGAGACTCTGTTGGATGCTTTACTAAAGTCTAGGTAAACAAGAGCCACAGCTTTTCCCTCATCCACTGGGTAGGTCACCTGCTCACAGAAGAAGATCAGCTTGGTCAAGTAAGACCTGCCTTTCCTAAACCCCTGCTGGCTGACCCTGATCCCCTGGCCATGCTGCACTTGCTGTACAAGTGTGCTCAGGATGAACTGCTCCATAATCTTCCCTGGTGCTGAGGTCAGGATGACAGGTCTGTAGGTGCTCAGATCGTATTTCTGCCCCATCACATTAGCAAGTCAGGAGCACTTTTTTAATTCTTCAAAACGTTGTGTTCCTAGAAACAGCAGGATTACTTCATGGCATTAGTCTTGGGATTGTATAGACTGTTAGATGTTCCAGTTTGACGTGATGGAAGATTTCTTTATAGAATCTCTTAAGCAGCTAAAACTTTCTGGAAGCATACAAGTTAATTTTATTTTGTTTAAAAAAGTCACGGCCAGCATATTCTGGCTTCTCAGTTTCTTGAATGTTCCTATTTTCTCAGGAAGATGTCTATTCAGTGAAAATAGGATTTCAAAACAGTCTAGCTGCAAATTTGCAATCACATTACAGCTGAAAAAGAAAGGACAAATCATGGTTATAAATGTACATTTCATATCCAGATAATATTCCTGAGTGCTCCAAATTAAAGGGTTAATTTTGTGTAGACTGATTTAAAATAAAATGGACCACTTTAAATGAAGAAATGATAATATTGAAGAGTCTGGTTGTAGTTTTGAGTTTTCATTTAGTGCCTTTGAAAAGTAGCAGTGTACTGTCTAAACAGAACTTCATAAACTAACAAAAGAGTAGAAATAGCTTAAGGACAGAATCCATCATCATGGAAGATGTTTTCTTAATTTAATATGGTTTTATTGGGTATCAATCACTTTGACTAGTTGGACACAAGCCTGCTCATGCACAACATGAAAACATACTCTAAAACATCTTTCACACTTTAGTTCTCCTAAAGTGAAGTCGAAATGAATGCTTTGGGAAGAGCCACTGTCTGTGATAACTGGGGGACAGGACCGCAGTAGCTCACAACAGGCATTAGCTTACTCCCTTCCTAGTATCATGGGTGTGAAACTGTGGGTTGATAGAACCAGACTCTCATGAGATTCCTTATATTGTTTTCAGGAGTGGATTTAACATCTGTATTTATCATATGCATAGTTAACTGTCAGACAAAGCCTCACTGTGTTTCCTTTGTCACTTCTATCTGAACAAAATGTGTCCTAGGTAGAAGATTGTACTGCCATTACAACACAAAACCAAGGATGTGTCAGCTTGTATGTGACACAGCGTTCAGTTGTCAATAGCAACTAATGTGCAATGTTGTAAGTCATTAGAAAACTTAGGGACTTCCTTTTACATTTATGATAATTAAATATTTACGAGTCCCAACCGCTGTTAACTCTCTGCAAGTACTTTACATAAAAAGTAGGCTCTGTTCTGTATTGTTGTTGCTAATTTAATGTCATTTTTCTTGCCTGTAACCAGATGAATCCTAGGCAATGGAGCCATATTTCTGAAAGTGCCAAAGATCTGGTACGCCGCATGCTTATGCTGGACCCAGCGGAGAGGATAACAGTATACGAAGCACTGAATCATCCCTGGTTAAAGGTAGTGAAAAACGCTGGTTACATACCAGTTTCCTCCTCAAGGGAGAAAAGTTTTATTTCTTTATTTCTTTGAACATTTCAAAGTAGATGTGACTTTATACAAAGTGTGTTCTAGTTAGGCTTGAAAATTTTTGTAAGCTTAGAGCCTGAGAGTTTGGTAACTGTCAGGCTTGAACCGATTCCTTAACAGCAAGAGCAAACTCACCTAGGAGTCTCTGACACCATCAGTGTGTAGGAAGTAAGACTGCCTAAAATAAAGCTTGGAGACGGTCTTCCTGTGTGTTTCTGTGGCTCTCAAATTCCAGAGGAGTAATTTCTGATGTCTTTTCTCAGTCTTGTCTCGACCTCTTTCCTATTACACACATAGCCTTGCAGTTTATTCCAGTGCATTGTACTGCTTAGCTGTGCTGCTTTCTGACATCAGATTCCTGAAGTGTCCCACCAGATTGAAGGAGCTGTGGTGTATTGCTCAAAGACCACTGTAACCGCACAAAGTGACACGGCATCTGAAAATCAAATTATTTTCCAGTGGTGGCAGAATTTCTAGCTCTTTTTGAGCCAGTGGAAGAACAGTCGCTGGACTCTGAGGATTAGCAGCATACATACCTAGCTGCTCAGCAGTCCTCTCAATGACTGTGCTAAACACTGGCTTTGGAGACTAATGGATGTGTTGTAGACTTGAAAGATGGCAAGTGCTGCTTCAGAACATTGTGTTTGGCAGATACCAATGAATTGACTGTTCTCTTTTCTGTAGTGCAGGCCTAGGATAGAGAGAGTCATAGCATCATGAACTTAGACAGAGCACGCACTTGGAAAGGGTGCTGTTCTGATGGCTGCTTCTGGACTGGTTGTGTGCTCTACATGAGATAAATATTGACACCAATACAAAACAAGCTGCAAAGAGCAAACCTGGGAAGCAGAGGCACATCCGTTATTCTCCCTCCAAGTAAATGACCTAGCTACTAGTGAATGGAATTATTCTTCTACTTCTCTGCTCTTTCTGGCTCTGACTCCTGTATTTGAATCTGGAGAATGGTCTAGTTTCTGACAGGAAGCACCTCTAGAGAACAACTGTTTGAGACACACTTCTGAATATTGATTCAAACCTTTCCACTTGAAAAGAGCTTCAGTTGTCTGTTCATCGAGGGCATCCATAGTGCACACAGTATTTCAGAGGGGTAGGAATGACACCGTGTTTGGGGACCCCAAATGATCACACGCTAGTCATGGAGTCTGTGGGATACACAGGTGATCTGGTAGTTCGACAAAGTCACTTCCTGCTCGCTTTGTGATGCTATTTGGATGCCAAAGCAGGGAGTTTATTGCGGGTTATTCTGGCAGCAAACCTTATTGGTTTTGCTGTTTGAGCAACTAAACTGATTGGTCTGTTTAACAGATAGTTCTGTAATGCGAATGTGAAAGTTCTTCTAACCTGTGGTCTCTTCGTGCTCTTGCTGTTAGTTGTTGATACCCCAGCAAAGAGAGAGAGGGTTTGGTTTGAGGAAACGTTTATTTCCAAGTGCTTTGTCAGTCAGTCCTCTTTTGGTGTTGCCTGCCGCAGGCTGCCCGCCCTGCCGACTCAAGAGTTTTCTTCCAAGTCATTTGTAGAGAAGAGCCAAGTACAGCATGAAACAGAAATACTTCTAGTTCTGTAGAGACACTGGATCGCTTCTGCCAGTGATTTCACTCTGACTCACATGATACGCTTAATTTACCATAAGTGTCTACGTTGCACGTGCAGTTATTTGGGGCTGGGGGAATAAGCAGCCAGCTGTTGCAAGTTCTGCCCCCACTACCCGTTGTGCACTGGCAGATTGTTCATCTCCATCTGCAATGGCGCCAGGTGTTCCCAGCCATCAAGCTGGCTGTTTCCTCTCTATTGACACATACACTGTCTCCCAAGCTTACCTGAAGTGTTGAGCGTCCCTTAAGAGTGCTTGAAATGTTGTTTTGCTGTGGTTTGTGAAACCCAAGAAGCAGAACTACTTTGTGCTTGCCATCTTAAAGTTCATTGCTAGCCATAGACCAACTAACAACCCAACAGTAAAACAAAAGGCTAGGGTCTTACTACAAACTGGAGAGCCAACTACAGAAAGAAAATAGCCCAGGGTCTAGTTAAGAATTCATTCAAAATGTTTTAATTGCTCTCTGTTTTTCAAAGTCTTCCTTAAGCTGCAACAAATCCTCTTTCTCCTTGGAATACTTATTAGCTGCTACATGTCCTGTCTAGTTTCTTGAAGTTGAGAGAATATGAAAAGCCTGCATTTAATGATTCTTTTGTTTGGTTTCTTGGGGGGTTTTTTAAGGAGAGAGATCGCTATGCATACAAGATTCATCTTCCAGAAACAGTAGAACAATTGAGAAAATTCAATGCAAGACGAAAACTAAAGGTAAAACGCGTGCAGTGTTTATACAATATAATTGATTTTTTTTTGTGATACTGTCTTCATTTTTAAAGCACCAGGAGGAATCTGTGCTCTGAAGCTGGCAATAAAATAGAATTGAACCTGGCATTGATGGCTTGCTTTCTTAGAGCAGATTTTTCGAACTAAATTTCAGCATAAATTGTCTGATATCAACCATCGTAAATTAATTCATGAGTTCTCTGTAATGAGAGTTACTGGAGAGAAAGGTACAATGGATTCTGTTATTATTGTGTTATGTTTCTAATAAAAGGGAGATAGTAATGTTTTAATGTCTTCTTTCAAGAAGAGCAAAGATGTATTCTTCAATTCATCCCCTGTGTATTCAACTGTACACAGAATGATTTCTCAGGCACCTTGAAAAGGACGCTAACTTTTTAGCCCAAGACAGTGTGTCTTCCTTTCAGCTCCTACCTTGAAAAGCTTACTAGAAACATTTTTTAAACTCACTGAAAGGTTGAGAAACGTGCAGCATCACAATTCATTAGGGTTTTTTATATTTTGCAATAAAACACGTAGGCACGCTGAGTTCCTGCCTCGCGGAAGTTTAGTGTAGCTGCACGAACAACAGATCGTGATGCACAGTTGTAAGAGGTCATTGTGGACAACACTTTCTCTTCGGTAGTTTGCATGTCCAGGTCATGCTTTCATTAGAATGCTTGTACATCTCAGCATATGACCTGCTTTCCCGCTCCAGATGCAGTTTCAGATCTCTTTCAGACCACTCTGTTTAGTCCTTTGTAGCTGTGCTGTCTGTTTTCTAGCGTTTTATCCAGAGCTCTGGTCTGCGGAATGTGCGCTGAAATTGTTGTCCGGTTTGCCTACTGACACAGTTAAAACCTGATTAGTTAAACAGTAATTTACTCGAGCAAGTACATAGATGTCAGAGCAGATAACAACTTTTCTGGCTTTGTACCTTCCCTTGTAACACTTAATTCTGGGAGCCTGAGATCATTACATTTTCATAGAAATACTTCCTGAATGTCAAAACAGTCTGGTGCTCTCAGTGTCTGACAGTTCCTTCAATAGCAACATGCTGTGTTGCCTTAGAGTGATTTTTAATACTGGCTAAACCACCCAGTGTCAGTAAAAGGGAAAAGAAATGCATTTACTGTGTTGTTTCCATTGTACTGTGGGAGTTCATGCCTCACACGAACTATTTTTAAGTGCTTCCCCATAATGACTTGTTCTCATTAATCCCCTCACACAGAGCATGTTGCTGTTGTATTAGAGTCACGTATGACCAGCTCTTCTCTTAGATGTGATCACTGTTAACTAGTGAAGCAGAGCTAAAGACTTAATTCACTGAGAAGGTCAACACACAAGAGACCTCCAGAGCTTGAGTGATCCAAGGTGTCTGGAAATGTTTCATGATTCTTGTTTGTGTAATTTAGACTTTGTGGGTACTTTTATTCAGGGGGCAGTACTAGCAGCTGTGTCAAGCCACAAATTCAACTCCTTCTATGGTGACCCCCCTGAAGAGCTGCCAGACTTCTCTGAAGACCCCACCTCCTCAGGTATTCTAACAGAAAGTATATTTACTGCAGCCAGCCTGTCTTAATTTTGTACTGACTAGAGTACTGAGTAGTTAACTCCTTTCTTACGATTTCACAGTGTTGTGTGGTAAGTTAGCATTTCAATGTGAAACCATAAATAGTTTTAAGTCATAATGGAGTTAGTGCCTGGAGACAACTAAGAGAAGATCTCTGCACAGCTGTAAGTGTCTGCAAAAATTCTGTCTGAAGTTTTTGATTCTGTGTCTACATATAATTACAAATAATGCTATAACCTTTTATTCTGTGTATTCCTTGAGTGTGAAAGTGATCTTGCATTCTTAGGTAGTAGCAAGGTTCTCAAACCTCACTAATGAGAACAGTAGGATTAAGCTGGACACACGAGACAGTATTTCTGATACTGCAACCCAGACCACCAGATCTTCACAAATACATAATGGGTGTACTTCAGAGACCTCCAGCACACTTGAAAGCGGAAGACAACACTGTTGCTGTGCTGTGAACACGTAACTAGTCCATGGGCAGGACAGTGCTCTTACTCCAAGTAATCCTTTTGTCATTGGCCCAGACTCAGGAATTGAAATAACTCGGCAGTCCGTGTACTAGCACAGCCCTGGCATAGTTCTCTCTTAGTTTTGACACAACACTACTCACAGCATTCACAGTGCACAAGTCTGGATTGATCCATCTGATCTAAAATTAGGCTTTTGGGGATCAAGGTACGATCCTAATATGAACTTTTAATAAAAATCTAAGGCCAACCTCTGTTTTATTCTTCTGATTGACTAAGCACTGGCAGAATATTTTAGCTATACAGTGATGTCACTAGAAGACATTTCAGGAACTTAATTGCGCGTGCTGAACTGCTGTGTGAAAGTTCTCTTTCCCAATATTTTATAGATGACTGCATATGTTAAGTGTTCCTTGTCTGCTTTTTCATATAAGCAAGCAGTTTTTATAAATTACTTCAATTTGATACAGAGACTGGGAGCAGGTTTTTTTACTCTTCATTTTCTCCTGGAATTCCAGTTTGAATATATAAATTAAAAGACTGCTTCATTCTTAGACATTCAAACGGCTCACAATTTGCACAGAAGCAAAAGGGAATCTCAGATCATTGGTTGCAAATGTGTAATCAGAGATGCACAGCTTAGGCAGCCTGCTTTTGAGTATCTGAAGTAATTGTTAGTAAGGATCTGTTTGTTCTTTTAAAGACAGTAAGTTGTTTTCTTCACTAGCACTACTTTGAGTGCTTTAATTTTTATCTCCATCTTTCCATTGCCATGTGGCCATGATTGGCAGTGGCAACTTTCCTGATCTAAAAGACGCAGTTCCTCTTTCCACTTTCAGTCTCACATCAGCAGAGCACGTGTCTTCCTCCTAGTGTGATGTAAGTGTAGATATCAGTATACAGTTATGGTGCAGGTTCTGTTTTTATTTCTCATGGCATGTAAATTCTATGGCATGTCTGTGCTGTACCCATAGTAATCCTTCGTTTAGCTCTGAAATAACTGGAACAATGGCTTGGCTGTCTCAGGAAAGTGTCGTTCTTCTCTAAACTGACAACGCTGATCTCACTGATGGGAGACCAAAAAACCATACCAAGTGGGTGGTTTTCGTGATGTTTCCCTGATCAACTCCATTAGCTGATAAAATATTTAATATATTTAATATTGCAGGATGAGCGCTGAGGCTCCCAAGAAATGATATTGCAACTGTTCAGCTCCTGAAATTGCTGCTAAGAAAATCTGTTTTGTTTCCTCTTCTGAAGTACACTAATGAAGTTTTCAGATATTTCTAGCATGTAAATGGAGGCTCTTGGGATCATTCTGAATTGCACTGGTTTATAGAATTTAGACTCTAAAGTTTTAAATTGCAGTAGAAACTTGACTATCTAAAGTTTATTTAAGTTTCCTTCCTAACAACCCACGATATGATGCCAGATGATAAACTCTGATGAAGAGCTTTTAATCTTTTAAATGATATTGCCGTTATTTTGTGTTCCCATGAAATCTCATTAAATGATTCATCTGAAATGGGCAAATGTGGAAATCCTACTGAGCCAAAGATGCAGAGATACAAATGCTCATTAGGTTATGCAGATTGTGTGTCCTGTCCTCCTCGAGGTCCTTCTAAACACAGAAACATACAAATTCTTCTGTCCAGAGATCATCTTCTGAATTCAGTAGGATTGCTAGAAGCCTTGACTATCTTTCTATACAGGCAATATATCCTAGGGTATGAAGGCACTTAGGTAGTCAGTCAGACGACTTTTGTAGATGTGGAATCACAAAGGTTATTCGTGTTACGGAGCTTTACAATGACTGTCAGTAAACTACATAACTAAATTACAGATAGGTTTCATTTAAAGTTAACCAGGTATTTTTCTGTAGACATCATCCTCTCTGGTATACAGGATATATTAATAGTGTTGGTCCGCACAGCTTGTTCTAGGTGACCTATTTCTTCTTTAATCGACAGCTGTCTGCTCTAGGGCTTAACTTAATCCCACTGTCATTCTGCTGGTAACATGGCAGAAGTGAGCTTTGCTGTATTTTGAGACAGTATGGTAAAGGCTTTTTTTAAATGTCTCCAAAAATCAGGCAAATATTTTTAAATTAAAGGACTACTTTGTTGTGGATAGACTATGCTCAGAAACATCTTTAGTAAAGCCTTGAGTAGCTTAAATGTCGAGCATCTTGCAAATGTTTTTTGCTGGAATGTGAAACATTGGACTTTGAGGCTGCCTGTCATCAAAACGTTGTAAGACGTCAATTTCTCAAGGCAGTGAATGCTTTAGATATTCTAATGTGCTGAACCAAACCTAAAGCAGAAGTTAGCAATCAGCAGACCTAAAGGCTAAAACTGGCACATGAGAAGAATTAACACATAAGTGTAGATAAAGTAGACTGTGGAATTAATTAGGTGCCAGAGAAATTCACAGCCAGTCTTCTCTCTGCTGCTCTTCCCCACCCGGCTCCCTCTACTCTCCCCTGCACCCCCTGTCACCTGATGGTGCATTAGATGGAGACAGGATTTCCTCTGCTTGTGTCATGTGCTGACCATTTGTCCCCTAACAGCAAGCAGGGAAGTAACGTTTTCAAGGGTTTTGGTGGCAGTGCCTCAGAGTGAAGAATGAGCATCACGGCGTAAAGCTTTTCGTTTTAACTTGTGTTGCTGCTGCTTCTCCCTCACTCTGCAGCAACCCAGGGAAGGGGTGTGCAGTCGTTTGACATTTTGACTTGGGAAGCTGAATTCAGTAAGACCATCGCGTTTACTTCATAGTCTTAAGTAGATTCGGGATGTTTAAGTTGAAGCCTATGAATCGAAGAGGCTTTTTATAACTTTGTATTTCTGTCAACCTTTCTGCAGTCAGATTTTCTGAAGTGCTGGAGTTAAACCAGCAGAGAGTCCACAGTCCTGGGAAAGCTACAAAACTGATTTTTAGATTAAAACAGATCTTGCTTTTTGTTTAAAGGACTTTTCTCTAGAGCGCCTGCTTGAATTGTTTGGTTTACAGTGGACTTACTCTGAAATGTGACTCACAGGGTTCAGAGCAGCTTTTTGCTGCAGAAGACTCTAGATTTTTCTAAGACCTTTTTTAATAATTGTGGTTTGGTTTAGACATGGAAAACCAAAGCAACATATTGAAAACAGGCTAGCTAACCCCATGTCCTTACTTAGCCTAGGCTAACAAATACCCAACTACTGCTATTGAACTCTGTGGTAATGGTGTGTGGTAATGGAAGCACAGAAAACAGACACATTAGGTCTCCCTCAGGTTTTCAGGCTTGCTGTTTGAGTAAAGAAGGCACAAAATTCATACGGCATTTTTACAAGAGCATTTTGGTATTTTGCCTACAGATTGCTCTGTGTAAATTTAAATACTCACTTTTTTAGTCTTGTCAGAACCTATATGGCCATGTTAAAAGACATTTATGACAGCATGAGATCTTTATTTTTTTTAAATTGTAAGTGATAATAAGAAAGCTAAATCTGCTAGTCGTCTGGAATGAGGTCAGACGGCCAGCGTATGGCCAAGCTGTGAGATCACTGTTTCCAACGTTCACGGAGCTAGCTTAACTCTCAGGTTAGCGAATGATTAGGAGTTTGTGAGAATTAGATTTCATTCAATGCAGACAACGTGTAAGACTGTATTTTAAGAACAGAAGGAAGAAAAATACTGTTATGTAAAAATTACCGCTGATTTTGTAAACATTTGCAGGAGTCTTGCGTAACATCTTTACGTATGAGAGCCTGGGGAAAAAAAGCTGCGTTCACCGCATAGTTTACTGTTGTGACTTCCTTGTCTGGCGTTACAGGTCTAACTATCAGTGTTGGGATCATTAACGTTTCAAAGACTAAATTATTAACTTTTATGGTTTTACAGCTATGTTATCTTTGTTGTGGTATGTTTAAATGCAGTAACTTTTACGTTTATAAAGTCACCGTTAATTAAAGTCAGTAATGAAGTTGTATTCTGAATTGTTCTCACCATGCTTCTCAATGACACTTCTGGTAAAAATACTGAGTTCCATATAGAATTGCTAAGTTATAGTGCATTAATTAATATTCTGTTACTCTTCATTTGCAGTATGCTGAAGCAGTTTTTCAGTTCATTTCTTACGATATTCTTACTAGAAATACTTTTTTTCCATGAGGTTTTTTTTTCTTTACATATTTTAATGGTGTTGGGAAGAGTCTGGTATTACAGATAACTAACACTGCATATATGTGCTCCCATCCCGATGCCCAGTGTTTGTTTTCCTCTCATCCCAGTCCTCCAGTCCTATTTGCTTCATACAAAGCATATTAAAAATACTTTGGGGGGAGAGGGGTGGATCTGGTCACTTTGTTCCTACTATTTTGTGGCTGAAGTAGTGTGCTAGGTTGCAGCTTTATGAATCGCTTGTTCTGAGATCTTCATACTGTTTGTTGTTTGTCCAAATGCTG
>JAOXOE010000001.1:72329168-72345141 GCA_028565055.1 Phoeniculus purpureus
CTGCCTTCCTACTAGGACTTCTAGCAGCAGAAAGTAGGTATCCCTTCGTTTTCCTTTAAGGCATATCATTCCGCTATGGTGTGTCTTTGCATGCTTAAACATCAGCTTTTTTCTGTTCGCTCCTTCCAGTTTTAATACTGCCTTTTAAAGAAAAATAGCCTGTGTGTTTTTAACTAGATCTGTCTATGACTTTGAAAGTGTAATTAATCAGAAATAATACAATTGCCAGGGAATCCTGAAAATTCTAGTTTAGAGGCAGTATTAAAATTACCTATTTTTTTGTTTTTGGTATTTGCAGCACAACTGAAATAAAGTTCCATTTTCAATAATTTATTAAAGGATAAAATGGTTTGGTATTGCATCTTAGTTCCAAAAATAATGTTTTAATGGAATAATGGCCTTTTTTGCCTCCTAACACTAAACCTATACTGTGGCATTAATCCCTTTTTTCCCTTTGCTGTACCCTTGCATGAACTTTCTTGAGCAGTCTGTGTTGACGTGAAACGTGATAGATGCATATGCATTTTGTGTATGCATAGACCTGATTTAAATGACCATCCAGTGTGTGTTTTCTGAAGCAAGGAATACTATTGACATCTAGGGTGGAGGTTCTGCTGCAAATGAGCTGCACACTTTGTGAGAGACTGAAAATGCAAGCCATTCTGAAACCTGCAGATTACACAGGATAGAGGAGAAGGTGTGAATTTCAAGACCCTCTGATAGAAACCACAAAAATTTCAAAGCAAAACTAGTACAGCATTTCAAAATATAAGCTCTAAGATGTGTCTTTTTTCCTGCAGCATTCGTGACTTGTAGGCTAACTGTTGTTCTATGCTAGGACAGGGCAGCAAGGCGTACGTCCATGTCTCCATTTCTGATCTGTTGTTGTTTGGTTCAGTAGGTTATGGGGGATGTGGTTCCTTGCCCTCCTACTTCCTGGTCTCAGAATGCTTGCCCTCTAATACAAGAGGGAGAACTCAGAAAACTTTTATCTAAGCTCTACAGCAGTATTATTTTTATGTAATTGATCTTGAAGGTCTTTTCCAACCTCAATGATTGTATAAACTGTAGAGGGGAAAATGAAACCACAGTAGAGAACCTCTGCCACTGATTTTTAGGTTCTGTTTCAGCACAGAGGTTGTTTTTTGTAAACCTACTAACTGACAGTGTGCTGCCCTCTTACTGGTCAGAAGATGGTCTCCACACATCTTGCAATGAGAAAGAAAGTGTCTAAGGAAGTAATAGTGAAGGCCATTCATCTGTTTAAGTGTGTATTTGATTAGTTGCCTATGGGTGAGTGTGACACCTGTAAGGTGCAGGTCTAGTGTGCAAAACACTTCCTTCTCATTACATATTTCTTCACCAGCACTTCAGCTAGATTGTCTTCTGTCATGCTTGTGGCTGGTTTTGCAGCAAGAGATAACTCGCCATACTCATGGTGACTCTGTGTGTACGAACTAAAATGAAGGCTATCTCAAAATCAAGCATCAGTTTGTCCTCGACCCCTTTCCGTCTGCCCACTTCCCACTCACCACCTCCGTTTTTTGTGTTTCTGTATACGGTGCTATTCTTTGTGCTCTTTCTTCTGCTTGGGAACACTTCGTCACTTGTTCACTCTTCGTTTTCTTTTCTAGTGTGGTCTTTTCCTCTTCCTCCCTGTTTTTTACTCCTGCACTTATTTCCTTTGATTTTCTCCTGGCTTTTACATACCCTTTTTTCCCTAACCCTCTTAGATTCTGTAGGTGTTCTTGCTTTCTTTAATTTAATTATAAAGGCCAGCACCGTTCTCTTGCACCAAATGCCGCCTTTTCTGCTTCACTGTAGTCTCAATCAACATCCCATCTTTCTAGTTTTCTCCCTGGACTCTTCCTGGTTGTAGTACATACATATATATATATATATATATATGCAAAATATATATATACAGTGTGTGTATTTATTATCTCTGTCTTGTTTCCCAGTAGCATTCATAGTTCTGTGTGCATGTAGGAGCTTGTTTCTGAATTTAGAAAGTCTCTAACTTGACTGTTTGGTTCCTGTCCGAGAAGAAAGAAGTCGTTGAACGCTACATAGCTCAAATCTGAGGAGGATGGTGTCCTTGCCCTTCATTTTGATTACACAGTTGTGCATATGTGTGAAACGTGGATCTCCCACTGTACTTTCAACTACTACAGGCTTGTGTGTACACGTGCTTTCACTTTCATCTATCTTACGGGGGTGGTTGCTCTGGAATACTGCAAACAGCAAAGAGCACCCCATTACTGCGTGTGTTTGCAGACAGCTCCAGTGGTTGTTGCAGATGTGGTTTAAAGCGATGAAAAGCATGTGTGCTCGTTTGGCTTTCTCATCAGCACAAGCTGCAGAAGGGTCTTGTCTCTGTAAACCATTCCTTTCTCACCTTTAATAGAAACAGCATAAGTTTAGGATTTCCTCTGTAGGATCAACTCACACAGAGGTGTGAACAGTTTTAAGTGTCCACATGATGATGATTTGGGAGGTTCACCTGACTGACACTGCATCGTTTCCACAGCATTTTGATTATAGTGTTTAATTACATAATGGTTTAAACCTTTATGTCTTGAGTTTTTAGGGTGTTGTAAGCAGATGCCAGCAAAACAAAACTACTGCAAGCGCTGATGTGTACAGTTTTTACCACATGGGTCTTTTACAAGTGTAAATGTTGCTGAAGTCGTAAAGAAGAAGCAAAAACTCTCTTTAATTTGTCATACGTGAAAAATAAAAATTAAATCCATGAGACTAGAATCTCTCATTGGAGAGAGGTGAATTATCTCATTGTCACTTCAGCAGACATGCCTTATCAGCAACTCACAACGTTTATATGTTTCCTGAAAATAATTGCTCTTTATAATAGCGCCTGTGCTTTTTGTGAGACTGTAGTCAGTGATTTCATTTATTGATTCTGATTTGTGATCTCTGTCAGAATCTAACAATTCCTGATAGTTTTTGCTCAGTCTTTGCTGTATGTGCTAAGCTCAGAGCTCTTCATAAACAAAGTGAGGCATAAATCCTACCTTCCCAAATGCCTGTGCTTTTAGACCCAGGGTTGTTATTTAATTTCGTTTCCATCAGACGCACACAAGAAGGCAGCAAAGACATAAAGTTGGGAGAAATTAGCTCGTGTTGATTGTAGATTAACTAACATCAGGACTGAATTGTGATATATAAATTACAGCTAAGCTTTGGTTAGTCATCTGAAAACCACTGTCAGATCGTCAAGGCATAGTTACTTATCAAGCTATATAACATCAAGAATAGTTGAAAGGCCAATCCAAATTAAGGTAGTTTATAAGAATTAACCAAATTAAAATAAATTACTGATGTCAGGAACTTAGTTGTCTAAGGGTTAGGTTCTGTCAGTGTCTCTGTAATAAAAATAAGCTATTGTCATGGTAGTTACAGTGTCTCCGCAGAGTAATTTCCTGGAACACTGCTCGCAGGAGACTTGCAGAGGGGTTGTGTTTGTATGGTTCTGTATGTAATCGACATGAGGCTTTCTTTCACAAGTTTTCATTGCTCAAAAGAAGATCTAGGGCTGACCAGTACTTAAATAGACATTTCTCTTCTTTAATGTTAAAAATATAAACTAAAAAATTCTTTTCCCCTGTCTCAGAATGTGTTTGCAGTCAGAATGTAGCCTCCATGGTTTTCAGCAAGATCCAAGTCTTATCTAAGATCTAAGATCAGAGAAGGGAAAGGGATTCATAGATTCATTTGGGTCAGATTAAGAAGACTTGCACCCCAGTTCCTCATAAAATTGAATCCTTTTTATCTTCTGCTACCAGGGGCATTTTCACCAGCTCCCATTGACAGAGGGGACTCAGACAAAACAGCAGCAGTTAACTTGTTGAGAGCCAGCAGCCTGTGATGTTTCCATCACAGAAGCATACTTCTGCAGATAACTTGACGGTGTCTCAGGACCTGCCTGTTCTGTTCTCAGTGCAGAGCACCTGTCTCTTTGCCTGTTTCTCCATTGCCCTGCTCACAAGTTCTCTTCTATTTGTTTACAATCAATTGAGCCCTCTCACCTGTTGTTAATCAGTCTGACCATTGCCTACACCCTGAAGCATGCTTCTGCAGAGAGTGAATATTCTATATTGTAAATAAATAACTATAATAAACATAGATATAATCAGGGTCTTCTTGTATTTTGAAGACCTTAAAATGGTCCAAAAAATAAAAATCTTGAAGTATATAATTTTGTCAAATAAATAATATTGGTCCCAATTTTGTAATCATACAGCACTTGCAGACAGCTCTGAACATGCTTCTCTTGATGCTGGTTTTGTCTGAAGTTACGGTAGTGCCTATGAGCAATGTTGGGCAGTGTTAGAAACTCTAAAGAATGGGATTGTCAAGCGCACATTCAGCTTTCCTTAGAGTAAACATTCCAAAGACACAGAAAGAGTTTTGAACTCAGACAGTGTAGTTTTGCTAGGGAAAAAAAAAAATTATAGTTTTAACCCTGTGAATGCCAGGATGAGAAATGAAAGAGAATTACAACATTTCCTTCTGCCAACTGCATCTTTCCTTCAGGCTTTAAGATCTTTAGCTTTCTTAACCTTTAACTGGCTTATTGAAAGTTACGCCTTTCGGATCCCCTTTTCTAATGTGTTTGTTGTTGTCTGTGAGGCTTATCCGTAATCTCTCCATGGTCTTACCACCAGTTTCCCAGACCCTGTATTTTCTCACCTTTTCTGCTGTGTCTCCCTGTGTGGGTGTTGTGGTGCAGACAGAGGAACACGGACCGTGCCTTTCATGCTTATTCACTGTCAAAGACTGAACAGTCTTTTCTGTTCAGTGCATCTACCCCCTGTCCTGCAACTACAATAAGGCAAACCATTACTGTTACTTGCTGACCAGACACTGCTGGTCTTACAGGACCATACGTTAATACATTGGTTGGAATTACCGAGTCAGACACATTTAGTGGGAGAGGGCTAAGATTTGTACTAAGTGTGATGTAAGAGTTTCTAGACTTTTAACTTACTTGCCCTAAGCCATGGGGTCACAAATCTTGTGTAATAATTCTTGTGGGTTTTGTTATGTTTGTTCCATTTTTTTCACGGTTTTCAGAGAAATAAGTGACTTGTTTCCTTGTGTGGTTAAGAGGGGGTTGGGGTTTTTGTATTTATTCCGTTCCAAAAATACAAGAGATTGCAAAAGGGTTTGAGTTAAGGAAGGCTCATAAGAATTTTTCATACAGTGGCAAATGGAATTTCAAAAAATACAGCCATTTTTTTAAATACTAACTGTCTTGACAAAAGGACAAAGTAATGGGTAAAGAGAATGAATATGCTAAAGACAAATCAGTAAAATATACAACGTGTAGAATTCTCTATCCCAAATCTACTATGTATTTATGAAAAAGCATTCAGCAGTTCACCACCAAGCACCAGCGTTTTTGCAGACTAACACTTGATATGCTGCCATCTTTACAGATACTGACACCACTGTGGAAAACTGAAGGTATGGACTGTGGGTAAGCCACAGTTAGCATTCTAGTAATGCACACAAGCGGAAACCACCACTATCAGATTTTTGAAACAAGTTGTTCCACAAGGGACAAGTCCAGTATGCTTTGCTATGGATTTGTGTTGTGTTTCTGCATCCTCTCTGCTGTGAATTCAGCTCTCTTCACGGACTTCCATAATAGCTCCTTTCTGTCCCCATATTCCTCGCTTCTCTTTTCTCCCTTACACCATGTAAAAGTCATCCCGGTCTTCCCTATGACTCAAAACAATCCACTGGTCAAAAGGCACCAAGTCCTGTAGCGAGGTTGGCGTTAACAAGGCGAGCAGAACTAACAAAGCAAGAACAGATCTTTCTCTCTTTCCATCCTCTGTCCAGATGCTGATTTGAAAATGATTTGTGAGAGTGTTGGTCCTTTCAGGTTTGTCAGCAGTTCAAACAGTGAAAGAAGAGAAGGTGGAGGTGAGAATGCTGAGGCCAGGCATGGGGGCATAGTCAAAGTGACTTCATAAGACATTGTCAGAAAACAGGCTGAAGAGGAGCAAAGCTAAGCTTAATAAAGCCAGGTTTTAATCTCTCTTCAGTTGAACGACTCCTTATGCATAGTTACCCTGTAAGTGGGCACTGTCGAATACACACATTCTGTTCTATTGGTTTTCCTGTAAAAGCTCCAGCTTTTTGAAGTTCCAGTTGCACCACATGAAGTGAACGTTTCGTTTTCCAAAGTTCAGTTTACCGTGAGTCTTTGCTTTATTGATTTTTATTCTTTCCTGTTTTTCCTGTTTATTGCCTCACAGGAGCAGTCTCACAGGTGCTGGACAGCCTGGAAGAAATTCATGCACTTACAGACTGCAGTGAAAAAGACTTAGATTTTCTTCACAGTGTTTTCCAGGATCAGCATCTTCACACGCTACTAGATGTAAGTTTTTTCTGATAAACAATTTAAATGTGTTTCTGTGTCTGCTGTTCGTGGAATGGTTTTGTTTATCCTGAATATATTTTCTTTTTTCTCATTTCATACCTAAATGAGTTTATTTAGGTGTAGAATGTAACAATCAACTAGCACCTTACACTAAAATGCATTTTAAGACTATGCATGCAGAATGTTTTGGAATAGGAAAGTGGGTCATGACTTCGTGTGAATTAATAGCATTGCCTTAAAATAATTTGTCAGAATAGCCTTTTTCCTTTTGATAAGGGCTGGAGTTAATTTTTTTCTTTTAAATGTTAATTGTAATTTTGTAGCTGTATGGATTTCTTCCTTTTTTATTGTATTTTTATATTGGGTGATACTCTTAGACCAGCTCTATGGGTATTCTTAGAAGAAAGCCTTTTATTGTGTGAAACACCTAGGTGTGCTCCTTTGTAGCCTAGGCTTGAGCACGGATGTAATAGCCTCGGTCACTTAAATTCTGAGGTTCATGAGAGCTGTTACACCATAAGACAGCAGTGGGTGTTCCACAAGAACATGCAAAGATGACAAAGCTGGAAGATACAGATTAGTGCCTGCTGGTAGGCAAACTCGGGATCTTGTTCCCACTTCTTCTCTGTCAGGAAAGATAGTTCACTGTCTGGCAACACACAGCAGTTCAGCTGTCATATCAGATGGTTCACAGATTTATTCTTTCTGGAAAACTAAGGTGCTCTCTTTGAAAAGCAAGTAGTCTGAGGTTTGAGAGAAAACGGCTCACGCGCTCCTTATCTGTCCGTGCTTTGAGGACTTCCTGTTTTCAAAGTCTGCTGTTACCTTGTCGCGTTCGGAAATACTGTGGGTATTTCCCAATAGTTTTTGAGCTAAGCAGGCCTAACAAGTAACTACACTGTGCTTCCTTCAAAATCGTATGAATTTGGCAAAACATGCATATAATTTTGAGGACTTACTGCCTGAACTCAAACTGTATGCAAAAAACCAAGCACCTTCAGCATCACTGCATTCCTACTCTTCATCCTTCACTAAGACCCGAAAGCTTATCATACTGCCATTGATTTCTTTGTCTGCACAATGTCAGGGTCTAAAATACAGGTCAAAAATAGCAGAAAAAATGTATCTGGTGTTTTTTCTGGATATGTGGATACGCCATGCTGAAGATACAGCTCCTGCTTTCAGGCAAGTCAAAAATTTTCTAAAGGAATCTATGCATTCTACTGAGAAAAAACTCATACATCCACATCAGCAGAGGCTGTGTCCACATCAGCAAGTACTGCAGCATAATAACAGCAGATCTGTAGGGCAAAGTAGTTGACACTCAGGACCCAGAGTTGACAATCCTGTGTATTTTGACACCTTGTACTTTACTGTAGTTCTGTGCACTGAATAACCACTGGTAGGTGAACAGCATCTTCTGTCTTGGTGTCATTTAAATGTGCTCTGGTATCACTGCACAATGAAAACCAAAGCATGGTAGGAGGGCAGAATCAGGAGATTCATTCAGAAGTGCACTCCTGAATCAAACGAAAATGCTCGTGTGACCTTACAGATCATGACCATTTTATTACTGTGTCTTCAACTGCACAGCTTGGATACCATCATGAGTATCACAAATAAGAAGATGTCTCTGCTTTTTACTCTGTGAAAGACATGCAGAAATAGGAGTTATTCCAGCTACCTGATGTGCAGGTAGATGATCACAGTTGTAGAAACTTTAGACTTTTTAAAAAATGGTTGAATTGTAGAGTTTCTGGAAAATTGTTCCCATATGAGCTTTATAGATCTGAATGTAAATGGTGCCACAGTTCCTTTGGTGTCCAAACTCTATAAAATACAGTAGATGATTTGTACACTTCTTACAATTGGTTTGGTGATTGGTAAATAGTGGGACACCTGAATTCTGTGCATCCTTCAAGTTTGAGGGATTCAAACCCACACATGCTTCCCACTGAGAGAGGATCTAGCTGCATGGTTCTAAACTGGCCTGTATGGGAACCTAAGCCTTCTGGTGAAACTTCCCCACAACAGAGCTGCCTGTATGACATCTGACCAGGCACGACGAGCTGTTAAGTGATGAAGGCATTACTCTGACACAAGAGACTACAGTTCTAATCTTTGTTCCTGATATCTCTTTATGCATTTTGACATTAAACAGTTGTCAGATAAAATTGTACAAAACATGCGGGAAGAAGGTAGTAGGAAGTCCTGACTCTTCTGAATTGCATCTCCAACAAATCATCTTACCATTGACATTAAAATATGAAAATACTTTTCCCGATGTAGGTTTGTCTAGCTTGTATTCCAGATGCACCATCTTTGTATTTGCATGCTGCTGTAGAGAATGGTGATCAGATCACATGAACAAGAAATGGAAAGCCGTGCAGGAAGAGAATAACATGAGTGTAATAATAATATCTTAAACACTTGTTTAACTCTTGCAGAAAGGCCTTAGAGATTTGTTAACCATTATTATATTGTCACATAAATTCCTGGGCTTTGGTAAACCCAATGGCCCTACCTTAAGTCTACCAGCCGTTAACTCACTCTTCTGCGATGCTTTTTCCTTCTTTCCATTCTTTACAGTAGCAGTCTGTACTGTAAAGTCGTGGTACTTCATTAATGATGTCTTACTCCTATAACGGTCTACTGTCGCCTTTTAAACAATACAATGACATGACTTTTTACCACTGTCCTTATATTTAAAATTAATCCTCTTACAAGGAAGGGGCACATTTAAATATAGGCTATAATTAGTGAGACCAGAAAGCTATCAAAAAGCATTTTTATTTTGTTGTGCTGTGTGGAGAGGAGAGAGTAGAATCTTCCTGAAGGTGCTTTGACTGGAATAATACAAAATGAAATTCTAAAATACTGCAATACAGACATGAAAGACCAAAGCACGTTACAGACAGTATTGTTTGAAAGAATAAGCTTTTCCGTTGCAGTAGCTCAGATGTGGGAGATTGATTTCCCTTTATGCATTGATGCTATCCCAGCTTCTCTCAGAACTCTCTGAGTGAAATTCTTTTGGGGAAGCTGTTTCTTCTTTTCAGAGTATTTGAGGTTAATGAGGCCACCAGGACAAGTCACCTGTAAAGCATTACGTTTCACTGAGTACAAGTCTTCTAATCTGTTATAAAGTTGTGGATGTCACTTTGCATTAAAACTACTGTTCTTCTTCCTTTACTCTTTATCTCAGTCTCTTCTAAGTCGCTGCATTGTCTGAGGTCAGCATCAACATCTGTGCAGGGTCTGCTTCTACAAGTGATAGCGCTTGATGTTTACAGTTACTACCAGGAGTTGGCATGCAGAAAGGCCATTGTTTGTGCTTTCTCCAGTGAAGACCAAGGTCACTGCTGACCTTGTGTGCCGTGTTGGGAGTGCAATAAGTTTGAGGGGAGGAGCGGATGGGACATGTGACCTTAAACTGACCAACAGAATATTCCATTCCATCCCATAGATGTGGTATAAAACTGAGGCACCCCAAGAGTCTGCCCTCTTGCACTCTTTGCCTCTTTTTCAATGGCCAGTGCCCAAGAGGGACTGTGTTCAATTGCTTTGGATCCAAATCTGTGCATTCCTGAATCCAGCTCCTGCATCCACTTCGTGTCTGCCTTTGTGTCCAGTCTGGTACTTCCCCAACATCTGCATCAGTGGTGACAACAATGTAATTGCCAGCAGGGGGTTGAGTTCAGTGTTGGGTTTGGGTCTATTTCGTAGACATTTTTGTTAAAGCCGTGGTAGTTTGCTTTCTCTCTCTGTAAGTCACTCTCTCTTACTCCATTTCTCTTCCCCTTTTGGGGAAGGAGGGGGACTAATAAAGAGCATCTCTAATTCATCCCGTGGCCAGCCCAGCCTCAACCCTTGACAGTTAGGTGTTATGACAGGCAACTCTGAAGGCTGTAGAAGGTGGGTTTGAGACCATCCCACTGATCATTTTTAATTGATTGATTTGTGTGTGTCCGTTTAGATAGCTCTCTTAAAATTCTCACCCTTGGGTACCAAAACTGTTCAAAACAAGGGGAGAAAAGTTGCCAACCACTTACAGAGTGATTTATACTCACTCTGTACCGTATCTTGCAAGACTCCTGGTGTGGACTTACTGAGCAGTTTTATTGTGGAATTTTTTTCATAATAGTACAGAGTCGCCCTCAGTTCTGTTGTGTGGTTTCTTCACATACAGATGCTACACAATTCATATCAAAAACATAATTTTGTTTACTGGAGAGAGGAAAGGGCCTTCTGGAAATAAACATTCAGAAATATTCGCTTCCAAATGATGTTTACTGTTTATTAGTTGATCTGTCTTGTAAAGTAAAGGAGTAGCTTTGGGTCGAATGGATTTTGTTGTTTTCTCACGTCTGTTAGAAATATCATCAAAACTGCTGAATGCTGTAGGACATTCCTGTGTGTGACTTAGCAACTGGCCGGGTTTATGCCTGTATAAAAAGCAACGTTCTGGCGTCCGATTTAGGTGGTAAAGACGGTCATAAAATTCAGTATACAAGTAACTTTGTGGATTAACTTCACAAGTAAAATTTAAGTAGTGAAACAGGTTTTTATTACCACTGACAAATTTTTAGAAGCCTTGTCAAATGCTTGGCATGGATTGCTTTTTTAAATGGCCTTTCCTGAAAGAGATCCTGGGAAAGCCTTGCTGTCTCTGTCAGCAGTGCTGGCAGAGAAGTGGCAGTAGATGTGCAGAGGTTACTGAGCTTGGAGGCATTGCCGCTGTGTCGCAGACGGTTTTACGTTCGTGGTTGGTTGTTGCAAATCGTGTGCTGGGGCTGGAGGCTGTGCCGAGCGGGTAAGAGCTTTTACACTTCATGGTTCATGACTGTCAGGGTGTCAAAGAAGCAAGGTTTGCTAAAAAGTAAAACCAGAAGCTGCTGTTTCACGCAGCTGCCTACACTGAAGGAGACAAGAGAAATCACTCTCCTATTGAGCCCAGTAGTCTGGTCACCTCTCCAGGGCGCTGTCTGTGGATTGCAGATGTCGCTTCATTTACAAGTGAGATTTTTGCACAGCAGAAGAACAATATCAGCTTTTGTGCAGCTGGGGCCTCTCTGTGCTCCTGCCTTTGTCTGCATCTGGCTGTCCTGAGCCAGAGAGTTCTCCGGGCTAATAGTTCTCTTTTGGCTGCTCATGTGTAAGGTTGTTACAGCATTGTCCTAGATGGTGTGGTTAAGGTAAGTGGTGTTATTTCTGTAAGTGTGCCTGTGGTAGAAGTGTTGTTTAAGAAAGTTTGGGTTACCTTTTGCTGCTCTTACACACGACACACTTAAGGTTTTAACTTAATGAGTTGAAATACGTTTTGGAGTAGCCATGTGTGTCCTGTGCGTAGCCGCTTCTTCCCTTAGAGTCGAATTTACAGTCACAGTGCAGTGTGGAAGGCTTGCTAATTTTTCAAGAGGATCTTGCTTTTAGGTCTCTCATCCTTTGCTGCTGATGGGAATGTTTCAAAGGAAAACGCATCTTTGCACACTTGAGGGTTCCCTCACTATGTCTTTTGAACTCAGTCATCCAACCAGATTTGGTCCTGAATTCTAGACTTGCACAGGAACGTGTTTTCCCTTCTGCTAGACCAAATGTTGTTGAGCCCTCTGTTCAGTCTCTTACGTGGCTGGCTAAAGCTTTCCACTCGGATTTATTTTGGGTTGTTCTGTTTACTTTCTCAGTGCTGGATACTGGCGTGGGGAACCTGAAGGACTTCTGTAAAAGTAACAGTGGTTCAACTGAGGCTGTAGATCACAGTGTGAAAATGTGTTAAACTCTCCATCCATTTATCCCTCGTTTGCTCCTATCCGAGCAAAGTGATTTAAGAGCTCTGTTACATACTTGGGGAAGAAAGCAAAGCAAGAGCCATTTTTATTTCTATTTTCAGAGCGCTTTCATGTCCTTCTTTCTTTCTTTTAAACCATTTACTGTCCAACATAGAAAAGAAAAGAAAAACAGCAGCTGTGTATAAAAAAGCTCTAATAATCTCCATCAATTGCCTAATTTTTCTGTGTTTCTATTTGAATAAGGATGGCTTTCGGTGTGGATCTCGTGCCATGCTTCACGTTTTTCAGATCAACATTGGTTCTCACCCTCTTGAATACTGATTATGTGAAAAGTAATAAGTAGAACATCTTTGTAGTGAAACATTAACAGGTTTCTTCTGCAAAAACAGAACAGGATGTGATTGTGTGCTGGATGTCTTTCTAAACTCTCGGAACACGTTATGTGAAAACAGTCTTTCTAATTTTTTGAAACACCTTGTTTTCTAGTTAACATTTAATTGATGTGTCAGTCAACAGCAAGTGGAAAATCTTTGTTAAAAAAAAAAAGCAGCTCTGTTGGCAGGAAAACACCTTGCTATTTGGGGAATCCAATCTGGCTTTTGTCCCAGTCCAGCAGAGGCAGCATGCTCAGCCCCAGGGAATGGGAGGGACTGGCTCTCATACTGCAAAGGAAGCTCCTTTCCCAAGTAGTGTAGAAGGACCAGTGACCAAGCCTTAGGGAGAACTGAAGAAGGTGCTTCAGCAGGTGGGCTGGATCATCATCACCAGTGCAGCATGCTTTATCTCTAAAAGGTAACGTCTTTGGAAGGCCGTGTCTGAAAGAACACTAACGTACTCTGCATTACTCCATCACCATTCTCTAAAACACCTTCCATTTGCCACGTGCTTCCTATCTTTGCATTTCATTTGCTGTGTTCCTGGGATATGTAGGTGACTGTGCTAGTCAACAGCATCTAATTGTTTCCTTGTTCTTCCTGTTTGTGTGTCTTAAAAATTTATATGGATAATCTGTCTTCTGCTCCGTCTTCTGAGCAGGAGCTATTTTTGTTCCGTGTTTGTGCAGACAATAAAAATAGATTACTAGGTCTCTTAAATACAAGACTAATAGAAATAAGAGCTAACAGTAACTTCTAGTTTCATTAAGATTCTTTTTTGGAAAATGTATACATTCACCACTCTCCAGAAATGCCAAATTCAGAGTTGGATTGCATGATGCTGCATGGAACCTGTTTTCTTTCTAACTACTGTGCTGTGTCGTATCTGAGTATTTATAAGCATTGTAGTGGTGTGGTGAATCAACAAGCAAAATCCACTTAATAATGTATTTGCTTTAAATGAGAGTTGTACTACTTAGCCTATTCCTCTTGGCCAATGTCACCTTCCCGTGGCATGTTACCGAGAGCGTGTGTATGTGCATCGGTGTGCACCAACACGTCTTACTCCAAAAGCGTGAATGTGTAGACTTTTTTAGTAGGTGGAATTAACATTTTCTTGATTGCAGTGTATTTTTATGTTGCTAGGCTTTGATCTATCAAAGAACACTGGGGTTGTATTCCTGGAATTTGTAGAACATGTAATTAATTTCACTGTTGCTATTTTGAGGAAAAGAGGATTGTTTAAAAATTTTGACTTTCTACATTTTCTTCACTTCTTTTTATGTTCAGTATAGTTCAAGTTAGCTTTAGATCCATTTTAACCACAAGGGCTACCTTCTTGGGTTTTTCTTCCTTGCAAAACACTTCAAGTTTTGCAAGAAATTTCTCAAAATTCCTCAAGGAACTTGGGACTTACTCTGAGCAGTGACAGAAGTAAAGAGATGCTACAGTGCTCTGGATACAGCCCACAAATCTTGAGTAACTCTTCGGTGTTGTTGGTGCTAGGAGCTTTCTTAAGAATTGTATATCCACACTTAGTTTACATGAGAATATCCAAAGGCAATATAGTTACAGCCCAGTGAGCTGGGGTTCTGCGTCTGAAGTCAGTCATGCCTCACTACCTCCTACTTCCAGTTATTCAAGTACTTGGCTGGTACATGTTGACTGTTCTTTGTACTAATGAGCTCATTGCAGTCTATTTTCATTCTCAAAGTATCATTACAAAAGGTCTACGTGGATAGGGACAAAGTGAAGTCGTCGTAATTTCGCCATCAGCGACTCGTGGTGCAGTCACAAAGCAGATGAGAAGCTGTGTTCTTCACTGACCCTCTGTAATCACTGTCGATTTGACTACTTTTGTCTGGGTTCTGTAACCCCCTGGTGTGAGTTTTGTGGTCACTAACATCCTTTTCTTCAAGATGATAGTCTAACCTAGAAGCTTTAATTCAAATTACAGAACTACTAGAGAGAGTCCAACCGAGGGCTACAAGGATGATTAAGGGACTTGGGACATCTGTTGTAGGAGGAAAGACTGAGAGAAATGGGGTTGTTTAATCTGGAGAAGAGAATCACAGACTCACAGAACATTAGAGATTGGAAGGGACCTCGAAAGAGTCCAATCCCTCTGCCGGAGCAGGACAACAAATGTCACTCCAATCTTCAAAAAGGGTAAGAAGGAGGACCCAGGTAACTATAGAACAGTCAGCCTCACCTCCATCCCAGGAAAGGTGGTGGAACAATTTATCCTAGATGCTGTCTCCAGGCACATCAAGGACAGGAGGGTCATTAGGGACACTCAGCATGGCTTCACCAAGGTAAAGTCGTGCTTGACCAACCTGATAGCCTTTTATGAGGGCATAGCCAGGTGGACGGATGATGCCAGAGCAGTGGGTGTGGTCTATCTTGACTTCAGTAAGGCATTAGACACAGTCTCACACAGCATCCTCGCAGCCAAGCTGAGGCAGTGTGGACTGGATGATCAGGTAGCGAAGTGGATGGTAAACTGGCTGCAGGATAGAAGCCAGAGAGTAGTTGTCAATGGGACAGACTCTAGACGGAGGCCTGTATCTAGTGGAGTTCCCCTGAGGGTCGGTGCTGGGACCAGTACCATTCCATCTATTCATTAATGACTTGGATGATGGATTAGGGAGCACTGTCAGCAAGTTTGGTGACGACACAAAGCTGGGTGGTGTGGCCGACACCCCAGCAGACTGTACTGCCATTTGGTGAGACCTGGACAGGCTGGAGAGCTGGGCAGAGAGCAATTTAATAAAGTATAACAAGGGTAAGTGCAGAGTCTTGCATCTGGGCAAGAAAAACCCCAAGTTCCAGTATAGGTTGGGGAGTGATCTGTTGGAGAGCAGTGTACGAGAAAGGGACCTGGGGGTGCTGGTGGACAGCAGGATGACCATGAGCAAGCAATGTGCTCTTGTGGCCTAGAAGACCAACAGCATCCTGGGGTGGATCAGAATGGGGGTGGTTAGCAGATCGAGAGAGGTTCTCCTCCTCCTCTCACACCTGGAGTATTGTGTCCAGTTCTGGGCGCCTCAGTTCAAGAAGGACATGGAGCTGCTGGGGAGAGTCCAGCATAGAGCAATGAGCGTGATGAAGGAAGTGGAGCACCTCCCTTATGAGGAGAGGCTAAGGGAGCTGGGTCTCTTGAGCTTGGAGAAGAAGAGACTGAGTGGTGACTTCAATAATGTCTATAAATATTTGATGGGTGGGTGTCAGGATGATGGAGCCAGGCTCTTCTCAGTGTCATCTAGTGATAGGACGAGGGGCAATGGTTGTAAGCTGGAACATAGGAGGTTCCATATAAAGATGAGAAGGAACTTCTTCACAGTGAGGGTGACAGAGCACTGGAACAGGCTGCCCAGGGAGGTTGTGGAGTCTCCTTC
>JAOXOE010000001.1:72362280-72462723 GCA_028565055.1 Phoeniculus purpureus
GAACAGAGGAGGTTCCACATCAATATGAGAAGGAACTTCTTCCTGGTGAGGGTGACAGAGCCCTGGAAGGGGCTGCCTACGGGGGTTGTGGAGTCTCCTTCTCTGGAGACATTTAAAACCCGCCTGGCATGTTCCTGTGTGACTGGATCTAGGGGATCCTGCTGTGGCAGGGGGATTGGACTGGATGATCTTTGGAAGTCCCTTCCACTCCCTAATGTTCTGTGACTTATGATCTGCTTCGTGCCATTGCATCAATATCCACTGTACTGCTAATTCTTTCTTCACTGAGACACTTGGATTGGACTAGATGATCTGTCAAGGTCCCTTCCAATCCCTAATGAAAACGAAAGAGCCTCTTGCTTGACTTCACAGGGAATGCGGTCTGAGAGCAGAAAGGCAGCACCAAAGAGGAAAACAATGTAGTTGTACTCTAACGGCTGCTCCTGCTATAAAACATAGATAAACCTTTCGCAACCTCATACAGCTTTTATTGCTCTCAAAACCAAGATCGTCCTGTTACCCGTGTTAGCTATCCCAGAGCAGCCAATGGATGGAGCAGACTGGAATCTTCCCCTTTAGGAATGCACTTGGTCCCCTACAAAAGCCCAGCGGCGGAAGGAAAGGGTCCTGCTGTGGTTCACAGCCATGTTTGAACAGACCAATACATTTCATAAATCTAAGTGTAGAATAATCTGAGAGTTCTCGCTTGGTCGTAGATTAACGTACTTGGATGCGCAGAATCACAGAATGATCACGGCTGGAAAGGACCCCCTAGATCACCGAGTCCAACCAGACCCTACAACAACAACAAACCTAACTACCCGATTGATTGACAAACACAAACGAACCCCCTCCATCCCTGCCACTAGAGCAGGGTGTGAAGCACCACGTCTGCACGTTTCTTAAACACCTCCAGGGATGGGGGCTCAATCCCCTCCCTGGGAAGGCCCTTCCAGTGCCCAACCACTCTGTCTGTAAAGAATCTCTTCCCAATCTCCAATGCAAACCTCCCCTACCTCAGCTTCAGACCATTTCCCCTAGGTTTGTCGCTAGTTCCTAAGGAGAAGAGGCCAACACCCACCTCTCTCCAACCTCCTTTCAGGTAGTTGTAGAGGGCAACGAGGTCCCTCCTCAGCCTGCTCTTCTCCAAACTAAACCTGCCCAGCTCCCTCAGCCTCTCCTCACACGACTGGTTCTCTAAACCCCTCATGAGCTTGGTCACTCTGCTCTGGACACCTTCCAGCATCTCAATGTCTTTTCTATAAAGACGGGCCCAGAACTGAGCACAACACTCAAGGTACGAGGGCAGGATAACTTCCCTTCCCATGACGGCCACCCTATTCCAGATCCAAGCCAGGATCGCAGAATCATTAGGGATTGGAAGGGACCTCGAAAGATCATGTAGTTCAATCACTCTGCCACAGCAGGACCACCCAGACCAAGTCACACGGGAACGCACATGCAATACATCCGGCCGAAAGAATGCAAATAACTATTCAAACTCTGAATATTCATGGCTGGTCATAACATGAATAATCCTCAAGGTGAATAAAGAAGAGGAGAGCTCTACTTCAGAGCAGATCTGTAAATTAAGAGAGCCATAAATTCACCGGGGAGAAATTAGGTGCCCTGCCGTATCGCTCACGCTGTCAGAATCCCCAGAGCTGGCTTCCTATGCTGTAGCACTACTGCGAGTTGGTATCTGCAGTAGTTTAACAACTAACTGCCCTTTGCTTTGGGTATCAAAGCAAGTAGAATCTCCCTCTTTCCTCGTCTCCTCGAAATCACTACTTTAATTAAAACTAACTTACCGACTTCAGAGTGTCGATGTACACAGCAGACATCAGCAAGTAGATAAATGTACACACTGGTACCGTAAGGACCCCACGCACAGCCTTCCGCTCCTTCAGGATTGCCTGAAATTGAGCAGAGATTCACAGGGATTCCCTTTCTCAACAGAAACCTATAAACAACCTCAACCCCCCCACATCTTCGGCGTTTTCCTGGCTTTCCTTTATGACAGTTCACAGAACCACAAAACATTAGGGATTGGAAGGGACCTCAAAAGATCATCTAAGTCCAATCCCCCCACCACAGCAGGATCACCTAGATCCTCCTTCTGGGGAGGATCAGTGGAGAGAGAGGTTTGATAACTTATCCCGAAGCAAATACATTCTTCAAAATTGTTTCTAAGGTTGAACTTGGCCATGAGAGCAACATTTTGTGGGTCATAGTAAAGGTCCTAGATAAATTCCCTAGTGAATTTATACAACCTGGTCTTACTGGGAACTGAGAAAAATGATAAAGAAATAGGTGGATGCTTTTTAACACAAGATTTGGCTTTTTACCTCTTGTACAAGGAACCTGGGGTCGGCCACATCACTGCTTCTGTAGTTCAGCTACAAGCAGGATCGGCTTGACAGCAGCTTTTAAAATCTTCCAGTGAGTCCAACTTGGCCCAAAATCACCAGAATGCCCTGAAACCAGGTCCTTAATCTAAAATGAGAAGTTAAAAAGTCCTTGGAACTTCCTTTGCTGTTAACAAGAAACGTGGGCTTCATCCCACTTCACCCTCTCAGCCTAACGAGTCTTCGTTCTCCAGGCTAATAGGATGAGCAGCTGAACACAGAAATCACAGAACAACAGGGCTTGGAAGGGACCTCAAAAGATCATCCAGTCCAATCCCCCCTGCCACAGCAGGATCACCTAGATCAAGTCGCACAGGAACACGGCCAGGTGGGTTTTAAATGTCTCCAGAGAAGGAGACTCCGCGAGGTTTTCCAGCATGTTCTTTCACGATGAGCTGCTGTCTCTCTACAGCGGACAAGCAACACATTTGTCAATATATCACAGAGTACTGAATAAAATTAGGATGAGTTATGAGAAAACACTCTAAGGACAGAAGTGGGAAGTTAGTTACCCTGGGAAGGACAATTAAGACAAACAGGTCATTTATCAAGTAAAGATGAATTGCGTTTCTTACAAAGTTCTACAAGCGTGTTAAATCCAGCAACAGGGATTTCATGTTCTGCAGTTAAATGTGGGACCGAAAGCTGGGATGTAAGTTACCACGAAAGCAGGCACTACATTCCTGTTACCACTCTACACCAGTTAAAAACTTTAGTCTAGATTTTGTCAGCATTATCTTTGCAGTAAGTTACCCTGGCGAACCTCAAGAGACGTTCTCCTCCCCTTCCACTCTGCCCTGCTGAGACCACAGCTGGAATCTTGTGTTGGAATCAGTTCTGGGCCCCCCAGTTCCAGAAGGACACGGAGCTGCTGGAGAGAGTCCAGTGCAGAGCCACAGAGATGATGGAGTGGAGCATCTCCCTGATCAGGAAAGGCTGAGGGAGCTGGGGCTCTGGAGCTGGGAAAAAAGGAGACTGAGGGATGACCCCATTGATGTTGATAACTATGAAAAGGATGGGTGTCAGGAGGATGGAGCCAGGCTCTGCTCAGGGGCACCCAATGATAGGACAAGGGGCAATGGGTGTGAGCTGGAACAGAGGAGGTTCCGTATCAATATGAGAAAGACCTTCTTCACAGTGAAGGTGGCAGAGCACTGGAAGAGGCCACGTAGGGGGGTTGTGGAGTCTCCTCTGAAGACATTTAAAACCTGCAAGGATACGTTCCTGTGGAACTTGGTCTAGGTGATCCTGCTGTGGCTGGGAGATTGGACTGGATGATCTTTCAAGGTCCCTTCCAATCCCTAATGTTCTGTGATTCTATGAAAACTGAAACTGAGATCCAAAAGAAGAATTAGGAAGGGGGACATTGATGGTTAAGGCTTGTAGATGATGGCTGCTAGTTAAAATGGTAGCACCTTCACCCCAATGGGGTATAGGCTCAAAGGCCTCTGCTAGTAACATGATTTAGGGATATGAAAAGAGAAGAAGTCACAGCCGGAGATTTAAACCTAGTTTCCGCTTTGAAAGCTGCCTTGGAGTACTGGTTCCAGTGATCTCCACTAAGCAAAGAGGATATGGCCAGGCTGGAGAGGGTCCAGAGAAGGTCCATAAGGATGGTCAGAGGACCAGAAGACCTTTGAGACCCTGAGAGAGGTGGGATTGTGCAGCCTTAGCAGGGACCTTATCCCCATGGACCAGGACATGATGGGGGGCCACCATGAAGACGGAGACTCCCTTTTCCCGAGGAATCTCATGGAAAGTACAAGGGGTGATGGATCCAAGCTGCTCCTGGGGAGATTCCCATGAGCATCCTGAGGGAAATTCTTCCCTATTAGAACCATTAAACACCAGAATCATCTCCCCAGGAAAGGGGCTGATGCCCTTCATTGGACAGTTTTAGGACCCAGCCTGACAGGCTGCTGGGACAGTAAATTTCAACTGAATTTTTAGCTGGAGAGGTTGGACGAGATGATCCTTGAGATCCCTTCCAACCTGGGATTCCATGAATCTATGAATTTTCAAGAGGGAGGATGCCAATACTCTCCTTTCACATGCTAATTCCCCGGTTTCAACAAACCGGTAGTCTCCTTCACCTACTCACATTAGCATAAAACAAGGAGCTCGAATCTGCATTTTTCAAATCAGCCTGGTTTCAAACTTCCCAAAACACAACGAGCCCAGTTCATACATGTGAAATGCCCAAGTGTTGCAAATGCAACGTTCATTTGCCTCCTGCATCCAGAACGGCCCTTCCATTTTCATTTTAATCACCAGCGATCCATTGTTCCAAATTCCTTTAAATACATGTCCCCCACTGCTGCCCATTTATTCTGCAGAAACAATTTTGAATATTTTGCGGGCGAAAATAGCGTGAAGCGTTGAAATTCATGTCGCTCCTCTCCGGAGCAGATGACTGATGAGGTGCATATTTCCAAGGCTCTGAAAATATGAGCCAGAAATAAATAGCAAATGAGATTATCCTTGTATTGATTTCTCTGCAGTCTATTCTGATTAACCAGCAAATCAAAAAGGTTTCTCCCAGCTGCCCTATGTTCTTCATTATCCATACGTGTGGCTTCTGATAAGTAAGTGCTTCTTTTCATTATCAGATACCTGGGTGCTTTTCTGCTCTGCTACCCAGAAAGCTTGGATGACTTCCTGTACGGCTGAACTTTCCAAGAGTGGATTCTAATATTCTCTTTGTTCTCTCCAAAAGTCTCCACAGCACAATTTATCGTTCAGTTCTCTTACTGCTTGTTTCAAAAGCAGCAGGTCTTGCTCAAAATGTTCTGGTGCCCTTGGTCCTTCTTAAGGTCTTAAATCACAGAATCACAGAACATTAGGGATCTTGAAAGATCATCCAGTCCAATCCCCCCTAACACAGCAGGATCACCTAGACCAAGTCGCACAGGAACATGTAAAGGCAGGTTTTAAATGTCTCCAGAGAAAGAAGCAACCACTGGGACAATCTGAGCCTGTGGGACAATATTACTACCATTTTCTTCTCAGAAATCAAAACTAGTTGTTTATCTGAAAGAGTTACTGTGATATCAGTTCAGCGCAGAGCCACAAAGATGATGAAAGGAGTGGAGCATCTCCGTGATGAGGAAAGGCTGAGGGAGCTGGGTCTCTTGAGCTTGGAGGAGACTGAGGGGTGACCTCATTAATGTCTATTAAGATGTGAAGGGTGGGTGTCAGGAGGATGGAGCCAGGCTCTGCTCAGTGTCATCTATTGATAGGACAAGGGGCAAGAAGTTCCTTCTCAGATTGATGTGGAACCTCCTATGTTCCAGCTCACACCCGCTGCCCCTCATGAGTGGATGGCAACATTTTCTAAAAATTGAAGAAAACCTCACGCAATGTGGCGATGACTGACGGCCAAAGCCAAGGACTGCTCCCAAATGAATACTGCAGGAGAGTAAGCATCAGGAACAGTACCTCCACGTACTGCAGGCAGTGTGGCATCACATAGGTACATCTGTACAGTGCAGAGATTTGTTTTCAGGACTCTGTATCTCCGTTATTCCCCTTTATTTCATTTGTTTGGAGGACTCTGTATCTCCGTTATTGCTAGCTTTAGACTGGTCCTGTAGGCTGAAAGCCTGTTGACAGCTGATGAACATGAGGAGCACTCGTGGAGCACGACCCTCCCCTTGAGCTTCCTGCAAAAGGCATCCCGACAGAGATCAGCCCAAGGCATCATCAGAAACCTGATTAGGAGATTTCACCTCACAGAGGCTAATCCAATTTAAAATGTTGCTATAGACATATCCAGTCTGACAAGGGGTAAAAATACATCCCAGACCTATCGCTTGCTTTGTGCAAGGCAGGGAGGGGACTTCAACACAAGCTGGAGAAACAGCCCAAGGTCCCAGGACTGGTGCCTCCACCTGGAGAACACTGTTTGTCTACATATGTATAGCTTCCCATCCCATCACCTGTCTGTTGGCAAGGCTGAAAGTCAAAGTAAAAGGTGCAGTAGGAGCAACTGAACTGAATTTGTTAGGTTTTGCCACGCAAAGGTGTACTCTGTAGTAAAACACGAGTGGTACCCACCTCGCAGGAATAAGACAGTAGGAGCTGAGCAACAACTTCAACTGCTGCCTAACCCTGGCTTGATTTCTGTTTATCCTCTACAGAGATGGCTAGAAGGTAAAACCAGTTTTGAATTGCACTGCTTGTGCTGTCGGTCGCAGAGCTAACAACAGCAACTCCTACTAAAGATTTTGGTGAGTGGAAGAATCACAGAATCACTCTGGTTGGAAAAGAGCCCTGGGATCATCAAGTCCAACCATCCACCCTACCTTAGAAGTTCAGCCCTCAACACCTCATCCAAACAAACTTTAAACACATCCAGGGATGGTGACTCAACCGCCTGCCTTGGCAGCCCATTCCAGTGCCCGACCACCCTTTCTGGGAAAAAATTCTTCCTACTATCAAGTCTAAACCTCCCCTGTTGTAACCTGAACCCCTTCCCTCTCGTTCTATCACTAATTGCTAATGAGGAGAGACCAGCACCAACCTCTCCCACGTCCTTGCAGCTGTGTGACCGCTGCTGGAGCGACAGCCGGCTTGCGAGGAGGGCTGTGGGCTGTGTCCTTGTGCCATCTAGTGACTGCCTCGTGCCTCACTGAGGGCTGCCGGTGGGGAAAGCCTTCCTGCAGGAATGCCTCACGCTTGCTTTCCACATCTGTGTGTCCCCAGATGTGTGGCTGATCGCTTCCAAGTGCAACTGCTGGCAGTTTAGTTGTTGGAGAAGAGAAGGTAAGAGAGAGTGGGTTCAGTCTTTAGAAGCTACTTAGCCTTTGGTAGGATCACTCGTTCCTCTTCTGCAAAGGAATGTGGAAATGTGAGGTCATATTTTCTATTTTATTTATATTCTATAATTGTGGCACACAATGATGTTACCTTTTTTTCCTAACCAGAGCGGGGAATTACCACAAAGGTGGTGATTTTTTTACCTCACGAGCAGAATGAAGCTCTTTCTCAAGAAGCCCTTAGAGAGACTGTTGAATAAAAGTAAACAAGTCATATGGTCAGGCACTGGAATGGGCTGCCCAGGGAGGTGGTTGAGTCACCATCCCTGGACGTGTTTGAAGATGGTTTGGAGGAGGTGTTGAGGGCTCTGGTTTAGGGCTGAACTTGTCAGGTAGGGTGGATGGTTAGACTCTGATCCCAGGGGTCTTTTCCAACCAGAGTGATTCTGCAATTCACACATTTTTAAGGAAGAACCAAACAGCCAGCTGGCATTTGTGTCTCACCTGTCCTTAGGAGAGGGTGTCAGGCAGGGATTGCTGACTCACATGGAGAGAAAGCTGTGGTAGCAAGTCTTGTCTCAGTCAGGGACAGCCGTTTAGAGAGGATTTGCCTTAGTGTCAGGAAAATCTGTTTAGACGATCAGCAGCAATCCAGGCTGAGGACGGGATAGCGTTGTAACATTAGCCAAATCCTATTAAAGGAATCAAGGATTCAGAGTGCTTCCTCAAAAAGATCTGTTCAGAGGGTGGCCCTGAGTCTAGAAAATGAAGAATGACAAATCCAAATGAAGTCCTTTGAACCTCTCTCCATTTATCAGCATTTTTCTCCCTGATGGAGACACAGGCTGAAAACTGTGACAAGGGTGTCGGCGAGGGCGGTGTCTATTCCTTCATGGTCCAAAAGCAATTCAAAACCCCATGACACTCACTGCAAGAAGTACTTTAATTCATTTCTTTGCCAGGGATTCATGAGCACGGTTTTCCTGAAGAAGCTGCACCAAGGGCACCATATGCTAGAAGCAAGGCTGACCTGAGGGCAGCTGCAGGAGGTTCAGCAAGGTCAAGCGCTGGGTCCCACACTTAGGTCACCACAACCCCCTGCAACACGAAAGGCTTGGGGCAGGGAGAGTGGCTGGAAAGCTGCCCAGCAGAAAAAAACCTGGGGATATTGATCATTGGCTAAGTATGAGCCTGCAGCATGCTCAGGTGGCCAAGGCAGCCCATGGCATCCTGGCCTGTACCAGAAATAGCACTGGTGAGGCCACACTTTGAATACTGGGTTCAGCCTTGGGTCCCTCACTACAAGAAGTAGTCATTGGGGTGCTGGAGCGGGTCCAAAGAAAGGCAACAAAGCTGGTGTAAGACTGAGAGCGCAAGTCCTGTGAGGAGCAGCCAAGGGAACTGTGTTGTTTAGTCTGGAGAAAAGGAGGTTTAAAACCTGCCTGGCCATGTTCCTGTGCGACTTGATCTAGAGGATCCTGCTCTGGCAGGGGGATTGGACTGGATGATCTCTCGAGGTCTCTTCCAATCCCTAGGGTTCTGTGATCTGTGAAAAGTGTGCAAGTGGTTAAAAGTAGAGAAATGACAGGAGGGATCTGGTGGGGGTTGTGTGTGTGTTCACGCTGGGAGAATCCCCAAGAGTTTGTCATTCTGTAAATAATTTTTAGTACTGTGGGCTAGCAAAGTAATTGACATCGGACACCCACAATTTGCTGCTAAGAGACCAGCTGGCATGTAACTCATCACTGTTTTTAAAAGATTACTGTTAGCTTCCAGAAGCTGGCTGATGCTCTAATGCAGAATTGTGCTGACAGCAAAGCCAATCACAACCCCACAGGCACTTACTTGAGGGCTCAGAGCTGCTTTGGGTCCGCAGCAGGCAGCATCTCACCAGGCGACTCTGTCAGGCATCCCCCATTTTGGTGGTAGGGACTGTTCTCCCCAGGCAGGTTGCAAGCAGGAGGCTGTGATGCGTTGAGAATTTCAAAGCGAGGAGGGAGCATGAAAGAAGAGGCTTCCTGATAGAAAGGCATTACATCACCAAAAAGGTGAGAGAGGAAGAAACAAACAGTTGAGAGTGAACTCCTTAACATTACCCACAGGCAGACAGCAGGCAGGACCTGGTCTTGCAGATGACCTAACAGCTTCGATCTTCTTTCTTGTGCAGTGAGGGTTCAGCAGCAGCTCCCAAGGCAGCTCAAATGACCTAACAGCTTCGATCTTCCATCTTGTGCAGTGAGGGTTCAGCAGCAGCTCCCAAGGCAGCTGGTACTGTGGGAAAAAAGATCTCCAAGTTAGCACTTGTGTTTTGTGTTATGCAATAGCTCCGCAGTAAGAACCAGAGTGAACCTTGTTGAATGAGGTGGGTGCCCTGAAGACAGAGGATACAGAGAAAGCAGAGATACTGCACACCTTCTTTGCCTCTGTCTATACTTCTGGGGGCTGTCCTGATACCAAGCCCCAGACTGCTGAGGCCTCAGAGGAAGTCGAGACAAAAGAGGAGTTTGCCCTGGTTGAAGAGGACTGGGTTAGGGATCAGTTGAGCAAACTGGATGCACATAAATCCATGGGCTGGGATGGGATGCACCCACAAGTGCTAAAGGGAGACAGTGAAAGTCATTGCTAGGCCATTCTCCATCATCTTTGGTAAGTCATGGGGATCAGGAGAGGTGCCTGGGGACTGGAGGATGTCACTCCAATCTTCAAAGAGCGTAAGGAGGAGGACCCAAGTAACTATAGACCTGTCAGCCTCACCTCCATCCCAGGAAAGGTGATGGAACAGTTTGTCCTGGACACTGTCTGTAGGCACAGCAAGGACAGAAGGGTCATTAGGGACAGTCAGCAGGGCTTCACCAAGGGGAAGTCATGCTTGACCAGCCTCAGAGGCTTTTATGAGGGCATCACCAGGTGGATAGATGATGGAGAAAAGGAGACTGAGGGGGTGACCTCATTCATGTTTATAAATACATGAAGAGCGGATGTTAGGAGGATGGAGCCAGGCTCTGCTCAGTGTCATCCAACGATAGCACAAGGAGCAGTGGGTGTGAGCTGGAACACATAAGGTTCCATATCAATATGAGAAGGAACTTCTTCCTGGTGAGGGAGACCGAGCACTGGAAGGGGCTGCCCAGGGTGTTGTGGAATCTCCTTCTCTGGAGATATTTCAAACCTGCCTGGTTATGTTCCTGTGGAACTTGGTCACGGTGATCCTGCTGTGGCAGGGGGATTGGACTGGATGATCTTTCGAGGTCCCTTCCAATCCCTGATGTTCTGTGATTCTGTGAAATGGCCAACGTAACTCACGTGACAAATAAGGGTTCACCCCACCAGAGCTCAAAACATGATCCTTTTTTGGGAGTAAAAGGTAAGTTACCTCAGGAAATAAACATCTTCAGAAAAAGAAGCAGTTTTCTCCAGTGAAAACTATGAATTTGAATGCACTAGCCCCTCAGGCTTACTTGTTGATGCTCTCTTTTTCACATCACATACGAGCAGCAAGGGGGAATGCCCCACTCCTGAGAGAGAAATGAAGATGCTCTCACAGCTCAGGGCATTTGCCTATAACCAAAGCAACCCATTCAGATGTGAACCATTTCTCCTGAAGCACAGAAGGAGCAGCTGCTGACGCCATAAGCAAAAGTAGGCAGGTGAACAGAAACAGAGCAATAGAAAACTCAGTATGAGAATTGCCAGCCACAATTTCATAAGCAATGAGCTAGAAAAGTCAGAACTGACCAAGAAAAAGAGCTCGCTCCTCAGCCAGCATGGAAGGGCAAACACCTATCACCTGGCCACAGCGTTTCTAGCAGCGTGAATGCACGACTGGCATGGGCACAGACCAAAAATGCTGCTTCTGTGAGAGAAGCAATAAGAACTCCATCTACATTCATCCAGAAATGAGCAGACAAATATCCAAACGACTCAGAAACTGGAAGCTTTCAGAGCAGTGAGTCTAAGTCAGAGATATCAGCCCAGTCCTGCATGCTGACTCACGTGTACCTGAAATGTGCTTCCCATCTCAGTGCAAACAGCTGCCGTAGATATCTGTGGACACGTAAGAAGGCAGGGCTGTGCATTAAGAACACCAGTTTCACAGAATCACAGACCATTAGGGATCAGAAGGGACCTCGAAAGATCATCTAGTCTAATCCCCCTGCCACAGCAGGATCACCTAGATCCAGTCACACAGGAACATGTCCAGGCGGGTTTGAAATGTCTCCAGAGAAGGAGATTCCACAACACCCCTGGGCAGCTCCTTCCAGTGCTCTGTCACCTCACGGAGAAGAAGGTCCTTCTCATATTGATGTGGAACCTCCTGTGTTCCAGCTCACTCCCATTGCCCCTTGTCCTATCACTAGATGCCACTGAGCACAGCCTGGCTCCATCCTCCTGACATCCACCCTTCACATATTTATCAACATTCATGGGGTCACCCCTCAGTCTCCTTTTCTCCCAGCTCAAGAGACCCAGCTCCCTCAGCCTTTCCTCATCAGGGAGGTGTCCACATGTGATGCTGAAATCTTGTATGCCCCATTTCTCTTCCTAGGAGGGGGTCAAAGTACTGTGGGAGCTTATGTCTCCCTTGGTACGAGGAGGTCATGGTCCCTGAGGATGTTCTTTTGCCAGGAGAATTAGACTAAAAAGAAGCAAAGGGCAGGGTACACCCAGGCCCATCATAGAGTTTTCTCCCTTCAGAGTGGGAAAGAAACACAGCTGTTGAGGTGTGCACTTAATTTTACATGAGATATTGTGGCATTGCAGTGAGGAGTGAGTGGTTGCAGCCTCTGTTCAGCATCCCGCTCCTCAGGACCCCCTTGCAGAGACCTGACTATCACCCAGTGCTCCACTATGGCAACATGTTGGCTGTGGTCATTTTGGAGGGGGTTGTTTGACACACAGCTCAAGGCTATCCTGTCTCAAATGTTGCCAGGAAAACTGCCAAAGCCATCATCTGCTCTGCTTTGTAGTGTCTTCTGACTACTAACCCAAAAACCCATGACTGGAAACCATGGCTTTACATCACACTTTGGCTTCTACTCAGTCACAGCAGTTTCCTAAGCAGCCAGCGCTGTCTCTCCTGACGACTATCTCAGGTAATTAGATGAGAGACTTCCACAGGCAAAACCCACTTGCTCCAGAACAGCACAAGAGAGAGGCTTCTCTGCAGCGTGCGAACAGAATTGTCTTTGTCAGGTATCCTGAAACACAAGGACCTGACTCAGTCATTGATCTTTTGATCAGTTTTTCTCCTGGCAGAGCAGCAACGACAGTCAGCAGCACAGGGTGTTCATTCAGACCAGAACTGATCCAAGCCAGACAGATAGGAATCGAATGTGACTTCCAACGAGATCCCTGCCTTTTCTTTGTCCCTGGGATAGAGCTGTGTGGATGGAAACTGTGGTGTTTTATTGCTCCTGCAGTTGTTCCAATTCCTCTCAGAGAACAGTGTCATCTCATCGGTATTTTCCTGTGCAACCTCTGCCTGAGGTACAGTCTTCCTCCCTCCTCTCCTTCTCACTAGCCAGATAGTTTTGAAGTGACTAAACCAGGTGCCAACACGTGCAGTTCCTTGCCAGGAGGCTTTTCAGCAGCTCTGTCCTTACCTGCAGGCAGAGCATGCCCTGGCATGCTGAGAGCCAGGAGGGCATCATACTTGGGAGCTGCCCACCATGCCCAGCCCAGGCAAACACAGGATCTGGCACTGGTGAGAGGCAGCCAAGAAGCTAGAGGAGACATGCAGAACTGCTCTGGAGTGCCAGAAAGATGTGGAGAGGAGAGTATGCCCTTCCAGAGATTCAGGCAGCTCTGCATTTCCTAGGAAGCATGTCAGGGAGATGACAGGCTGCTGAAAACTCCTGGTCTGAACCTGTAGGCTGAAGCTGCCTAGTTTTGGTAGCCCTGGCTCAGATACTTGTATGCAAGTCACTGGAGGGACTTTATCCCTTCCTAGAGCATAGGTGAGCTCTGCCAGACCCTGGTGACCATCAGTGCTGCCAAGCTGCTGGGGCATTGCCACAGACCCCAGGAGTGTGAACAGGATGGGATGTGTCATGAAACACGTGAGCAGGGAACTCATGGAGAGCAGCCCTCAGCTCTGGGTGTTGGGGAGTGGAGTCAGAGGTCCTGTGCGACTAGCTTAAAGGATGTTTTTCCCTTTAGCAGCCTTGATTTTGCTGCTCCTGGGAAGCCAGCACTGGCAAAACCATTGCAGACACCTGGGTGGTAGCCGCCAACAGTTTTCTCTACGTGTCTGGCCATGGAGACAGCTGGGTGAGCACCATGGCTGGCCCCCTCATTGCTGTGGCTGCCTTCCTGCCACAGGGAATTGACTGTTCACAGCAGGTCATCCCACACCTCTGGGAGCTCCCCTCTGCTGCAGCTTTGAGGGCTGGGCCACTTCACTGTCAGAGGGTCAGTTTTGTCCAGCATGTCTGGCAGAGAGTCACCAGGCTGGAGGAGGATGCTCCTGGCTGCCTTTCCCAGGATGCAGTGACTGAGCTGGTGGGTGAGGTGCTTTCCAGAGAGGAGCAGTGAGAGTAGGGCTCTATGCTTGCTGCACCAGGCCAGCAGCTGGAGAGTGCTCAAACCACGGGAGACCCCAACAGGCTCAAACAAGCACAAACACCCCAACAATCCTGAGCTAAAGGAGCTCTACCTGTGCCACTGCTGAAGGGTGTCCCACTCTTTGCCTGTGGCTTGTGGTTTTGCTCCTTGCCCTGCTGCAGATGAGTGATCTGGGGGACACAAAAGACTGGGGGTGACATTTTCCATCATCACTGAGGTGAGGACATATAGGCTCATGGCCAAGCTGAGGCTATTTGAATCAGGAGAGTTGACACTGGCCAAATACAAGCCAGCAGTGTGCCCAGGTGGCAAAAACTGCCAGTGTCACAGAATCACAGAACATTAGGGATTGGAAGGGACCTCCAAAGATCATCCAGTCCAATCCCCCGGCCAGAGCAGGATCACCTCAGAAATAGTGTCGCCAGCAGTAGCAGGGTGATGATTGTCTCTGGTGAGGCTGCACCTAAGTTCTGTGCTCAGATTTGAGCTTCTCACTATAAGAGGGATATAGAGGTGCTGGGGAGCGTCAAAAGAAGGGCAACGAAGCTGGTGAGGGTTTCTAGAGCACAATTCCTGCCCACAGAATGAATTGTTCACGGAACTGTGGAGTCTCCTGCAGCAAACAGGATTGGATTCAATAATCAGGTAAAGAAGGAAGACGACTTTGCCGAGTAAATGAGATAGAGTGTGTATCAGTGACACTAATAATACAGACAGAAGGAAACTGCTCCTAACAGAACGTTCACACTGACCCTAACCCTAACCCTACACCCCTCCGGAGAACGCGCAATGAGATTTCAAAGGCAATAAATGCTGCTGCCTAGTGCACAAAGTGGGAATTACAGAACATTAGGGATTGGAAGGGACCTCCAAAGGTCATCCAGTCCAATCCCCCGGCCAGAGCAGGATCACCTCAGAAATAGTGTCGCCAGCAGTAGCAGGGTGGTGATTGTCTCTGGTGAGGCTGCACCTAAGTTCTGTGCTCAGATTTGAGCTTCTCACTATAAGAAGGATATAGAGGTGCTGATTTGGGAGTAGTATCCCATAGGGTTCAGACCATGGCTCCCTCAGTTAGACCTCTTCCTTCTGCTCTTGCTGTGCCACCCAGGTCACTGACCTCCACATTTGGGACCAGTATCCCATAGGGTTCAGACCATGGCTCCCTCATTTAGACCTCTCCCTTCTGCTCTTGCTGTGCCACCCAGGGCTAAGGGAGCGGCTACACACGGGTACAGGCTAGAACTGCACCAGTGCCCATAGGAAGAGGGAAATATCTCCTGGGTGGTGGGTTGCCATATTTCTCTCCCATCTGAGAGAACTTCAGGATCCTCAGACCTGAAGGTAATTACATGCAGGGCTGAATCCATTTACCTGAAGTACTGCTTCAGCTCTGGAGGCTCCAGCACCAGAAGGATGAAGAACTGTTACAGCGAGTCCAGAGGAGGCCATGACAATGATCAGTGGGCTGGAGCATCTCTCTTACGAGGACAGGCTGAGAGAGTTGGAGTTGTTCAGCCTGAAGAGGAGAAGGTTTCTGGGGGACCTTATGGCGTCCTTCCAATACCTGAAAGGGGCCCATAAGAAGGCTGGGGAAGAGCTGTTCAATAGGGCATGTGACGGGAGGACATGGGGTAATTGTTTTAACTGGAAAAGAGTAGACTTAGGTTGGACATCAGGAAAAAAGTCTTTAATCTGAGGGTGGTGGACTGCTGGAACAGGTTGCCTGGAGAGGTGGTTGAGGCCCCATCTCTGGAGAAGTTCAAGGTCAGGCTTGATGGGGCCCTGGTCAATTTGATCTAGTGACTGATGTCCTTGCTTGTTGCAGGGGGTTTTGACTAGATGACCTTTGGAAACAACATCAGGGAGCACACTGGAGACGTTGATTTTACTGGTTATCTTTCTTTTCCAGCCACGTGCCTCCATGTGCCTGCCCTACCCTAAGCTTCCAGCCTTTCAGCTGTGCCACACACAACATCCCTCCATCAATAATCAGTCCTTGTGTGAAGGAAATGAAAGCAGACACATGCTGGAAGAGAAGGATAGCTTGGACCCTTTACATGACCTGCAAGACAATGTAAGTGTTTTTCAAAACCAAAGTCACTGAGCTGTGAAGGCTCTGCATGTGCTGCTGCTGCCCTGCAAAGCCTAATGGGGTCATGGTCTGGGGCCAGGGTGAGAGACTGTGCTGCTTGGCTTGGATCAAGGGTAGAAGCCATCCTGTGGGCTCAGATACTCCCAGAAATGAAGAGCAGCCACTGCTGCCAGCGCTGCCTGTGACAAGGGCGCTGAAGCTTCCTGAGAGGAGTGGCCGACACCCCAGCAGGCTGTGCCTGGACTGGCTGGAGAGTTGGGTGGGGAGAGATTTAATAAACTATAACAAGGGCAGTGTAGAGTGTCGCATCTGGGATCAGTATAGGGTGGAGATCGACCTGTTGGAGGGCACTGTAGGAGAAAGGAACCTGGGGGTTCTGGTGGACAGCAGGATGATTATGAGCCAGCAATTTGCCTTTGTGGCCAAGAAGGCCAACGGCATCCTGGGGTGGATTAGAAGGGGAGTAGTTAGCAGATCCAGAGAGGTTCTCCTCCCACTCTACTCTGTCCTAGTGAGACTGCATCTGGAGTATTGTGTCCAGTTCTGGGCCTCTCACTTCAAGAAGGACACAGAACTGCTGGAGAGAGTCCAGTGCAGAACCACAAAGATGATGATGAAGGGAGTGGAACATCTCCCTGACGGGGAGAGGCTGAGGGAGCTGGGTCTCTTTAGCTTGGAGAAGACTGAGGGGTGACCTCATTAATGTTTATAAATATGTGAAAAGTGGATGTCAGGAAGATGGAGCTAGGCTCTTCTCGGTGTCATCTAATGATAGGACAAGGGCCAGTGGGTGTGAGCTGTAACACAGGAGGTTCCACATCAGTATGAGAGGGTTACAGAGCACTGGAACAGGCTGCCCAGGGGGGTTGTGGAGTCTTCTTCACTGGAGACGTTTAAAACCCACCTGGATGTGTTCCTGTGTGACTGGATCTAGGTGATCCTGCTGTGGCAGGGGGATTTGACTAGATGACTTTTTGAGGTCCCTTCCAATCCCTAGTGTTCTGTGATTCTGTGATACCCATTAATTACCTCCTCCAAACCACTGACCTACAGTCAGGACATCTTTTTCTTATCCTGTGCTCTGTTTTTCTTTTGAGAAAAATACATTTGAGTGCAGGTGTTAACTGACTGTAGCTTTATTTCTAAACACTGGCTTAACACATCAACAGCTCTTTGTTTAAGCAGGTAAACTTCTTGGTGAACACAGGCTATGCAGCAGGTACATCTAAGGCTCTGTTTCCATTCAGAATGTCTGTGTCCTCTGCAGCTTCAAGAAAAGCAACTGTCTGCCACATCAGCACGGTCCCATATTGCGAATCCGGACGTTCATATTATTTTCACTGTAAGCAGAAGGAAAATTCTTCAGAAGAGAAGACACTTGAATTTAGCAGTTTACAAAGCAGATCTTCCAGTGTATTCCTCTGCATTCAGTTAGACGCGGTGATGCATCTAATCGCACCAGCCACTGCAACCATCCTCGCAAAGCAACTGTGATGCAAAGATCTATGAATCACACACACGGAATGAGTAACTTACCTGAGACAGCCTCACGTCAGGCTTTGTCACCTATAAAAACCTGATAAAGCCATCTGCAAAGGTATCAAACTATGTGGCAAACCTCACCGTGAGGATTAACACGTCCACTACAAAGCAGCGATGCAACACAAGCCCTCGAAGAGGAAAGTGTGTATGGCATTTCCCCTTCTCACGTGGGAATTCAGCAGGAAGGATGTGAAGGATCCTGATGCATATCTGCAGCCCAGGCTTCACTGACATTTGAATACGTTGTTCTCTTCAAGTAAATTTTACCCTTGGATTGGGAGCATTGGATATGTTCCTGTGCGACTTGGTCTAGGTGATCCCGCTGTGGCAGGGGGATTGGACTAGATGATCTGTGTATAGGGGAAGGGTGGTTTGGGTGTCAGTGAAGTGACTACCTGTTTGAAAGGCAGAGCACACACTCATTTGAGTAGGTCTCTCCATCGGTCCCGCAAACTGGGTTGTAGTGTCTTGGACATCCAGGCAGACCATAGTTGTCACAGGCAGGCTAGGGAAGAAAGGGACATAAAGGTTTAAGACACACCACTGGAAACAAGTCTCTGATCCACTTCTGGTCTGAGGGCTCCTGAAAAACACACTCATGCACAGAATGAAGGGCTCCACAGGAGCTGGCACAGTGTCATCAAGTGCCACGCTGGCATTCATGCTTTTCTGGGAGTTTTCTGGGAATTTATCACTTGAGGCTTAGCTTCCACTGCCTGGCACAGCTTGAGCTGTGGTGCTGGGACACAAAGCACAGCTCACTCCAGTGCCTTATCATCAGCAGGACACATGGACGCAAGTCTCCGTGTAGGACAACTTGTAGATCAAGCTAGGAGGACATGGGAATCTTCAGGGCATGTGAGTTGCAGCCCTTGGCAGGGAGTTGACAGACCTCCAGGTGTCCCTCAGCTGCAGGGGGCAGACCAACTGCTCAGCCCCTGGGGTTAAGTCCAGGGGTCTGAGGAAGGGGCTCTTCTGGGCTGACATTGTGACAGGCAGGTGGGTGCTGAAGCATCAGAACAGGCTGCCCAGAGATGCTGTGGGCGCTCCCCACTCTTGATGTGTTCAAGGCCAGATTGGATGGGGTCTGGGCAACCTGGTCTGGTGGCCCTACCACGTCAGGGGGCTTGGAACTAGATGTTCTCCAAGGTCCCTTCCAAGCTAAACCTTTCTATGATTGTGCGACGGTCCTTGCCGGTGGGGCAGCGGCACTCACCGCGTAGCTGGCTTCGGCACCGGGAGACAGCAGGAGCCCTGTGGAGAGCAACCGGCGTTAAGGGGGCCTCGTCCCGCCCAGATTCCCCTCACTGACCTCCGGCGCCCACTTCTCCCCTTCTCCGTACCCCGGCTCCCACTCCCCCGGCACCGCCTCGCCCCCTTCGCCCACCACTCCCCCGGCACCGTGCGCCCAGTACCGGCGAGGAGAGCGGACAGCAGCACTAGCACCGGCATCGGCACCTCCATGTCTCGCGGGCAGGGCAACGGCTGCGGCGTCGCCGGGCAACGGCTGCGGCGTCGCCAGGCAACGGCCGCAGGGGAGCGCGGGCGCAGGGGAGCGGAGGCTGGGGCAGGACCAAGGGAAGGGCCAAGGGCCAGGGGCAGGGGCAAGCCAGAGGCCACGGCCAGGAGAAGGGCCGGGGACAGAAGAAGGGGACAGAGCACGGGCAGAAGGGAAAGGGGCCGGAGCCCGAGTACGAGAAGGGAAAGGGGCAGGTGCCAGCTCAGCCCCCTCAGCGCCGAAAGGATTTCGACTCACTTGTTCAAACTCTGTCCACCGAGAGTATTTCACTTTGCCTTACTCGAATACAACCCCAGAGCCTGGTCTTTGAGGGAGAACTGACATTTGAAACAGAAGAAAGGATATACCCTACACAGCTCCTGTTTCGGTGAGACGGAGTAACTTCTAGAAAAGGCCTGTCTTGTCCCATAAATTATCAAGAACTGAAGACGAGGAAGAGGATGATCACACACAAGTCTTCTCATCAGGCTTTGCTGTTCAACCTGTGTCAGATATGAGTGCAGGATCCCAGCAAAGAAAACCACAGAGTTATTTGCAGCTCTCCTAGACGTTCCCTGGTCACGTCAGCCCACAGATAAACACAGCAGAGAATTCTACTACTAGTAGGCCGCAAGAAGCAGGAGTTAGTTAGTAGGAGGCCTGCAGAGAAGGGGTTTCTGAAAGAAAACAGTCTGAAAAAGTCTGAAAAGTCAGAAGAGTCTGAAAAGTCAGAGAGTCCTGAGCCAGGATGGGAATGCCAGAACTGAAAAGACAACAGGTTGCTGTTTGCTGCGGACTCAGGAACATATCACAGGCAAGTTCTGCGGTGCCTATATTGCAGTGAAAAGGGATTCACTGTGTTCGTTACTCGCCTACCACCTAAAAAAATGTGTGGAGATGTTACTTATAAAACTTATCTGTATTCTTTATTCCTCTCTGATTCATGGAAAGCCTTTGGGCCTCTTTCAGTGCCTCTGACAGGAGGGCTTCTGAAGCAAATAAAACCCCAAATCACCTCATGAAGATGGGACAAGCGGAGAGCTGTTTTTAAGATGGGACAAGCGGAGAGCTTAGTGAAATGAAGTCCCTTTGAAACCAGGGAGTTGGGCTGATTATAGCTTCACTTAAGCACAAGAGTGGCATGGACTTATACGGCAAAGCAAGCTGGGAACAAGCTAGGGGGTACCAGTTCTCTGTATCACAGAATCACAGAGCATTAGGGATTGGAAGGGACCTTGAAAGATCGTCTAGTCCAATCCCCTGCCACAGCAGGATTGCCTATTTCAAGTCACACAGGAACATATCCAGGCAGGTTTTAAATGTCTCCAGAGAAAGAGAGTCTACAACCTCCTCAGGCAGCCCCTTCCAGTGCTCTGTCACTCTCACTGTGATGAAGTTCCTTCTCATATTGATGTGGAACCTGCATCCTTGGACTCCATAAGCAAGAGTGTTCTTGTCTTGGGAAAACCCATCCAACATACTTGATTTGCTCCAGGAGTGAGCATGAGATAAGAGATATCTCTCTTATGCAGATAAGAGGGTTGGCCAGTAGGTCACAGCTGGGCTTTGATGCTTGTCAGCCTGATGGATTGTCTGGTAGAATAAAGGATAAAAAAGACCTTTATTCACCAAGGAAGTTAAGTGATGGATTGGAGATGGACATGAATTAGCTACAAAGGTGCCAGGTACCATCCCCATGAAGGCTTAATGATGCTGAAGGCTGTGCCCTTGTTGGTACCACTTCATGATGAATGTGTGTGCATCTTACTGCCTTGCACCACTGCCAGCCACAGCTCGGGAGGCTGGTTTTTGTTAGGAACCTGCCATCAGTCAAAGAGGAGAACAGCAAAAGGAGGAGGATGTGACAAAGCCTGACAAAGTTGTCTTGCTGGAGGCACTGTTTCTCAGTGGAAGACTACAGAAGGCAAGAACCCCCCTGAACACTGCCTGGGCTTGAGGATGATGGAGGAAGGTAAGTCTCAGCTTTGTTTTTCCTCTTTTAAGTCTCAGCTTTTGTTTTCCACTTTTAGGGTTTGACCTGACCTGTGCTGCGCCGTCACAAAGCTGTGGTTTCTCTTGGTCTTCTTGCTTCTATATTTGGAGCAGTGTCTGGCATCTAGGGTGCATCTCAGTAGGCCTGAACTCTAGAGAAAAGCTTCATTAAAAAAGTGCTTGAAATAGCTTTTATCTGCATGACATCTTTTCGAACAATAAAGACAACTGTCATCTGTAGTGAAAAATCCCAGCTGTCCTCTAGATTTTCAACTCATCTCTCCACCATATTTTTGGGGAATATTTTGAGGCGAGAAAGACTAAATATTTTCTGCCTTTTGCAGGTGACTATGTTCTTGCAGAGCAGAGTCACAGTTACCTGAATTGCTCTGTAGTTCAACACGAGAGGCTGAGGCTCCCCAGTCATTATTGATGGTGTCATGCTTTTGGATTAACTCTGCTCTGGGAAGCAATGTGAGTTTAGGAGCTTGAAGTGCTGTGATGCTTGTCAGCCTGCTGGATTGTCTGGTAAAATAAAGGATAAAAAGGCCTAAAGGATAAAGAGCACCTATCAGTGCTGTCAGGCTTTGCTGAGCCCGGACTCAAGGGCAGTTTGATGCACTCCTGAACTGGTTCACTGGGTTAAAATATTCTCTAGTGAGGACAGCCAGACCTAACAAGTGCCTTAGGAATCCCTATTCTGGTGGTTTCTTTGCACGGTATCTTCATGACTTGTAGGGGAGAGAAGGGTGTAAGAGAGTTCCTGACTAAATTGATCCGGCTGAGGCATCAGGGTTTTTCTGTATCTAGTTAATGAGGGCAGGGCTGGTCGGAGGGATGATTCGCCTTACTCCAGCCCTGGCAGGAGGAGTCTGCAGGTTTGTCCTTGTACCAGGTGGTGGCAGCCATGCTCCGTGTTCCGGGCTTGCATGACGTCTTGTTGGTGACATGTTTTTAGAGTGAAGAGGGTGTATCCACCATGAATGGAGTGGATAACACTATGCTGTGATGTAGTGTGTTCATTCCCACAGCATCAGCAACGCACAGCTGTTTCCTTTCCTTGATGAGCCAGTGGCATCTATAATTCCGTGTGAAAGAGCTGCTTCTGCTGGGCTAGGTGCACAAGCAATAGTGTTGCTGTGCAGACCTGAGAACATAAAGGTATCTGGGGCATGAGATCCAGCCCTTCAGATCCCTGCCTGGCAATCTCAGACTCGCCCAGGATCTGTGAGCAAGGACTGGTAGCAGATAGCTAGACCATTCCTAGCTGAATCTCTTAACCTTTTCCCTGCCAATCAATGCAGGAGCTGTCTGCTCCATGGAGTGCTTCGCTGAGCCCCATTTTGGAGGTGTGGGATCTCTTCAGCTCACAGGTTTGCCTGGGGAGGAAAGCGACAGGTGGTATTTATTTTGCTTGAGCTGCTGTGTTGTGTTTGGTGGGGCTTTGCAGCAGCAATGGCTTAGGCAGGCTGTGGGCATACTTGGGAGTGAGTCACCAGGCAATAATGATAGGAGGAGGAGGAGGAGAAGATGCTTCAAAATTGCTCAGCTTTTCCTGATGGGAACCAGACACAGGAGCGAGGTGTACTTGGACTGCCAGAAAGCATCTAAGCCGGGAGGTCACCTGAGGTGATTTGAGGACGTAGCTTAGCTGAGGTCTCTGTCTTGAATCCTCATGTGTCCTTGTCACCAGCTGATGTGGAGACTTCCTGGCAGATGCCTATGATGTTGACAGGAGAATTTTCTACCTGTCAGCTTCTCTAGCAGGATCTCATCAGGCTGATGTGGCTGTCCCATGGCACATTTGCTTCAGCACAAGCTGGCTTTCTAGAAATCATCCAAACAACTCGTAATTAGAGAAACACTTACTGCTGCAATAAAAGCGCCTTCCTGGAGATTATAGTGTGCTTCTACTGCGTTACGCTTCACTGAGTCCCCGCTGAAAGGCTGTGTGTGGCTTGCAATATAGTTTTTCCCCCCTTAAACTTGGCTTTCCCCTGCTGTTTCGGATCAGATGCATGCACAGGGTAGTCATTAGGAAATATTTCTTAGGCTGCCTTTTGGCAAATGCAAGACGACTGCTGATGTTTTTCCTCTGCAATATATGCTGTGCAGATGACCTGAATGAAGGAGCTCTGTTCTCTGCATGTTGGTTGTGCTTCTGATATGTGTGCTGCGCTGAGGACTGGCACACTGTGGGCACATGGACATTACTGAAGGATCCTGCAAATCCGAGTTTTTCTACACATGCAGAGAACCTGTTGCTTGCAGGGATTACAGAATCACAAAATCAAAAAACATTAGGGATTGGAAGGGACCCCAAAAAATCATCCAATCTCCCCGCCACTGCAGGATCCCCTAGATCCAGTCGCACAGGAACATATCCAGAAGGGTTTTAAACGTCTCCAGAGACGGAGACTCCACAACCTCCCTGGGGAGCCCCTTCCAGTGCTCTGTCACCCTCACTGGGAAGAAGTTCCTTCTCATATTTATGTGGAGCCTCCTGTGTTCCAGCTCACATCCATTGCCCTTTGTCCTAACATTCTGAAAGATGAACTGATGCTCTGTTTATCTCAGTTGTCTCTTCAGTCCCTTCTCCTGTGTTCTGCATGCCAATTCCGTGGTGACTGTACCTGACACGACTCATGGACACCTCTGCAGTTTCTAGGAGGTATCAGCAAGCCTCTTCCACAGGCAGCTGTGGAACAAGTGTAGAACAGAAAGTGCAGTAGGAATTTGAGCCTGAGACTGCTACTGAGAGCAGCTGAGGACTTGACTGAGTCTTCCAAAACACAGTAAGAGCTATAAGGGGAATGCCTATTCTTCTTGGTGCCAAATCTGGGGCATATACCCAACCAAGAACATTTCTGAGAATCAAATCTTTGTCAAGAAGTTATGGAGAATTAAGTTCACTCTAAAGTGCAGCCTCAGCCTTGCAACTAGTGGAGCCTTGTGATTGTTGCCATCAGCTGAGGCAGAGAGGACTGGTTAAGCTTGCTAACCAGCTGTGGGCATCAGTCCTGGGTTCAGCTAGGATAGGCTTAATTTTCACAAGAAGCTGGAAGAAACCACAGCCAGGATAGCCAAAGCTAACTGGCCAGTGAGATATTCAGTCCCATGTTGACATCATGTCCAGTATATGTAAGGGTGGAGGATTGCCAATTGCATCCAGTGTGGGACATGAAGGGTTGAGATAGCTATAGATCTGGCCAAAGCATGTTAAACCCATTTTGTTGTAGGTACCTTTTATGTTGGTTAAATAGTCCATTTGTTGGCACGGTGGTGTTAAGTAAATTTTTATGTGCCCTATGTATTCCCTGTAGTTGTACTTATCATCTCTGGGAGGAATACCATGTTGCTCTACTGGGTGATGTTGTCTTATGGTACGATTATACCGCTGGTCATGAGGTGGAGCTGTTATCTGATGTGGCGTTGCTGTTCATTAGTAATCTCAAGCAGAAATCTGGCCAAAGGCTGGGTAGTTACAAGTGGCAGGGAGAATATGGGCAAGTGTCTAGGGCAGTGGTCACCTCCAGTGTCTTGGAATTTCACTCCTAAACAAACCCTGATGAACTCGTAAAATATTTGGAAAGAGCAAGCTGTTTTGGGGCGATTGGACTAGATGATGTTTTGAGGTCCCTTCCTATCCTTAATTTTTTGTGATTTTGTGATTCTGTAAAAGCCTTGGTGGTATAGAGGACGACAGGGAGGCCTGGCAGATTGATTATATCACACTCCCACAAACCTGCCAAGACAAGCACCATGTGCTTACAATGGTAGAAACAACCACCAGATGTCTGGAAACAAATCCAGCGCTTCATGCTACTGCCTGGAACACTATTCTGAGCCTTAAGAAACAAGTGTTTTGGTGGCACAGCACCCCAGAAAGAGTTGGGTCAGACAACAGGACTCATTTCCTGAACAGTTGCATAGACATCAGGAGAAAGAGCGTGGTGCTGAGCGGCACGGCTGTCACGCACCAATTGAATGATGGAATGGACTGCTAAAAATTATGCTGAGATCAATGGTGGGGTGTGACCTTCGAACACTGGGATATGCATTTAGCCAAAGCTACCTGGTTAGTTAACTCTAGAGGATGTGCCAATCAAGCTGGCCCTGCCCCATCAAAATTCCCACGTATTGTAAAAGGAGATACAAATCCCTGTGGTGTACATGAAGAATGTGTTAGGGAAGACGATCTAGGTAGTTCTGCCTCAAGCAAAGGCAAACCCCGCCTTATCGCAGACTCTTCAATCCACATGGTGCTTTGTTGTTGGACTGCATCCTCCAAAACCAACCAACATCAGAAGCCAAAGAAGTTGCCTTGGAAACTGATGAAGCTGAAGTTGCAGGGAGCTCCTGGCAGGCTAACTGGGTTTGCAATGTAGTTACCTTCTATGATGCTGGCATCAGGCAGAGCTCAGCAGTCCTGAGAATTATCATCACAAGCCAAATATTAGAATGGGCCATCCTGCTGTAGCAGGACGCTTGGCAGCTTTTCAGTTGCAGGTCTGCCCACCCTTGGGAGCGAGAAGAGAGGCAGTGTTCATGTTGCAGAATCACTGAACATTAGGGATTGTAAGGGACCTCATCTAGTCCAATCCCCCTGCCACAGCAGGATCACCTAGACCAAGTCAAAGTATTTTCTTCCCAGAGAAAGAGGGACATGAGTCAGCTGTGCCTGTTCCCTTTGTTACGTTATCCTCTTAAAAAGATGAGTGAGCTCTGGGATATTTGCAGCAGTGGATAAAAGGGATTCTGCGGGAGTGTGAAAGAGATGGACTAGAAGACCAAGGAGCAGATAATTTGCCTAACGGACAAAGAGAATGAGGCAGTTTACTCACTTCTTTTTTTTTACACTCACCACAGGCTATTTAAGGAATCAATGTGATGCTGGAACCCTCTGAATGCTCAATGGAAAAGCAGCTAATTAATTAACATTACAAATCATAATCATTAAGAAATTAATCTTCCATGAACTTAATTAGGAGTGGTAAGTGAATGGGTATCTGGGAGGATGACTTTTGGAATATGAGTTATGGTGGTTTCTTTCCGAATCACTGCTAGTTAATGAAGACACAGAGCAATATTACTGAGCAAACAATGCAGGAGGGAACAAGGCTGTGTAATGATCCCAGCTCGCAGTGGTAATTGATTCGTTTGCTGGGAAGGCTCACAAATTGGAAATGGTATTTGGCGTAATCATTCTGTTGCTAGAGATGACCATTTGCTTATGGTAGTACAGGGCGAAATTGTCCTTGACTGTCTGCCTGGAAGGCAAAACTCCTGACTGTGGCCGAGCCTCTGCGTGCAGTTCCCAGGGTTTATTGTGGTCACAGACCTCAGGAGTTCTGTTGTCACAAGGCAGAATGATGTAGATGAGAAAGTTTTCAAAAGATGAGAAAAATTCATAGTGTTTTGTGAGGGCTGTGTAGAAAAAGATAGGACTGCAGCGGTCTGGACCATTAGACTTCCCATATGGCATTTTCCTAAGGGGCATGTGCTGGCTCAATCTGGATTTAAAAACTCCAGTTGATAGTTCCCAAGGTGTGTGGATTCACCTGTGGTCTTCCAGACTCTTTTAAACATGTCTTTCATTTTGTGCCTGCATTAGGAATCAGCACCCGACTGTCTGACTCCCTTCTGCTAAACAGAGGTCCTTCTGCAGGATGGCATGAATGTGTTGGTGCTGCTCACAGTGGTGCCAGGCAGAGCTCTAAGTGAGCAGAAAGCCCTGGCTATAGCTATCTGTTTCCTGTTCAGTGCTCATTTGGGAATTATTTGGTTCATAATTGTTCTTTAACTTGGCAGTCAGACAGAGAGAGATCTGAGTGAGGCTAAGGACCAATTTGGGGTAGGGAAAGAGGCAAATCTTAGCGGGATTTACCTGTGGAGTGCATGCCAGTGGAGTTACCCTAATAGGAAAAAGGAGGAAATATTGGCCCTCTGTTTTTATTATAAGGTTCTTTCAGGGACTAGAAAGCTATAAATGAGAAGAAAAGCTAATGAGTGTCCTCCCCTCTTGAAATGTGATTTAAACAACATATTCAGGTACATGTTGCTATGATAAAAAAAGCTCTTCTGACAGCAGTCAACAGATTTGTCTTTTTATTAAAGAAGATCCTTAAGAACTTTATTCTCCCCTCTTCAACACTCTCTTTGAAGGTCCCGGCCCCTTCTGTGAGCAGATAATGGTCCTAGCTGATCCTCAGTCTTTGGGATGCAGAGACTTCATATGTAGCACTTGCACAAGGCAATAAAGAAGAGCTCTAGAAAGACCTAGTGGAACTTCTAAGCATGAAGAAGGCAAGCTAGTAATGGACCTTGCTTTCCAGAAGTCATTTTGATTTGGTGCAATGTAGACAAGAGAATGAGATCTTACACTTTGGAGATTAGAGACCTTTCAGACTGAGCTTTGCTGTGATAATGAGCCCATGTACAACGTTCAGACTTTCTTCTGGCTTGAGTGTTTGTGCCACTTCACCACAGAGCAGAGTAGTGTGTGCCCTTGGCCTACTTTGTGTGTGATAGTCAAGGAACCAGCCAAAAGCCAACACAACTAACCTATAAGCAAGATTCCTGGGCAGAAGGAATCAGCACTATGTTTTTCATGCTGGGCTCTCTGGACCATCTGTGAGGGAAGGCTGCTTCCCACTTTTGCAGCCTTCCTTGCGAAGGGCATTGAGTCATTTAAACAAATAATCAAATAAGTAATTACATGGGAGCAGGTTCCTTTAACACAGGGTTTAGGCTCCTAAATGCCTTTGTGAGTCTGGGCTTTAGATATTAATTAAGCTTTATGCGGGAAAGACATTAGCAGTAATAAAGTCCCGATGAGCCCGCCAGATCCTCCAGTAGCCAAGTATTAATGTCAAGTGTTTCTCTTCATTAAGAGGCCTTCAGGAGTTGCATAGCTGTAGATTATTGTTGCAGATCACTTGATATTATCCCTTACAGAAAATTTCATGCTGAAATGAGTGACAGTGGACTAGTTGTATGCACTGGCAACTTTTAATAGGTCTGTCCTGTTCCTAGTCACTACCTACTGCTGTTGCTTCATCATTCCCAGACTGATACTGCAGTGGAAGGTTGCCATTGCCCTGGTTGTTGACAACAGGATTGAGAAGTTAGGAGTGTGTCTTTGTGGTGCTGGCAGCTGTGAAGCACAGGAAGAGTGTAAAAGCAAACCAAGTTGGTATGATAGCCAGGCTGTACTGAAGAGAACTGGAAATGCAGTTTTGTTTCTAGACCAGCAGTGGGGTCTGATTCCAGCTGACTCACCTAAAAATGTGGGGTTTTACCCCATCAGAAAACCAGCTACTTCCTGATTTTTCCAGCTGAGATGTGTAAACACTATCTTGGAGGAAGCCCTGGTCTCCTCCAGAGCTGTTTCTGCTACATCATGCAGTTTCTTCCCTTGTGCTTCCGTCATGCCAGTATGACTGAGGCTTGCACCATCGTTCCCATTTGGACCATCCCTATAGCTCATCAGGAGGCTGGGTTTGTCTTGTCCTGTTTCATTGCCCTCCTTGCTGGTGATATTATAACCCCCTTAACGAGTAGGCAGCAACATATGATTTAGGGCAGCTCTTGCTCTCCGTGAACCTCACTTGCTATCCTATCGGTGAGGACAGAGTATCTTCTTGGACATGAAAGAGGTGAATATGGGCTGCAGGATTCTGGCAGAGTGTGGATTCATCAAGGTCTTTTGAAGGTGATGCTGCTACATGAGAGGAGAGAAGGAGAGGAGAGGAAAGCTGGAGAGGAGAGAAGGAGAGGATAAAAGGAGAGAGAAAGAAAAGAGGCACCAAGATCTGGTGCTTTGAGAAAAATGGGACTTGTGGGTGAAATTGCAAGTGTCTGCAAAGACACTGAGGAGCAGGGGAATCTGTAGCTGGTACTGCATTAGCTGGGTGCTGATATCAGCACCAACAGAGAGTTACTAGTTACAAATGAGATCACAGATTCAGAATAGCTGTAATATAAGTCACTGATGTATCTTAGTGCAAGAAGAAGAAGAAGAAGAAATATCAGAAAAAATTATGGTTCCCATTTATCCTTCTTTTGCTGGCAAATGTATTAATAAGACAGAACTAAACATAGTGAGTGAACTGCTGGTCAGTGCCATGTTAATGCATTAGAACAGAATACCTGCTTCTTTGTCTGGGTTTTTGGAGACAAAAAGAGCTGCAAACTGATCCATCAGTCCAACTCTCTTTAATTAGGTTCCATGTGCAGGGTTAAGGTCTTTCCCTTCAAGCAGAATTATGACAGTCCTTTGCTCTTATAAATCATGCTTCTCAGGGGTTCCTGAAGGAGGATGGCATCACAGTGCTCTTTTATAAATGGGGGCATGGAGGCAGAAGGAGAAGTGAGGTGATTTAGCCAACTACAGATACCAAGACAGTCTGAATGAGCATGGAGCTTTATTCCGATGGTCCTCGTGATCAATGCACTGCAAAAATACGAGTAGCTTTTTGCCCAGTTGTTCAGCCTGCCCACACGGGCTCAGCTGTTATCTGCTGCAGGAGCCTAGGCACAGCTTTAGGTTAAAATGGAGAATAAAACTGCATTTAAGAGAAAAATCCTGTGCATTTTTCAGGAGGCTCACACCATTTACATTTGGTCTTAAACCCCAGTTCTGGAAGTCCTGTGATTATGCCAGTCTCCATGCTTGCAATGGACAAAAGGGTACATTTGACTTTTGAAATCAGAAAGGAAAACTGAACACAGAAAGGTGCAAGAAATCTTCATTCAGTTTGTTAATAAACTCAGTTTAAGTGTAGCCTGGTGTGAAATCCTTAACAAAACTAAGAAGTAAATGAGAAGGAGCATAAAATAATTAATATTGTTAGCGAATTCCCAAATACAGATGCATTTTAATTTTGTGACTGGAAGGGGCTGCCCAGGGGGTCGTGGAGTCTCCTTCTCTGGAGACGTTTAAAACCCACCTGGATGTGTTCCTGTGTGACTAGGTCTGGATGATCCTGCTGTGGCAGGGGGATTGGACTAGATGATCTTTTGAGGTCCCTTCCAATCCCTTATGTTCTGTGATTCTGTGGAGCATCTCCCTGATGAGGAAAGGCTGAGGGAGCTGGATCTCTTGAGCTTGGAAAAAAGGAGACTGAGAGGTGACCTCATTAATGTTGATAAATATGTGAAAGGTGGGTGTCAGGAGGATGGAGCCAGGCTCTGCTTATTGTCATCTAATGACACAACAAGGACCAGTGGGTGTCAGCTGGAACATAGGAGGTTCCACATCAATATGAGAAGGAACTTCTTCATGGTGAGGGTGACAGAGCAGTGGAATGGGCTGCCCAGGGGGGTTGTGGAGTCTCCTTCTCTGGAGACATTTAAGACCCTCCTGGATGTGTTCCTGTGTGACTTGGTCTAGGTGATCCTGCTGAGGCAGGAGGATTGGACTAGGTGGTCATTCAAGGTCCCTTCCAATCCCTAGTGATTTTATGAGTCTATGAAATGTGAGATTCCCTTCTCTTGTATCTAGTGGATGTAACAGAGAAATGCACTGCTTTCCTTTTATTCTTCGTACCAAGTTATTCTATAAAGATCATGCCCTTATTCTAAATTTTCCGTCTACACCAAGTATAGTCACAGAGCGTTTTATGAGAGAGAAGAAACTTTTCTTGACTCTTGGTATAATCACTGCACCAATATAAAGACAATAAATCGTAGAACAGGTCTGGTACAGAAGTAACCTCAGGAGATCTCCGGTCCAATCTCCTGCAGAAAGCTGGGTCAACAATGAAAATGCAGCTCAGGTTGCGCTGTGCTTTGTACCTTTTTAAACCTTGAACAGAGCCTCATTGGGCAATTAGCGTCGTGGGGAAAAGCATTTCCTTAAATGTGTCTGAACACCCCCAGCATCCTTTCATTCACTGTGTAACTCACAGTTATAAAGGAAAAAAGACAATCTGAGCTCCATCTGGGGCCTGTCAGTGTGACAGTCCATAACACTTGGGGTTTTCCTGTGTGCAGAATCTTGGGATGTTGGATGATATCGCTAATCCTTTCGTTGTATCCAGAACCATATAGAAAAGCCTAAGTGAGTCCAGGCAAATAGCTTCGTTTGATTCACAAGAAGCCAGCTAAAGAGAGAAAGAGGTTTTTAAGATCACATCTGCTTACCTTTCTCCCCGGGATCAAGTCCTGCAGTTGTCAGCTATGTGGTGACACTTAAACTGTCGTTGAAGAAAATATAGCTAAGCAAATCTGTTACCACAATCTGCTACTATTCTACACCTATTAATTGTCATGAGTGTTGTTATGCAAACCAGCAGACCCCACATTCCATTCTGATGAAATACTACTTCTTGAATTTCTACCTTTAGTACAGTAGCATACAGCATTCCAGAAACTGTGAAGAAGCTTTTGCTATTTAACATGTAGGACGAAAGGGAAAAAAAAACGCCACGTTAGTGGCAAAAGACTCTCTGGATCACAGGAAGGTAGCCACAAAGAAAACAGTGACTTGGAGCAAGCTTCCACCATAGCTTGCAGCTGTGGTTTCTAGGCTTTTCAAAATGGGTTTGTTTATCTTTTAGGTTAATGAGAGATTATTTTAATGGTTGTTTATAAGTGAAATGGCAAATTAGCCGTAGCATTTTACCTGTCTGAATTTACTGTATGAGAACATACTGCTCCTTTCACACCGTGGTGCTTTCCTTTCAGTCATCAGCGACTCAGAGTTTTTATTTTCAGTGGGTTTTGTTTTTAAAAGCAGTGCTTCTCTTTTTACAGAGAGAAATGCGTGGAAGTATTACTTTTAAGATTGTGCCAAGCTATCGCACGCAGTCTTCATCCTGTGAGGTAACGAATTTAATGAACCATCCCATATCTTCCTCAGTCCCGTAACTAACTGCCTGCTAATGGCTGAATGTTACTGCTTTCTGGGAAATTGTTTCTGCCTGTCCTGTTAGATCACGCACACCAATTTTACAACAAAGATAACGGAACAGGAGTAGGTCCCACCTGCCTACTCAACCCTGCCTTCATATTCATCTCATCAACACCTCAACTAACTCTTTACAGCCTGTTGAAAAAAACAGGAAAGGGGATCCTGAACTCATGCATTTGGGAAGCCCCTTGCCTTGAAACAAATTCTCTCATTTAAACTCTTTCTCTAGAAAGTCTATTAAACGTCTAAGCTGAGGAGCCATCCTCCTTTTTTTTTAAGCATTAAACCTTGTTTTACTGCTTTGGGCTGTTAAGGGTTAATTCAAGGATCTCTGTCTGTATAACCCTGTTGAGGTAAATTTGTGAGTGGTTGTCTGTTAACAGTTACATATGGCTTATATTACGTTTCCATGAAAAGATTGCATTTGTCAGTGCAGAAGGAAAATGGATTTGGGGTTAGGTCTCACTGAACTAGAAATTAGTATTATTAGGTTTTGGACCGAAACATTCCATTCCCTTCTGCTCGCAAAGTTGTGTTCCAGATTGCAGCTGAAGGGAATTCAATTCTAGAGAACGGCTGCTGTTCCCATTGAAGCATACAGATGGCATGAGCACTGTGTGGACGGTGCCAGTCTTTCTGTGCCACACACTTAACTACGCAAACTGTTCCCAAATTAGAGTTCTGAGAGTGAAATCACAATCCCCGTTGAAGTCAAGCACCTTGTCTTAATTAGGGCTGTGATTTCACCTTATGGTTTTTGTGTCTGAGCAGGTGCTAAAAACTTGTGATTGTCAGAACAGTCTGCTTGCAATTAAAAATAATACTGCTTTTTGGTGGCCTTCTGTACCTCGAATAGATGTCAACAAGAGCTAAAAGGCTGTAGAGGTAGAAGGTTTGATAAATTTTCACCTATGAGACTGATTTTCTTAAAAGGTATAAGTACGAAAGCAGTTTTTTTTCATTAAAGGCTTTAAAAAACCTCAAATAGAAAGTCTAGAATGTGCTGACAAATTTGTGTATTGACTTTGATGTTGTAATCAGCAGCAACAATAATATCTTTTAAAGACAGCTCACTTCCCCACGTTAAAACACAGAAAGCTGTGAAACTGTAGAGCTGCTGGGAAGATCACAGTATCACAGATTGCTGGGTATTGGAAGGGACCTCCAAAGATCAAGTCAAACCCCTCTGCCAGAGCAGGACCAAAACTAGGGCAGATCCCTCAGAAAGGCATCCAGAGAGGTCTTGAAAGTTTCCAAATAAGGTGATTATTTGGAAAAAAGAATTCAGCATACAGCTTGACATTAATAGCAGTTGATGCCGTTTCAGTAATAGCGTGTCAACTCTGTTCATAGGATGTTAGGGGTTGGAAGGGACCCAAGAGATCATCGAGTCCAATCCCCCCTTAGCTTTATATCCATAGGGCTTTTTTCATTACTGTTTATTTCATAGAAGAGAGGAAAATGAACTTTTCCTGTGGAGAAAAACTGAGCAAAACTAGAAACGTCTGATCAAAGATAGAAGAAAATAATTAAGCAGAGTAAATTCAGACATGCTTAGTCTTCACTAGTTTTTGGGGCAATAGTTCAGTACAAACTAATGTGTGGTTCCCTCCGTCCGTCATTCCTGAACTGTTGCTCACCGAGTATAGTTTTACTAGAAGAGGAATATGAAACAGAATCGCAACTGGGGGTTTTTTGAGGCTTATACCATGATCTCATCATTGGCTTGCAAAACATCTTGTTAATCTCTAACAAGAAAAAATTAATACTGCTAGAATCAAACATGATCTGGCCTTTTATATGACATCGTCATGGTTTTATATACAAAGATGAGAGGCAGGTGTGGGATTTTTTAATAACTGAGATTTGCATTTCACTTAACATCAATTTGTAGACACTTAAGACAACTATTCTAGTGGCGTTCTCTAGATACGACGCCACTTGTGCATAGTTAGGGAAGTCTTGTCCCTGTGGTACGTAACGGTACCCCAGTGTCACTAGGCAGTTTACAAAACCTCAACATTTTGAGCTTTTCCTGCTCCCGTGCCTTCTGTTTAGCTACAAACTCTTCTATTTCAGGGAAAACATAATACTTACTCATTCCCTTGTATAAGAATTAGATCAGCTCATCTGTTGTGAGATGGCCACAAAATGCTGCAGTAAATGGCCCCAGTTGATCAGATACCTAGACAGCAGTGGACAGGGTGTTGTGTTTTCTGCTTCTGAAGCCCAGGAAATTGCAGACTTACATGAACATGATGTATTTACATAATATGTTACTGCAACCCATTCTTCTTATGGCTGGTAACTGCTCGTGTTGTTTAGATGTTTCAGCTTTATCCAACTGAGTAAGCTTTTTGCTGTAGCTGCACTCGCATTCTTCCTTTGTACTGACGGACACCCCGAGTCACTCTTTACAATGTCCCGTCTGTGGTGGGAATGGCAAGGGAAGTTCTTTTTTTTCCCCCTCTATGAAAAATCTTTTCTTTTAAAAATTCTTAATGTTTTAGATTGTCTTTTTAAAACACTGAAGTTGTTTCATTAGGAAAAAAAAGCCTTTATATATATATATATATATATATAGGAGATTTTAAAATCTTTTATTTTCATCACCATGGGGTTTGCCTTTAGTCTTGCAGTGTTTCAGTTACTGCTTAAACTACAAGACTTCTTACAGTCTTAACCTTTGTACACGTTTGTATTGCAAATACTGCTGGAAAGGTTCCTTGAGCAAAGTTGAAATGTATTTTAAGTTTTTTGGCAAGCCTCTGTGTTTTTTTTAGTTCTGGTAGCTCAGGCAATAGTGTCACTAATCTAGTTATTCTCACCAGGATCAAATTCAGTCAGACCACATCTAGTAGGCATAATTCACATCTGCTCTAGGATTGCGTATCAGTTGCATTGATTTATCGCTCACAATCCACATCTAATAGCAAAGAACAGGAGACTAGTTTTGCCATCATTTGTAAACAATCATGATTGTTTATTCCTCTAAGGTTTCAGCTGTTACTTCAGCTGAAGAGCAGGAAACCAAATGACTAACTTGTTGGTATTTGACTTGGGGCTAGACAAATACTATTTGGTTTGGGAGGTCTAGACAGTCAAGTTATACTGACATATAGTGACAACAGTGCTACACTACTCAGGATCATTGGATCCTCCAAGTGGTTTTTATGCTCTTTTTCCAAGGGCTTTTTTCTGATACACTGGAGGAAACAAGCTTGCAACTAAAGCTGAAGTTTTCTGGTCCTTTCTTCTAAGGAGTCAAGGCATCTTGACTCTCGATAGATCAATCTCAATAGATATCTCAACAGATCAATCAATGCATAGTGCAGTTGTTCTCTTAACTTTTGAGTGTGACATTATTTGAAAGGATGGGTCCTTAGGAAATTAAGAGTCTAAATGCTTTGGAAACTACTTTCGAATTGTACGTATGTCTCTGGGCTAACTTGATAGATGAATTTCTGACTGTTGGTGCTGAGATCGCCAATAGGAACAGTGTGTTTTCGTTAGTGTGTTACGGCGAACATTTGCTTTGAGTACTGCACTGGCTTCTGCCGAGAACGATGCAAATCAAAACATTCACAAACGAAGCAAGGGAGGAGCCTTCTGAGAGTCCAGAAATAGTGGCATTCTTCAAGTTATTCTAAACTTGGTTTTCTCCACAGCACTTGGGTGCTTGCATCACTCTGCAAAGCTTTCCCATGCTAAACCATCACAAACCAGCAGATCGTAACAAAATAGATTTAATGGGGAAGAAAAAGGTAAAATGGAGTTTTCACCTCTTCTTGAAACTGAGAAAATGACAGAGACAGAATAGCAGAGCGAACAGAGAATCTCTACAAGAAGGTGTCACTGCTTTTTTGGATAAGTGTCTCCTAGTAGTGTTTTGGGAAAGGTGATGCTGACACATGCACACAATAAAATGAACAACACATCTTTTAGGCTTTTTCTAATTAGTTCTTTTCAGTAATTAATAGCTTATTTGGTCTTATTCGGATTTTCTAAACAGAATTAAGAGTTGATTTTCCCCCATCTATTGTATGTACCAAGTAGTTGTGAGAGCAAAAGCAGTGTTTTGTTCTTACTCACGTGGCAGAAGTGTAATACCTGCATACTTGGAGCCACAATGATTTTACAGCCATAATATCATCAGTTCTGTCCAACTGAGTTAAAATCAAACAAGCATCTAGCTAGTGAAGTCATATCTAAGGAGTCCACAAAACAGTGCAGGAGTTCTACAGGAGTTTGTTATACATCAAGAATACAGGGAGCAAGAGAGCTGAAGTGATGCCTGTTGTGTTAACTTCTCTTGATGCCTTAAAATAGCTCTGTGTTCAATCACATAAGGAGCCTAATTCTGAGAACATTGGTAGAGAACCTTTATCTGATTAATACTGTATAAACAATTGAGCTGGTTTTTAATTGGAACACCCTTCAGGTAATTAGCTTTCATGAACAGCAGTGTGATTGGCAGCATTCGGGATTGTCAGCCACATGAGGTCTAAGAAGTCACAGAGAGTCAGAAATGAAAAACCTGATTGCTAAGCAATATAAAAGAAGTCATTACCTAGGGTACATCCAAATGCATGGAAAAGCTTTATCAGAGTTTGTAGAGTTGGAAACTTTCACAGATGAAGCAGCTAAGCAAATGGTTATAAGGCTGTGGATGTAACTGTTCTTTTAAATATATCTATGTTCCTGTGATAGTGTTGTGTTGTTAATGAACCTTGTGTCTTATTGCAGAGAGATTCCCCCTCTACATCCAGACAGTCCCCAGCTAATGGTCATAGCAGCACTAACAATTCTGTTTCGGTAAGAGTTCCAGTTCCACACAGAGCAAGTGTGAAAGCTTTGTTGGTGCTCATCTGCCATTACTGTTATACTTATCGTGTGGTCAGTGGAAAATTTTGTCCTGCCAGGAGAGCCAAGGTTATTACAGATGTGACTCCCCGGTTCCTTTCCTTAAGGGTTTTTTCCACATAGTCTGCTCATTAAAACCCACACAGTGAATTCATGTTAATAGCTGTAACGTGACTCTGCAGTTATCCTTCAGTCATTTCTAGCAGTTTCCTCAAAACTAAGTAAAAGGTTTAAAGTGGAAGTTTTATTTCCATCTTGGACTTTGGAAGCAGTGTTTGAAGAAAGGGTATATAACTGTGCAGTTGGCATTTCAAGACATTTTAGCCTCTTCAGGTTTGTGTTTCGAGAGACTCTGGAACATGTGTACTGGTTTCCGCTATCTGAGTTAACGAATTGGTGTGCCCTCTGCTGTTGTGGTACGTGCACATACTTTGTGAAATATGAGCCTGGCCTGGGTATGGAAAGCAAAAGGCAGTGGCTTTAAACTGCACTACAAACCGAGCTGTGATCGTCACATCTTTAACACAAAGTGCTGTCATCTTGTATGTAGTCAGGTAGAACGTGCTGTTGACCTCCCGTTTTTCTAAAGTATATTAACGTTACAACTTGTGCTGTTGATCATCTGTCATTGTTTGGGCCACGGTAGTAACCATCCACTCGAGTTCTTTCGTGAAGAGTGCCGTCAGTGTCATGATTTCGTGGGACTAGCCAGGGCAACAGAACCAAACCCGAGTAAACACTTTTCTAGCTACCAAAAACAAATTACAACTCAGAAATTATTTGAGACAAGGTAAAGTGCTGGTACAATGACAAATAATTTTGTAGGTGAAAATTGTAAGGTATTTTTATGAGTTAAATTAAATTTGTAGCACGATTAGTAGTTACAATCTTACTCCTTGGCACAATGCATCGCATTGTACAGTTTTGATAATATTTAATATTTAGAAGAGCCGTCTTTCTCTTTTAGAAACAAGACTAAGTAGTTAGTGGGAAAGGCATTCACAGAAAGCTTCTCTCACTTGATGGTGCTTTTGTGTTGAAGATGCTGAATTATTTATTAAAAAGCACATTCTCTATCTGCTTAAACTTTTTACCTGCTTTCTTCAGCTTGCTGCTAAACAGCCTGGGTTTGATTGTTCTTTAAGAAAAAAGGTTTTCCTAAACATGGGTCAACGCTTTATACTTTTGTCTGACTTAACCATTTTACTGTAATGTACGATGAATTACTAACAAATGGTGCTGTGTACCCTTGAAAAGTGAAATGAAAATGTCTTCTCCTGGGTTGACTTTATTCTGCAGGACTTGCCGTCGACAACACAACCAAAAGGACGACAGGTGAATAGATATCCTACGTGGGAATTTTTGTCAACTTAGTTGCTAGTGAACATCCCTGCTTGTCTTCTACTCCCTCATATTCTGTGTGTGTTGGTCTAAAACATTTGAGCTTGAGAAATATGTTCTTTTTTTTTGTTTGTTTTTCTTTTTAACTCATTTGTTTGTGGCCACTTCAAAACAGCGATTTTTTCATATGTCTGAATGTGCGAGAGTGACAAAGGCATTGGAAATGCAACTCTAAACGTTGATGTAGGTCAGAAAACATCACCAGACTTACTGTTGTGCGGTGACTTGTGCTGGTTTTCATGTCAGAGGAAAGCTCAGATTTATATTTTAGCTGAAACTGAGGCTAGCAGGGCAAGTGTCTAACAACTCTGACAAAGATTCTAAAGCTTGAGTTGGTCTCAACTAATTCTTAACATGAACAAAGCTCTTCAAGGAAAACAGGGGACAGTTTCTATTAAGTGTTGATAAGTCCTAATGTCCAGATTTGGCATATTTTGCTGCTAGCCTGTCACCCTTGAAGGCAGTAAGGGCCCGAGTAACAGATGTTCATTTACATGGGAATGGACTTCTATTGAAAAAAAACCCCATGTAAATAACTCCCAGATTCCTCCCAATCATAGAATTATCCTGGCTGGAAAGGACCTCCAGGATTGTCAAGTTTAGCCCTCATCCCAACATCTCCCCAACCCCTACACTATTGCCTTAAGTTCTCTATCTACTTGGTTTTTAAACACCTCCAGGGATGGGGACTCCACCACCTCCCTGGGCAGCCTGTTCCAGTGCCCAACCACTCTCTCAGGAAAGAACTTCTTCCTAAGATCCAATGTACACCTCCCTTGATACCACTTGAGGACATTTTCGTTGCCCTATCATTAGTAAATGTAACTCTATGTGATAAGTGCAGCACAGGATTTCCTACTCAGTCTTGGAGAAGGTGTCTAGATGTACAACGTCAGTAACGTAGCCTAAGTCCCTTTTACTGACCAGTGACTATTCCTGACACACCATTTTTTAAAACATTTCATGCAACTTCAGTTGGCAAGTTCAGTACAATTCAAACTGTGAGCTGCTGGCTTATGGTGTGCAATGATTCGTGGTCCTTGATACGGGTTTGTGGGACAGTTGGTACACGTGTTCGTTTTTGCTATTTGGATTTTTCAGTATATAGAGGACATAGAACAGTAGAATAGAATCATCAAGTCCAGCCCTCATCTCAACATCTCCCTAACCCCTACACTGTGGCCTCAAGTGCTCTATCTACTCGGTTTTCAAACACCTCCAGGGATGGTGACTCCACCACCTACCTCCCTGGGCAGCCTCCTTTTAGGTGGTTGCAGAGAGCAATAAGGTCTCCTCTCAGCCACCTCTTCTATAGAATAAATAACCCCAGTTCCCTCAGCTGCTCCTCACAGAGCCTGTTTTCTAGACCTCTCACCAGCCTTGTTGCCCTTCTCTGGACCCGCTCCAGCACTTCAATGTCCTTCTGATACTGCGGCACCCAAAACTGGACCCAGTACTCAAGGTGCGGTCTAACGAGTGCAGAGTACAGGGACACCATCACCTCCCTGCTTCTGCTGGTTACACCACCACTCCTGATCCAGGCCAGGATGCCATCAGCCTTCTTGGTCAGCTGGGCCCACTGCCGGCTCCTATTCAGCCGGCTCTCAACCAGCACCCCTAGGTCCTTCTCCGCCAGGCAGCTCTCCAGCCACTCTTAAGACATGAGCTTTCAAAATAGCATCCTACATCTCCACTGTTTGTTGAGAGGTGTTTTTCTGTTTCATTTTCAGCTATCACTTGTGCTTCTGCCATTCTGTTCCTTCCTTTGCTTGTTGTGTGGCTACAGATGAATTTTTCACCTGTTGCTCTCAATACGGTACCAGTAATGATGTTGCAGTGTCTTTCATACACTCTTTGTTGTAGATCTATGTAAGAGCACAATTTGAATACGATCCAGCAAAGGATGACCTCATTCCTTGCAAAGAAGCTGGCATCAGATTCCGAGTCGGTGACATTATCCAAATCATAAGCAAAGACGATCACAACTGGTGGCAGGGTAAACTTGAAAACTCCAAAAACGGCACTGCAGGTCTTATTCCGTCTCCTGAACTTCAAGAGTGGTATGACTTAGATTTTCTATAAAACTGAATTTCACTTTGATTTCTGTCTCTCACGCTTTTCCTTGTCGTGTAACTCATTTTGGTGTAGCTTTCACGTTTTTGTAAAAAACCAGACCCTCTTGGTTTGTGTGGCTGGTGGGGTTCTTTCCTCATACATGCATGGTAGCAAGGGTTGCATGCAGTATCACGTGTGTGTGGCTGTATTGGAAGAATAAGCACCTGTGCTTTCTGGTGTGTGCAGGAAACTATGGACTTTTTATATAAGGAGGTGAAATTAGTTTATCTTTTGATTCTGTATCTGCTTGCATGCAGGTGCTGTGGGAATAAGATGTTAGCAAGCACAAAGGGTGTTTGAGGCTGTTTAGGGGGGGCGTTCTCTCCTTTGTATTTTTCATGTGAAAGCCGAAAAGTAGAAAGTAATTGCAGGGCAAAGATTCCTGAGTGACAGATTCCGTTAGCAGCAGTGGCACCGAGTACCACAAAAGCAATGCAGAGCCTTCAAACAACCTCTTGCAGAAGCTGTTCAGTGACTTTATTTAACATACCAGCATAAACTCTGGCAAGCGACTCTTGTGCCGTAAAAGTTACGGCCAAAACTCAAAGAAGTTTATCATTATGGACAACCTAGCCCCAAATATTTTATACAAGATTTGCTATGCAAAAGAATTAGAGTGCTGTAAAGGGTTTAAGAGCACCTGTGTCACCTGGCCTGGCTGGGGAATATTTTGCTAGAAGAGCAACAGAGGTAGACAAGGCATTTTGTTCCATCTCAAGAGCTCCCTTGCAAGCCCTGAGGTAAGAGAGACACTGGTACACGTTGCAACATGAACACTTGGAACTCTTCATCCTAAAGAGCAACCTTAAAACAGTTGCCCAACGCAGCTCCTTTTGAGTTTAGGCAAATGATCTTTTCCGACCGTATGTTCTTCAAGTCTGCTCTGCTCCAGAGGAGTCTACAGCCACATTAGTAACCAGCCTTACTCCCCCACTCACTTGATCTGTGAACTGTAGTGATCTCCCACTAAGAAGAGAAATTGTATATCAAAAGATACGCCTCTGTGTGTCAGTGTTTGCAGGTCGTCTAAAGTAAGGTTGTAAAAAATGTTACTCCACTCTTGTCCTGTTAAAATTCTTATTTTAGTGATTCATTCTGTGTAGCTGTTTAAAAGTGTGCGGTTTGCAACAAAAAGATCTGTTTCTCCTCCATATGCCAGGCGGGTTGCTTGTATTGCCATGGAGAAGACCAAACAGGAGCAGCAGGCCAGCTGTACTTGGTTTGGGAAGAAAAAAAAACAGTACAAAGACAAGTATTTGGCAAAGCACAATGCAGGTATGGAAGAAACATTCTCTTTAGCTGCTTAAATCTTTACAGTCTAAGCATTTCACTTAATTAGTTGTCTGGCATAGTTATATACACCTGATGAGTTAGGAAAATACAAGCAAAGTCCTAAGGATGCCACGTTACTCCTCTTTGCTGTTTAAATGTAGAGCTTAATCAGTGAGAGGCAAGCTGACACAGAATTAATGCATCGTGATACAGACTTACACTGGTTTGGATTTTATATTTAAATCACAGAATAGTAGGAGTCAGAGAGGACCTCTGAAAATCATCTGGTCCAACCCCTCTGCTAAACCTGGTTCACCTCGTGCAGGTGGCACAGGATCATCGTGTCCAGTCAGGTTTTGAATGTCTCCAAGGATGGAGAGTCTACCACCTCTCTGGGCACTCTGTTCCAGTGCTCTGTCACCCTCAAAGCAAATTTTGCTCATGTTCAGGTGCAACTTCCTGTCTTCTGAAAAAAAGACTGGCCCTCTTCTCTTGGCACATGCCCCTTAGATATTTTTAAGCATTGGTAAGTTCCCCTTTCAGTCTTCTCTTCTGCAGACTGAACAGACCCAGAGCTCTTGGCCTTTCCTCATAGGAGAGATACTCAATTCATTCAAAAAACTTCCTGAACTTACAAGAAGAACCAGAAACCAAGAGGGTGTGAACTTTGCAATCTATATAACTGTACTGTGCTCTACAGTAAAACTTTTCAGTAGCATCCTTGTTATCAAGTGTTTATGGTTCTAGATTATATATGTGAAAATAGCATGAAAGGAAGCATGATGTTCTTGAAACATCACATCTGGAAGTGGAGTAAGAGCTATTGTGTGTTATTTACAGTCACCAAAAAGAACAAAAGGTAGAAGTTTGTCCTCCTTGCACAATTTCTGCCTGCACCCTAAGTTCTGAGCTTCTAGTCGTACTGTTAAAAAATTGAATTATTTTAGTAATGTTTGAAGGTGGAAGTGTAGAGTATGACGTCCTGGCTAAGCAAAATTCACTAGCTTTAGTAATAAAGAAGGAATAGACCCCTTTGGTCATTAGTGGAATTCAGTTCTTTTAATCCAAAATACTCAGTGTGTTGGAACTGTTTCCATTGCTTTTGCATTGAGAGCACACATTGTGATGATGTATGTTATTGTAGTCTCTTGGGAGACTTGCAGAGATTGTTACTAGAATGAGAAGAGATTTCTACTGAAGCAGTGTAATGAGAGTATTTCGTATATTGCATTAGTTTCTGGGTGGGGTTTTTTTCAGTGGCATTCTTGAATGCACCAATTAAACATTATAAATCTGTTTTCACACTTCTCCTCACTAATGCGATCTGTGCGCAGTGTCAGAGCTCATGATATGTCAGTACTACAGAATTTGGGTTTACTTAAAAGTAATTTGAGAATAGAACCTAGGGAAATCAAACAACAGTAACTGTCATTTACACTTCTTAATTCACCGTCACATTTAGGATGCTCATAGTTAGATATAAAACAATTTATTACCCTGAAAACCCTTACGAGTAGAGAGTCAAGGCTTTAACTTGTTCCTTTCCCTTTGCTGTTTTAACATTCTGGTTGTAATGTTTCCACTTCATCACAGCAGCACTAAAGTACCACAGTAAATGTTTTACTAATTATGGCCTTAACAGAAACTGTTGAGAGTAAACTGGATTCTATGAACTCAAGTCTTTGGCAATACTGTTTTTCAAGTACTGCCGGTTGCTCCCAGCGTGCCTTCCGACTCCCTTCAGCTGTGGCAGTAGAATGTTGCATGGCCATGCTGTTAACTGGTTTAACTGAAGAACAACCTAACGAAAACTTTGATTCATTTTCTTCAGGGCAGATAGATTTCTTAATACAACTCTATATTATTAATGTCAGTGAGACTAGACACGGTGTGCTGCAGAGAAATAAGCAAAGGAGAGAGGAGGACCAGGGAAAGACAAGAAGCAGACAATATCTTAGGAGCAAAACTAGCTCCAAGACTTTATATCAGTTAAATACCTGAAAGGAAGGTAGTCTAGACTCTTCAAACTTGACGTAGGATGGGGTCATTTTGGACACTGTTGATAGCGCTTCAAGTTTGCCTTCCTTTATGGAAGCGTTGCCGTCGATGCTGTTATATGACTTAACACCAGAGCATAGTGTTTGCCAAAAACGATCAATGTGAACATTACAAGTTATCCTAAAGCACATAAAGGGAAACACTCTTTATAGGATACCATCTGGAGCTTCCCCTTCCTGCTAAGGAGTTAAGAAGTTAATGAAACCACAGACTGGAATTAAAATTCCTCTTACAAATGTTTATTTATCTTAGCATCCTTGAGGTATTAAAGGTGATGCCAGTAATATTCCAGGAATCACACTAAATCATAAGCTATGAGGTCGTTCACTGAAATTACATGATACTCGCATGAGTTTTAAGTTTTACTAAGGTGGTACTGAATTTACCTTCTCTAAACTAGGCTGTTACTCGTGGTATTGTTAGAGACAGGCAACGCTGGCTTTTGCAAGCTTTCTGTGCATCTGCCTCAGAATAAAAACCAGATCTATAAGGACAGTTAATTTGGAACGGAGAAGTCTAATGCAGATGCCATCCAGGCTGGCTTGCTTCTTACAAGAAAGTAGAATTTATTTTTCTTGAAAGTTTGTAAAAAATTCCCATTTATCAGTATGCAGTCTGTTTGGACTTCCCTCTTCTTTGTTTCTTAGGGATAAGACTGAACTAGAGCACTAAAAAGTTACCTAGTAAAATACTTCATAGCCAGCAAAGGTTTGTGTGGCTAGCTAGTGATTGGAGAGTGAAGATTTTCATGTGAGACATTGGGATGTCGCTGAAACTAGACATCAAATTATTGTTCAAGTGAGACATAGTTTATAAAGTAAAAAGAGTATTTCAGTTCATTTTTTTAATTCAAATCAAACATGTTTTCCTTTATGAGAAACATATAATCCCGTTTTTCTTTCCTCTGCACTTAATGGCAGGGTATTGTGTCCTTCAAGAGGCAATTTCAAGGTTATAGCTCTTACCATTGTGAAGTCAGTTTTAAAAGAAAACCCACAGAAATAATTAAATACTTGTTAGGATTAGATTCACTGACAGTTTTATAAATGTCCTAAAGATATACTGCAGTAATGCCGTGGTAAGTCTTTTGTCTATTGTACTGAAATGTTATTGCAGGACTTCCTAAAAGACCACCCTTTAGAACATGCTGGGACTATGCTTCACGTTCTGCATAACATAGAGAATTGCCAAGCTTTTATTAAAAAAATGTTTTATCATTTCTTGATGTGATTTATTTGCCTTGTCTTTAGACTATTGCATGGTAAAGTTTATTTTGTGCATATACTTTTTATTTTACTAATATATTACAAGCCATATCTCAATGACCCCTGTACATTTTTCATGCTGTCTTACTCCCAATGGCCTCTGTGCATGTAAGTAACCTGTCAAGTGACAATGCCTCTTTATTTGCTTCTTACTGTTTCCTTTCAAGAACTCCTTTTCTTTATTAGCGAGTAACACAGAAGTTCGGTCTTTAAATGTGCCCCGTATTCCTCGTATCTTGTGTATATTTAAAAACAACTCATTTTTCCTTTTGCATTTGATAACCCTGCAGTCAGTTCAATTCATGCTGCTAGTTTGTGATGAAGGCATTAGTTTGCATCGTTCCCGTTGTTTGTTTCTGTTGTTTGTATCTAACATAATGTGGTTTTGTTCAAGAAAAAAAAATGAATGATGGATTTTTTAATTAATTTTTTCCATGGGAGAGGGCTCAGATGGCTACAGTGGTAAAGCTGCTTAACCTACTGTGGCTGTTTAACTCTAATATAAAACTAATTAGTAACTAAACTGATGTGAAGTTGCAGAAAGGACAGTAGTAAGGATGCCACGCTGCTGGAATGGAATTAAAATATTACTACATTGTTGCTTGTAATATTTGGGGAAAAGTTGGAAGAGATTCTTCTTTACCATTAAATTCAAAATTCTTCACATGGACTAGGAAGTTTTCATGTCTGTATCTTTTCAACTGTTAACGGTGTGGCAGTTGAGTAGTTTGCAGTCTGACCAAGTTGGAGTTGTACTTTTTCTCCAGGGTAAAAAGACTGCCATTGAACTGCCATATGAACAGAATTGCACTAAATTACGTCTTTTGCTGCATTAACTGGCACTTCAGTACAGGAGCGTGCGCGTCCTTGGTAGGCTCCAGAGTCTTAGTGCTGCTCTTCATGGCTGGGGACTTCCAGAGCAAGCAAAAGAAAGCTCCCACCACTGCCGACTTTACTAGGACTTTTGAATAGGGACTCATCCTAGAAGACAGGTGGGACAAAAACACCAGCTTAGGAGCCAAAAACACCCACAGACCTTGTGCTTTGGATGCAGTCTCTTCTCCCTTGTTTGTATAGGCTGCATAAATACAGAACTGAAAACTCTTGTTCATTATTCTATTCACAACCACTGATTGCTGCAACCTTTATAAAGCCTTCTGGCTTTTTTTTTTCATTATAATTTAGCCAAAATTAACAGAGATGGTGTGTTAACAGATTTGGCACAGGAGGAATAAGCTGTTTTTGCTGAACAAAACTTAATTTGTCAATCATCGTGTACCTTGGCAATTTACACTGCATTGATAGGCAGTGATAATGGAATCGATTCCATTTCAACTGCAGTTGAAATCCTTTCTGAAATACTACTTTTACAGTTTTTCCCTAAATATGGTGGTTCTTCTAATGCCATCGCTTTTCATTAGAATGCTTCATTCCGTTATGAGTCTTTAAAGCATGTCAGTTTCACTAGCACGTGCGTTCAAAGAGAATTCTACCTACGGTTAATGTGGAGGTAGTCCTGAAGAATAAATAGCCACAAAGCATTACAGTTCTCCACACGTTTCTCATAGAGCTCATTAAAACACGGTTATGAAGGTATCCCTATCTTGAGTGTAAATAGATGTTCTCATACTGTATTCGTGTCGGTCACTGTCCACAGATTTCTCTTGAGTATTGCTCTTTCTCAGGAATGCGAGTGTGAATGGCATGCCATTGTAGATGATTTTCCTGGTCTGCTGACTACTGCATGAGAGGACACGCAAACCTTCCTCAGCATTTCAGTAGCTGTGTTACTGCTTTGTAACAGTTGTTTAAATGAACACTTGTGTTAAAATTGCTGAACTTAATGGATTTTTTGTTTGCCATAACACATTACTTCGTATTGTAAATCTAAAACTTGCTAAAATTGTTTTGCAGCACAAATAATTACCACCCTTAATATGCTTTTTTTTTTTTCTTATCCCTGTGGGGATTTCTTTTGTGTTTTAGTGTTTGATCAATTAGATCTCGTCACATACGAAGAAGTAGTAAAACTGCCAGCGTTCAAAAGGAAAACACTAGTCTTACTAGGTAATTTTGAGTTATTATTCTGACCATAACAGCATAGTTTTGAACCCCTTCTGGTGCAAAATGTATAATTCATTTTTGTGTTGTGGATTAGGTGCACACGGTGTTGGAAGAAGACACATAAAAAACACGCTCATCACAAAACACCCGGACAGATTTGCTTACCCCATTCCTCGTAAGTAACAATGTTCAGTGGATTTCAGAATTGTTCGTATCATCCTTCACGGCACTCCCATTGCTCTACCACACATTCAGTTCTGCTGAGATGGATCATAGAATTCACGAGTCCAACCATCAACCCAACACCACCACATCAACTAAACTGTATTTCCAAGTGCCACATCTGTATGCGTCTTTGTCCAACCTAAACCTTCCCTGGCAAAACTTGAAGCCATTTCCTCTTGTCCCATCACTAGTGACTTGGGAGACAAGACCAACCGCCACCTTTCTACAACCTCCTTTCAGGTAGTCGTAAAGACCAATAGCATCCATCCTCAGCTTCCTTTTCTCCAGACTAAGCAGCCTGAATTCTCTCAGACACTCCTCATAAGACCTGTCCTCCAGGCCCTTCACTAGCTTCGTTGCCGTTCTTTGGACCCACTCCAGCATCTCCATGTCCTTTTTGTATTTAGGTGACCAAAACTGACCACAGTACTTGAGGCTTTGCCAGTGCCAAGTACTGGAGCATGTTCACTTCTCCAGTCCTGCTGACACACTATTTCTGATGCAGGCCAGGATGCCGTTGGCTTTCTTGGTCACCTGGGCACGCTGCTGGCTCATGTTCAGCCAGCTGCCAAGCTGGGTCCTTTTCCACCAAGCAGTTCTCCAGCCGCTTTTCCCCAAGCCTGTAATGTTGCGTGGGATTGTTGTGACCAAAGTGTAGGGCCTGGCACTTGGCCTTGTTAAACTTCATAAAACTTACCTCGCTCCAGCCTGTCCAGGTCCCTCTGCAGAGCTTGACAACCCTCGAGCAGATCAACAACATCAGCACCGTGTCAAATGCTCAAAGTCTAGGTAAACAACATCCAGAGCCTTCCCCTCATCCGCTAGCCAGGTCACCTGGTCATAGGTCAGGTTGGTCAAGGAAGCTGTGCCTTTCATAAACTCATGCTGACGGGTGCAAGACCTGCCTTTCATGAGCTAGAGTTTAAATGGACTCGTGTCTTAGAGGACAGGATAGGGAAGTGATAGGACTGGGTGTGTGGTTTGGTTTTCAGAAGGAGGTGTATTGAGTAGCACCACGTTTTACATCAAATACTAACCAGTATTCCCAAAACTTGTGGTTAAAGATACTTCTCTCCACCTCAAACATTTGTTGATTTATAATGAAGGCTGAAACTCTTTTTTTTTTCATTTTCTGTGCTGATTTTACATTTGCAGTTCAGTGAAGACCGGAACAGCCACGACATCTTAAACCGTGTATAATTACCGTGCAAATTGGATTTGGGGGGAGCATTTAGCGCGTACCTTGTCGGCATGTTTTAAAGTACTTCCCATAGCCCAGCCTTCAGCTGTTTTTAACGAACAAAAAGAAGTATTGAACTAAAATAACTTCAAGTTTTCAGAGATGACAGTAAGAAAAAGAAAATGCAGTTAACTTCACTGCTTGCTAGTGGGTTATTACGAGGAACGCAGGGGTGTCTTCCCTTCATGGCAATCTCTACCAATACCGATTGCATGTCCTACTACATGACCACTTGGAATGTACCCTTTTGCCTCAAGCTAGGCATTCAGAAACAAGAGCATCCAGCTGCTAACTCCGTCCACTTTAGCTGAGGCTGACTTTAGCAGCACTGCTCGTGGCTCTGCAGTGACGCTGGTTACCCTTATGCATCCGTTTAGTTTTCTTTACACCTTGCCAAGTGCTTTCCTTTAAAATTGTCCTCGGGTGGCTTTCTACCTGTAAGGATTCTGTTGTTGCTAAAAGAGGTATTAAGAACTTACCTGTAAAACTATTTGGGAGGGAAAAGGGATTAGTTGGCCGCTGGAAGTACAGAAATGTTTTTCCAAAAGAAGAGAATTTGGAGGAAATGTAGAAGTGGGTAAGGTCAGTAGCCCTAGGACAGCAGTGAGTAGCAAAGTGATGTTATGTGGTTTGTATAATCCAGTGTTCCTGAGTCCCTTAACAACTACTGTCTGTAATGTTTCTGCTGAACTATTCCTCTTTGAAGCATGCTAATTAACCCTCAGAACTGTGATAGGTATAATTACAAGTGGCAAATAGGCACAGTTTTTTTGATACCATGTTTGAAATTACAATAGAGTTACTGAAGAATGGGGAATACATTGGGAGAAGGTGTGGTGTTTCAGATGTGGCACCAATGTGACTGTGGTGGTGGAAAAGTATGAGAGTAAATCGGTTTCTGATGGAATATTAAAAGAAAGATGAACAAGTTAACATTATCTTGTCTGTGGGGAAAAGAGAAACAAATGGCCCGCGGAATGGTTGGGAACCCTGCTTCTGGAGGTCGTCTGGTTCAACTCCCAGGCAGGGCTGCCTAGAACCAGTTGCCCAGGAGCATGTGCAGGTGTCTTTCAAATATTTCCAAGGATAGAGACTCCACCACCTCTCCGAACAACCTGTGGGGGTCCACAGTAAAAAAGTGCTTCCTTACATTCAGACAAGCTCCCGTGTTTGTGTGTGCCCCCTACCACTTGGCCGGTCATTGAGCACCACGCAAGAGTCTGGCTCCATCTCCTTCACACCTTCACATTAGATATTTGCACTCACTGACGACATCCTCCCTGAGCCTTATCTTTTCCAGGCTGAACTGTCTCAGCTCTCAGTCTCTCCTTCCAGGAGAGGTGCTCCAGTCCACTGGTGCCCTTTCACTGGACTTTCTCCAGTGTGTCTATGTCTATCTTGTGCTGGGGAGCCAAGAACTCTGCCTCACCGGTGCTGAGGAGAGGGGAAGAATTGCCTCCATCCACCTACTGCTAATACTTTGTCTAATGCATCCTGGGATGCCCGTAGCCCTTCTTTGCCACGAGGACACATAGCTGGCTCATGTTCAACTGAGGGTCTTCCAGGACCTCCCGCAGGGCCTTTTCTGCAGAGCTGCTTTCCATTTGGTCCACCCCCAGCATGAACTGGTGCATGGGGTTGTTCCTTGGTACTTCCCATTGTTGAACCTGTTCATGAATTCCCCATCATCCTGTTGCTCTGGCCTGTCACGATCCCTCTGGAGGGCAGCATGACCCTCTCTGGTGTATGTCAAACCACTTAACCCAGCACAGGTGTCTTAGACACTCCTCCCAATTTACCCAGTCCTGGCCCCAGGGATAAAAAGAAGATTTTAATCTAATCGTTTAGAAACTATAAAAACTCCTGGTTTTCCCAACACACATCCCCTAGATTCCTGCTTTTTCCAGCCCCTGACGTTCAGCTTACCTCAAGTTCATGCTTTGTATGTGATTTGACAGGTCGTCTGTCGGGGAAAATAGTATTGATAAACCAAACAAAGAGACAACCTAGTATTTCTTTTGTGCTAAATACGTATTTTATTGTGTCTTTCCAGACACAACCCGACCTCCAAAGAAAGATGAAGAAAATGGGAAAAACTACTATTTTGTATCACACGACCAAATGATGCAGGACATATCGAACAACGAGTACTTGGAATACGGCAGCCACGAGGACGCAATGTATGGGACAAAACTGGAAACAATACGAAAGATCCACGAGCAGGGACTAATTGCAATACTTGATGTAGAACCTCAGGTAACTAATTAGAAGCACACAAAAAATGGGGCTCATCACAAATCCTTCAGCCTTACTGTCTCGATATGTATTTATTTCTGTTGATGGATTGCACGCTGGGTAAGTAATATGTGGACCCTGAAACACCAAGGTGTCAATCTGTGAAGTCAATTCTGTTGTTCTGGTGGTTAGAAAAACATAAAGCACAAACAAAGTCACCGTTTAGCTTTGCATGCAGCCAGTGTAGCTCGGAAATGTACTTATCTTGTGACTCTTTACAATATTAGCTTCATGCCCGGTGAAACTATCAAAACCAGTGGTGGGCATTGCCTGCCAGGAGTAATGTTTCTCTATTTTCACTTTTTCCCAGCTGACTTTTAGCTCCTTAACATTATTGAGCCTTTGTGGTCAGTCATGGAATTACAGAGGGGTTCAAGTTGGGAGGGACCTCTTAGATCACCTAGTTCCAACAGCCCTGCCATCATGGGCAAGGACACCTCTGACTAGACCAGATTGCTCAAGCCCCATCCAACCTAGCCTTGAACACTGCCAGGGAAGGGGCATCCACAGCCTCCTGGGCAACACTTTTGTTTGTTTCAGAACATTGACTACAAGTAGGTAGAAAAGGTCTGGCAAAAATGATGTTCTAATCAATATTTACTCTAAAATGGAGTTGGCTCCTTTCCCTATTTATGACATGACTGGTTTTTTTTTTAATCTAATGTTAATCACTGAGTTTAAATGCGAACAGAATTCTGCTGTCTTTGGAACTGGATGGGAAGGGCCTCTCTGAACATGTTAACGCTTTCGTTGTCTTAAAAACTCACTGTAATTAAGGATAAATACGTGGTTTGGCCACCAAAAATGTAGACTCCTGCTGAAAGTTGAGAGTCTGTATTACTAAGGTGTTGATGAGTTAAAAACAAATACTAGCATCACTACATCATGATTTTGTCTCTTCTGCTTGCATGACTAAACTTACGTCACACTGATTGCTGAGAGATTCTTCTGAAGTGTCTGATCTTTCTCACTTAGGCATTGAAGGTCCTGAGGACTGCAGAGTTTGCTCCTTTTGTTGTTTTTATTGCTGCACCTACGATTACCCCAGGCATTAATGAGGTATGGCACGTTGCAACCTGATGGCCTGTCAGAGGCAGGACTAAGGCTAACATTCAGATATTTGGATAAGATTATTGTTTCCTTGTCTGTAGATGGAGAGGCAGAAAGACGGCTCTGTTGGCTGAGATCTATTGGTTGCTTATGAACTGACCTTTGCAATGGAAAATACAAGTTCTAAGTTGATCTACGTGGTGTACTCTAAAAATAAGTGCCCTTATTTCATTCCTGGCTCTAGCATAAAAACCCATATTCAAATCCTTGACAATGGATGAGCACAAACGATTCGATCCCAACTTGCAGTGCTAGCACTAGATGACAGCTGGCGTGAGCTGAAGAAATGGGCGTACAGAGCCCATGTACACGCACACACGACCCACCCTCATCTTCTAGCGTTGTTTATGTACAGCAAATACCTATCAGGAACAGCCTTATGGATGTCAAGTGCTGTTCTCTAAGAATTGGGAGCTTTGTCCAAAGCAGTAATCGCTCGTGGGATAATGTTAGCCGTGCATGGAGCTCCACATCCTGAGTTACCTACCTTGGTTTTATAGAGTTGCTGTTCCGCACGTTGCTCCTGATCTCAAAATGTCATTCAATTCTGAATTTCTCTCACAACAAGGAAAACAGTTACCTGTACACTTTATCTGCTAAGCCTTTTTTAAACCGTGATACCAAGGTACTTATTGGATTTGACCGTGAATCTGTCCCAAATCTCCTAGATGTCTCCTCATGCAAAAATTGTCAGAGCCTTGTCTCTACAGCCTGTTTCTATAGCAGTGTCATCACAGTATCATGAGTATGACACTGCGACATCACTGCAGATGCTTTCAGGAAAATAAGGAACAAGACAAACTTATTTAAGTGCAAATACCCTGAATGAGTGTTAAAATAGCAAGTGGAGACTGAAAAATACTGACCTTAAGCTGCAACTTTGCTGGCAGCTGAAGCATTGCTAAAGGCAGTGATTCCTTCTAACCTGCTTCTGGAGTGTAGACTGCCAGTTCGAGCTGGCCATGGCATTTACCAGACCCTTCAGTGAGCTGCTTCAGCTCTAAATTGGGTCTTTGTCAGTTTTCAGACAGTTCCCAAAGGCTCCGACAGCCACCAGTGCCAGAACAAGCAGTGAAAGTGTATAACCAGCAGGAGATGTGTGAAAAGGTCTTTTAACTTGCTCATCAGTAAGTTATGTCACTTTCCCGTGTCTTGTGGACGGATGCCCTAACCAGTAACGCCATGAGCGTACAGACGAAGCACACCGCAATTCTCAGTGTCAGCAAAGTGATGGTTTGTCTAACTGCTGCTCTTGGTGCACACTGCAGATCAGTACGGTCTTGAGAAAATGCTAGTGTGTTGCATTCCACGCTGAACTTGCCCTTGTGCAAGCAAATGGCTTGACAGCACTGAAAAACAGTTAGAATCGTTCTTAGGTTGTGTCAGGCAAGCACTGTGCTCACAGCAGCCCTCAGGTAGCCCGGTACCCTGTGGAATTCCCTGGGTTTGCTGCCTTCACACCTATGTCTCAGCTCCCAGACAGTCTTCCTTGGCCTCACTCACCTGCTGTAGGATATACCACGGAGACATTTGGGACAGCTCAATGTTACACTGGGAAAATGACAAAGTGTCACCTCACCTTTTACAGCAGAGGTGAGGAAATACTTGTTCATGCCAAAGGAGTACTGGCAGAAGTGCTGTGTTCTAAACACTTGCATTAGTGCTGTAAGACTGACTTTATGTTAAGCTCTTGTGACTCAAGTCCCCGTGCATGCAGGGCTTCTGCCCAGGCACATAAGCTGCTGAACTGAAGCTGCACTCACAAGCGTGCTGTTTCATCAATCAGTTAGACTTATGGAAAGGGATTTGCAGAACATGATAACAGCAACACACCTCGTCCAAGTACAGCATTTCATTTTCCAAGGTTTACTGGGCTGTGCAAAGAGAGACAGGCAAATGGAGCCGGTGTGCTAGCAGGCTGCAAGGCAGCGAACCAAGGCTGTGCTTCGTATTTCCCATTCATTCTTCCTTTTTGAAGGGTTCATTTGCATAGCGAGCATCCCTTGTCATTTATCCTCTTATCCCGCTCTGTTTATTTTACTTGCACGTGTTGAGAACACTTTTCTGTACATGACTGTCCTTTTTCTCCCCCCTTACGTTTTGTTAAATCCCGTCTTTGCTTTTCTTTTCGTTTTCCTGGACTCGTACTGTTTGTGCATAGCTGCCAAAATGGTGCAGAAAATTGCCTGTAAGTACCAGCTAGGGGCTGAACAAGGTAGTCCTGGTTATTTTAGTAGTTGTAGAATGTAGATATGCTCGTTCCCATCAGCATTACTTGGAATAAATATGTAATGTAATCATGACCTTAGATAGCTGCGCTAAAGTGGTCTGCTAGTGAAAAGAAACTAGAGAGTAAAATTTCTGCTCTTCAAGCTGAACATCTGAACTTTGTGCAGAGGCCTGATCCTGAAAACGTCTCGCTTGGGACACTTCAGTCTGTCACAGACCCCATAAAATATCTCAATAGTCAAGGACTGCACAACACAAGTCATACAGGAAATCTCTCCCAGAGAGGAACCGCCTGTCTACTCACGAAGGGAACATCAATCAGATCGTTGCTGTGCTAAAGCAGAGAGACGAGCGAGAGCGCATCCGGAGCCAGTGGAGTTGCTCTTCATTCCTCCAGCTGTTTTTCTACCTCCCATTGCCCACACAGCAGTAGAGAGGAGTTGGCAGGACCCACATTTTTGATCTAAAACTTTATTGAGTCATATGTACGTCCTCACTGAGCCAAATCCTTCTGAGTCTTAGTTATGCTTGTTCTCTGCCTGTGGCCATAGAGCAAAAGGACTTAGATGTCTTAAGACTTCTGTAGTCCAGCCCATGTTTAAGAGGCTGTGTTTCTGTTGGAGCACAGCTGTCCAAGGCCTCTCGGTGTGTTTCTGCACTGTTCCCTGTCAGAAGGGAGTGCAAGTGATGTGTTCGGCTCTGCTTCGACGGCATAAGATGGGAAAAAAAGAGACCTTGGAGACTGGATGTGTCGGTGGTGTCTGTTATACAGGTGGGAGACATTTCATGGATAAAAGCCATCTCTCGGTCCTTTCTGTCACAGCTGCAGGGGAGAAGGAGAGATTTGGAAAGCCCACCAAATTCTAGAAATTCTAGACTTCAAAGATCTGTCCCAATAGGGGTCCCACTGCAACTAGACCCAAGTGAAATGCTTACTGCGTGAGTGCTGAGGGAAGAAGACAAGACAGATGTCGCGCTCCCACCTGTGGAATAATTGGAGTCGTGGTGATCCATCTGACCTCAGCAAACACATATCTTCCTTCTCAATGCTACGGAGACCACAACTGCTGGAGAATATTCTTCTTGGAGAATAATCTGGCACGTTCACTATTCAAAAGCAAATGTAGACACACTGAGGAGTGCTTCCAACAGCAAAAATTTTGAGGCAGTGTTAGCTTGGAAGATTAATTTTGCCGTTTAAGAGTCACAGGCAGAGGAAACACTTGGCAAAGTCTGACGTGGTCTTGAATGTACCGATAGGTAGCCCATCACACAGGTGAACTTTGGCCCTACAGTAAAATGAAAATCAAGACCTGCAGTCACTTTTCTTTCTTCAGAACTTGAGAAACTTTGAATCTGTTTGAAAGCTGCTGCAGTGACCATCCCAAACTTATGACTGCCCTAAAAGCGTGCGAAAGAAGGAACGTTTTGCATCAGAGATGCCAGAGTGCAACCCACTCTGAGCCCGGTGAATTGAACCTAGGAGGGGCTAAGTCAGTTCATGAACACTAACATGTCATGATGTTTTGAATCTCTGTTTTGTGGCACCTGTGTGTACAAGACAAATGGTAGTATTTATTCTTCTGCACCTGCCAACTGTGTTTTTTAAGAGGTGGCCGTAAGCTTTTCAGATTCTTGTCGTCAGCCGCAGTAAGACGCGTTACTGAGAGAAGCTCATTCTCGTGCTCGGAGGTAAAGATGACACTGATGGAAAAGGTGAATAGTTAAAAAGTTAGATAAGACGTCGCAGTCTCGGTCCTAAGGTTTTCTGGGGGTTTTTTTCAGGTACCGTTAGCCTCATGCCATGAGTTTAAAAACCTTTTAAAGGTGCAGCATGATTTTACTGAGACTGGCTTGAAATATGAAATTAATCTTGTGTGTTTAAAGCACTGAAAATACTCTGCTGTCGAGCACGATTTCTGTTTTCCTTTGCAAGTTAATTTAAGCAGAAAATTGTATATCCTGGTGTAAGTTGGTATCTTCCTTTGAATTGTGAGAAGTTAGCAGAAGCTGGAAAAAAACCTAATGAGGTTGTTGGCTTAAAGACGATGTCCCACAAAAAGGTAGTGATCCGTATTGGCCGTGTTGTGAACAGCATAAATTGCATTCACGGGCTCTGCTGGTTCTTGTGGAGGTTCCAGGCGTTGCTGGCGATGCGTAGTGGTCCTTACAAGGCACAGAAGCCAATTTGTCTGATTTGGAATGAGATCCAGGCCAAGTGGACATGACGTCTCCCCCTCACTCGAGGCTGCGTTTTCAGCAGAGAAGCAGAACTGTAACTTTGGTGCAGAAGTTCTCTTCCAGAAAAGGCTGATTTTGTAGCCACGGGAAGGAGAACTGTCTCAGCACAGGCTCCCTTCAGTGCACCTGAAGACTAGGGAGATGTAAACAGGAAAAGGGGAGCTGGGGTGTATCTTACTAGCTAGATAAAAATCCTGTTCCCAGAATAATTTCTTGTGCAGACAGCTGAAGGTACCGAGTCTGCACCTCCCGTAGCCTCAAACCGTGTTACAATAAATTGATACCAGGTAGGGTAGACCTGTACACCACAGAGCAGCAGCAGTCTGCACTGTTCATAGGTAGTTTTGCACCCTAAACCTGTGGGGCAGGAAGGACTTGATTATTTGGCTATTTCAAGGTTCCTGGAAACAGGAAAAATTCCTTTTTGTTTCGTTTCTAAAGGGATTTGTCGGAAGAAAATCAAAACTCAAGACTGCTGCAAAAAGCAGCTCTCTCAGACAGGCAGAACTCGCTAACAAAGCCCACCAATCACTCCGGTGTTGCTGGCTGCACAGGAACCCACAAAGCAGGAAGCACTTGTTTCTGTAAGGCCATTGACACAGGGCCAGTCTGGCTCTGTGGGAAGCACCAGTCTACTGTCACTGGTCTTTTTTTTTGAGTGCAGACAATGTGATTCAACCTCAGGATCTCAGGATCTGTAATGCTGAGTGATGCTGGAAATGGCATGCTGTGAAATAGGAACCATAGAATCACTGAACCATTAGGGATTGGAAGGGACCTCGAAAGATCACCTAGTCCAATTCCCCTGCCACAGCAGGATCACCCAGACCAAGTCACACAGGAACTCATCCAGGCGGGTTTTAAACGTCTCCATGGAGTAATGCCTTGTGCAGACTTCCTCATCAGTACATGATGATTAAAGAAAGTAGCCCCAGAAGACTGATGTTGAACAGGAAACAACCGAAACTGGAAACAGCTGATACCTGGCAATATACCCTCTCCCAGTTCTCGTGTTCTTACTGGGGTGTGGACCCAATAGCTTCGTTTGTGCATGTCATATGTTTTATTCATCTGTGGTCTCCGTTGCTCATGTCTGTGTTGCTCTTCTAAGTCTCCATCCTCTGCCTTGCTTTTTTAACTCTAGATGTGTTTGGTCTCAAGCGATGTCAATAACCAATAACTGCTCGAATGTCAGCTTCAAGAGAGAAATTCTGCCGTTTCTCCCAGGTGGTTTCCGTAGGATTAGGTGGGAGGCAGAAACCACCCAGGCTTCCCTAAGCCTTTTTTGCCCCTTTTCTGTAGCAACAGTTAGCAAGCTGTCACAGGAGAGTACGAAAGTATCCTGCCTCTCTCTGTCTCTCTCTCATTTTCTTGTGTGGTCTCCAAACAGGATGAATCGCTTCAGCGCCTGCAGAAGGAGTCTGAGATATTACAGAGAACATATGCACACTACTTTGACCTAACAATTATCAACAACGAGATTGATGAAACTATCAGGCACCTGGAGGAAGCCATCGAGCTCGTGTGTACAGCCTCACAGTGGGTCCCGGTCTCCTGGGTCTACTAGACCAGTCACAAAAGAATTGGAAAAAAAACCCTGTCATTACTGGGAACGACCTCATACATGGAAAACCTCTTTGTTATTGACCTTGCGTCAACAGGTCTTGGCCCCTAGAGACTACCTAGATGTAGTGTGACCTAAAATATAATTATTGTCATGTCCGAATAGATAGGAGGAGGGGAAAACCAATTAACACTAATTTAAAGAGACAGTATCTTTTTTTTAATCATTTCTCCTAAACTTTAATAAAATGTATCTTTAAATATATGTATGATCCAGTCTTTTGGAATGTTATATTTTTGAAATCATAGCTTTTTATTTCAAGGGCCCCTAAAAACTGCACAAAATAGATGCTGCTTTCTATAATCTATTTTAATAGTAATAATAATATGATTCTGTTACCTTAACTCGGGGGTGGAACACGGCATACTTTTTAGAGTCTGACTTCATGGATTGGAATACTTTGCTTTCCTTTATTTATTTGAAGTAAATTAGTCTAGCGGTTACAAAACAAATTCATACATTCAAAAGGCCTTTTTTTTGCGCTTTTTTCTTCTCCTAGGGTAGGATTTTTCAGTACTTTTGTGTAACATCCAAGTAACGTGATACTGTCTCTTTGAAGGACTCTGTACAACTTTTAGACATTTGAAATCGGGTCTTGACTCTTAATGCATGTGGACAGTCGCAAGCGTTCATGCCGTTGGTGTATCTGTGTTGATAAAACCTGTAACCTACAGCAAAGTACATTCCGTTCATGGGAACACGTACCCAAGGGAATAAAGTAAACTATTACTCTAACCAAGTTGTAAACCTATGCACATCCCTTGCATTTTGGGCAACTTTATAAGAAAACAAAAAAAAAAAACCCACAAAACTGATTTTTATTAATAATACTCATGTAGTGAGATGTGTTTGTAATTTTAATGTCTCAATTTAATTTGTTGTAAGGTGGGAGGGGGCAATTACTGGTTTCACCATTTCAGATCTGTGTTGTCTGAGAGTATTAACGTTTTAATTAAGTTGAAGCAAAGAAATACTGATTTTTAAAATGTATGTAATTGTTTAAAAATGCACACATTTTAGAAGAAACTACTGTGCAATGAAGACACCAGTTTAGGCGTTGCGACAAACTGACTATTCCAAAAGACTCATCTGCAGCAGCCCTGTAAATTCTTTTAGAAATGGTGATGGCTCTACAGTCTGACCAATTTTTTTTATTTTAAATATACTTCCTTTTATGTGTTCAACAACTAAATGCTTTGGGGTCCTTCATTTCATCCCAGAGAGATTCCAGAGCGAATCAGCGACCGGTGCAGTGACGAGAGGTTTCCTGAAGCCTGTTCAAGGAAGACCCTTCTAGGGGCACAGCCTGCGGTCCGTTCCGGGGACTCTGCTCCACCCGTGCAAGCACAAGTTCAACTAAGTTGGGAGCAGAGCCAAGGAGGAAAACTTAACCATGTGCTGACCTGGTGCTTTGTTTCCCTTTGTCACGTTCTCACTGGCCCAGACAGTTGGCATTTTGTTCTGACAATTGCTAACACAAGCAAGGAGCGACACCTCATTTTAGGTGCTGGGAACACTTTGTTCCGTACAGTGATTTCTCTTCAGAGCTTGGTTGGCTGTGCTGTTGTACAGTGTGAAGTGTAGTTTTCATGTTGAAGTGGTACAGTGTTCTCAAAGGATTTTTCCTCAGAGTTAACTATCAGCTGTGACTGATCCGTAGATGGTTCCAGTTGTTTGGGACCACTGGCGGGTGCGATCAGAAGGAACCTTTATCACGGGGGTAGTTGCTATGAGGTGCATAGGTTGCTGCTTTGGTCCTGCCCGCCCCTGCTGCAGGTCAGCTGGTCACATCTCAATCTCTGTTCTTGCAAAATCCTCAGGCAAAACCTAGTTGCCGTCCTGCCAGGCGAGGCAAGGTGGTGGTTCTGTACAGCATTCGCAGCGCAGCTCGAAGCCTACAGCACAGAAGGGAACTTGATCCATTGCTTTACCCCACCTGCTGCTGGAGTCACCACTCAATACTGTGTCCCAAACCGAGTGCTGTGACTGAGTCCCTTCGGTTTGTGTTTTGTGAAGTGCTGGAGACTGACTGCTGAGAAGCTCATGGAAGCTTGTGTGGCCTCATGGAAGCAAGACAGCAAGTAAGTGGGAACCTATCAGAGTACTAGTAGCCGCTCATCTGCTCCAAATTAACCCCTGTAGAAGGGGGTACATGCAAACTATGAGCCACTCAGTGAGTAAGAGGTATTTTTCCAAGTGGTTGTGCCATGTCATTTCAGTGCTGGATGAACCTGAGCGGATGTTCCTCTAGATCAGCTGCTGCAGTGGTGTCACGCACTAGCTGAGCCCATCGAAGGGACAGGTTCATTCACTCTCAAAACTACCTCTTTCCCAGTAAAGCACAAAGGTGAGAAGAACTACTGAAAATCAAGCAGTGGAGTGTTTCTGGTGTTAGTAACTTGTTCTCTGGTAAACTTTGGCTTCAGTGAACCATTCTTCAGCTCAAGTGTTCATAGTATTAAGCAGGTAAAGTAAGTTTGGGTACAAGTGTTTTGACTACACACTGTTGGTCGTGTTGATGTGGATTTCTTGGAGTTTCTGTGCACCCAGCCCGTAAGGAAAGAAGACTCGGAAGGCCTGTGAGAGGGCTTTTGCCTTGTGTAGATGACAGTAAGTAGTGGTTTAACGTAACCAACAGGCTTTTCCCCTTCTAAGTGGAGCGGCTGTTCAGTCACTCAGTAGAAAGACTGACCTGGAGAGCTTTGTTTGTTTTATTCTCACTGTACAGACAAAGACTGTAAAGCACGTCAGTCAGCACACTGTCCTGCCTCCCCTTTACCACGGACTGTTTTCCTTGTAGAAACCTTCAGTAGCAAAAGATTCACTAGGAACCTCCCTAGGCTTTAAGTGCAGCTGAGTCACGTAGCCCAGTGAGCTCCGTGAACCAGTTTCAGCACAGTTCCAGGAAGTGCAGAGCAAGTCCAGGACCCCTCACTCTGCCCAGTCCTGCCTCCTGCCGTGCCCAGATCCTTCTGATGTGTGTCTGTTATTTGTGTGGTGTGTAGAGGGCAAAAGGCTGCCGTCAATCCAGCTGGAAGCCTCACTTGCATAGGAGAGACTTGTGCAGGTGCAGAGCTAAGGTTACAGGTTTTTTTTAGTGTTTTTTGCGCTCTCCAACTGGAGAAGTGCCCTCCTGGTACTGTAAATAGCACTGCGTAGCTTGGAGCGCCCTTGGGACCTCGCTAAATTCATGCCGAGTGTGACCTCAGAAGCAGTCCTGGGATTTGGAAGAAACAAACCTTTCTGTTTGCCCCTTTTATACTTTATTTTTGTACAGGGGCTCACAGATTTGTAAAGAAAACTTGATCTTGCAGTATGCTGCCTCTCAGTCTGACTGATGCCTGTGATTTCAAGGTGTTAAGTTGGTCCAATAAATGTTCATTAACCTCTGCTTCCATTTACTTAATAAAAGTACCCTAGGTCATTCACTGTCTCAGAGTGGTAAGATTATTGCATGGAAGTGGCAACCTAGTGTAGCCAGCCCTGGCCACCGTCAGGCAACCCACAGCCCGCAGTGATGGCAAATCAGGGATGTTTTTGATCTCCCCACCGAAACGGAATTCTTGTGAGCGTTTTAGCATTGCTTTGTGCTGATTTCATCTGGGTCAGGAAAGATGCTGCGCCACGAGCCCCTAAGTGAAGGTATCACCACCTACTTCAGGATCTTCATTAGCAAGGCTACTCAGCTGACTTGGAAAGGACAGCATAGAAGAGAAGATGTTGCAGAGGCTGAGCACCATTGAGCTGGAGTGTTTACTTGAACTGGATACTGGGGCAATTAGAAAGAAGATAACGCTCAGCCTAGCTTGAGCCTTAGTTCCATTTTTGTGCTCTTCCCTAAGGAAACAGCTTTTTTCAGCGTGCTAGTATTTGGGCAGATAACTAGAAATGCTGCCAAGACTTCGGGGTTTTTGCAAATCTAGGTTGCAATATGAGATGCAAACAGTTCTGATCGCATTGTCCTCTCCACCGCAGTTAGTTCCCAATCTCTTTATTGAAGGCTGCTAGAATGCAATTTCAGGCTTTCAGATGCTTTTTAGAAGAGGATTTGTGGAAACTAATACTTCCCTGAGTAAGAGTCATCTGGTTTTGTAAGCTAAACTGACAGGAGCATGAGCTAAAGCAGGCACCACAAAAAGGGCTGCTTCCCTTGTGTAAAGCATATTCATTCTCTTCACAAGCATGTCTCTCAGACTGCTTTTTCCACCAGGTTTGCATGAGTGAAGAGAAGCCCGTACCTCTTCCCAAGGCAACTGCTTCGCGTTGTGTCCTGTAGCATCTCTGTGCGGGAGGAAATGCATCATGGGCAAGCAGGGCAGGAGTAACGTCTGAATGCCTGTGTCCCACGTGCATGCCATGAGGATGGCTGCACAAGCTCAGCTTAGCCGACGGTGCTACACAAAAAATACAGGCAGGTGGAGCATTTAAATGTTTTCCATGGGCATTCTTCACTTGGCAGTTGGCACAGTCAGTGCACCTAGACTTACTTTTATTTTCTTTCCCTGAAGTGACTTTGGGCAGTCTTCTGCCCCAATCCTGTGAAGGCTGCACTGAAGCAAGTACAGCAGCTTTTTGATGGGATTCAGTATTAGGGTTAAAAGCTCTTAAAGCCTTTCTCCGAGACCCGTAGTTCTTACCTCAGAAATGCAATTCCCACAGCTCTGATCTCAGTTAAGGATTTAGACAGAAAGTTGATCACTTTTCACATAGTCTTAGCCTTTCTAAGGAAAACGAATCATAGAATGGTTTGGGGTTGAAGGCGCCTGAAGGTCCAACCCGCACGGTAAGCAGGGACACCCCTCGCTAGACCAGGTTGCTCAAAGCCCCGTCAACCTGGCCTTGAACACTGCCTGGCAGGAGGCATCCGCAGCCTCACTGGGCCATCTGTTCCAGTGCCATCACAGTAAAGATTTCTTCCTAACACCACATCTAAATTTACCCTCTTTCCATTTGAAACTGTTACCCCTCATCACTACACTCCCATAGAGGGTCCCTCCCGTAGGTGCCCTTTAAAGTACTGGAAGGCTGTAAGCAGGTCTCCCCGGAGTCCTTTTTTGGTCCAGGCTGAACAACCCAAACTCTCTCAGCCTGTCCTCATAGGGGAGATGATCCAGCCCCCAGATAATCTTTGTGGCCCCTAGTTTGGATTCACTTGAGCAAAACCATACCTTTCTTGTGCTGGGGACTCCACAGTTGGATGCAGTACTCCAGGTAGTCTGGGAAGAGCAGAGTAGAGGTGAAGAATCACTTCCCTTGATCTGCTGGCCATGTGCCTCTTGATGCAGCCCAGAGTGTTATTGGCTTTCTGGGCTACAAGGGCACATTGCTGGCTCCTACTTGATTTTTCTTCCCCTAACACCCCCAAGGACTTTCCTGTAGGGCAGTTCTCAGACCTCATCACCCAGCCTATATTGGATTGTGCCAGCCCAAAGACCCAGCACATGGCGTTGCTGAATTCCATGAGGTTTGCATGGGCCCACCTCTCCACGCAATGGTCCCTCTGGATGGCCTCCCTTCCCCCCAGCATGTCGTCAGCAAACTTGGCAAGGGTGCTCTCAGCCCCACTGTGCATGTCACCACTGACGATGTTAAAGGGGAGGGGGTGCGTACGTGTCCAAGCGTTCTGCTGCGTCTCTTCTTGGCAACCTTTGTGGGAAGATCTGTAACAAGCCAATTAAATCTGGTCACATCTCTATCATGTGTTGTTATAATTAGTCTGTGACTTGAACCTGGGTTTGTTTTGTAGAAGATAACTGAACCAGTAGCACATTCCACACTGCCTCCTCGAGAGTTCGTGTTTAATATTAGCAAAGGATTTGCAGATTGTCCCTCATCAATAGCCATAGCTAATTTTTCTATCAGCATAAAGGAAATGCCCAAAGGGATGGGAGGAATTTGCTTGTCTTTAAGCACAACTCATCTCAAAGCTGAAACATGAGTCTGTTTTTCTCCACCGCCAGCCATCCAGATGGAGTCTTTGCCTTTGTGGTTTTTCACCAAAAGGTCACGGTGGTGGGGCAAGTCCTGGAAGCAGCAGTTAACTGCTCTGAATGTCACCCTTAACACACCAGGGGACAGATCCAAAACGTGACCAGGCTTTTACAAGATTGATGAGCAGAGCAGGGAGGACTCCACAGTGCAGTGCCAGCCCATACCCGGATCTCCTATGCAACTAAGGCACTGAGCGTAGGAAAGGAAACGTAAGCAGGTGCAAACGAGCATCCTTGGTAAAGGTTACGGGTTACAGCAGCGTGACGGCGCACGGCACCGAATGCTCCATCCCAGCCTTACACAGGGGATTCAGTGCTTCTTCACTAAGTTCAACCATTTGTGTGTCTAAGCATCTCCCTACTCTACCTTACCTACAGCCACTTCTGTTTAGTAGGATCTATGTAACACAAGAAGCAGCTCTGCGTCAAAACCATCAGGAAGGACTTAACGAAGTCACCAGTAGGTGAAAGGAGACAAATCCCACGGGGTTATTTTCTGTTCATTATGAAAAATATCATAACTGTTGTGGGAAGGGCTTTTTCCATTTCATGTTAGGCAGGAGAACCCCCCACGGATAAGCTCTGTAGTGCATTAAAAAGCAGATTTGTCTCACAAACTCGCGAGTTAGCTAATAAAGGTGACTCTCCTAAAGCAAAACACTGTTTTTTCATCAATCCAAGTAAGCGTGTCAGTAAAGCCTTTGAGGGACATGTTAGGAAAGGAAGAGGAGAGAGAACCTGCTGCTAGGAAAATGCCTTTTGATTTGAGCTGCGTGAGCAGCTGTCCCTGCAGGGACCGCCTTGGAAGGGCTTATAGTGCCAGCAGTTTGAGGGCTTCCCCCTGCCCTCCTTGTCTTGTTAGACTTGGTGGTTTCATATCAGCAGTATTCCAGGTGTCCACTGCGGCTGTTTGGTGTTGCTGGGCTCAATGTCTTCCTCCTGGCTGCAATCTGGAACGCTCCTTCGGTGTGAGGGCAATGGAAAGACTCCCAGTCTAGCCGTGTACTTCCACTACGTGCTTTGTTCATTCAAGCAATTGGATTACAAGCGTGAGATCACTGTCTTAGAACTACATCCTTGCAGGGTGATGTGCTGGGGGCTGGCAGAGAGCCGAAGTCAAAGGAGGAGCCTCTTCGAAAGTGGGGGTGAGGCGTCTGAGCGAATTGGGACAGTAGTGAGTGATCGGAACACCCACCCGCACCGCAGAAGATCAGGATGAAGATGGAGAGCCGGGGAACCTGCACAGAGCTAGGTTTCATTAACGTGAAACCATGTCTCATCCTCCCACAAATGAATTGTGTCCAGCAGCGATTCATTCCTGTGCCGGCAGCCAGCGCCTGCTCTGTGCACCAGCCGCTGCACCAGCAGGGCTGAGGAGAGCCTGGGTTAAGGCCAACCACCAGTACAAGAGGGAACCTGGGCACCAGCAGGGAATTCTGGAAACAGAATTTCAGCCAGAACTGCTGGTTGCTGCTGCTTTTCTGGATGGGCTGTGTAATCTGCTACCAAAGCACTAAGAAGTTGCCCCTGCTCTTCTGGCAACCTTCCAGTGCAGAGGGCAACTCTTCCAACGGCTCTGAATGGAGATGCACGTTCAGCACATTTCTGTCTGAAGTCTATGCTCCTGACAAGGTTTCAGCTGTCCCACTGGTGGCTAAGTGCACTGCTTTGTACAGTGTAGTGAGAGCAGGCACTTCGCTTGTCAGCACCCGACTGAAAACAGCCGGCTGCCCGCTACAGCTCTCTCAAGGACAACTGAACAGTGTTGGTCAGTTGAATTCTGTTTAGTGCATTGATAGGATTTAGACTGGAAAATGTGCCAGTCCTGGTGAACGAGGAGTTGACAAGTGGGATCACTCTGCTAACCTTGGGCCAGATGCACCCTGGTCTAGACCTTGAATGTCACAGTGTCCACAGCTGAGGGGTGGTTACAGAGGTCCTCAGCACTCACTGCGGTGAAGGACACACCACAGACAAGGTCTGAGCCAAGACCAGGAGAACCCAGCTCCGACCTTAAAAGTAACAGTTAGGAAGAAGAATGTGGAATGAATCAAAGTGAATGTCCACATCCCTGGGAGATCCTGACAAAGGTCATTGGAACAGAGATGTCTACAATTTGTGTCCCGCACTGCCCATGATCTGTGTAGCATTTGTTAACTGGCTTGTTCACAGGTGCATTCCGAGGAGGTAAAAGGAGCTTCACAGCTCCCACATTAGTCAGCCCTGACTAATGAGAAACCTTAGCACCAGGACACATCTCATCTGTTGCTGTCACCAAACTTTATTGCTGCTATGTTTTTCCTGAGGTGGCAAGACGTGTGCTGAGCGTAGTCCAGATCAGGAATGCAATACTAAAAGGCATAACAGTCTGATTCATGATCATTTGCTAGTTTATGTCAGTGATCTACCCGCCCTTCACAGCAACTCTCAGGTCTTTCTTTCCCCCAGAGACCCGCCGTGCCTGTGAGCAGTGCAGGTTGTGTCTCCTGTATTACCTTACACATGCTGACATCTACGTGCTCTACATTACCTGGCTTTCAAGGCATGAATTTGGAATTCATCAAGATCTGCTTTAAGGTGTTGCTCTGTGTCTGCAAATTCCAGTGTTTTTTGTCTGTTAAAATAATCCATCACCTGTTTCAGCTCAGAGATTTGCTGCAAGCTTTGCCGGATTGCAAGTTTATCATTTACTTCTATACTTTGTCTTCTGACTCTTTGCCAGCCTCACCCGTCACCCGAGTGCCTGTTCCCATAGTGTCTGATCTGATCTTCTTGTCACAGCACATTGAGACACAGTCATTCAACTCAGTGAGGAACCGCTACTGCCGACTCCATCCCGATCTATATGCTCAGAGCCAGTTATCCTACCTCTTTGTTTGCCTAGACTCACCTAGATGTTGTTTACCTGGACTTTGGGAAAGCTTTTGGCACAGCCTCCCACAGCATTCTCCTAGAGAAGCGGGTAGCTCATGGCTTAGACCAGCAGCCTCTTCACTGTCTGCTTGGTCGAGCCCAGAGCGTTGTGTTGAATGGAGCTCAATCAAGTTGGTGGCTGCTCATGAGCTGTTCCCCAGGGCTCAGTATTGGGGCCAGTCTTGTTCAAATCTTCATCAGTGATCTGTACGAGAGGATTGAGTGCAGCCTCAGCAAGTTTGCAGATGACACCAAATGGGGCGGGTGTGTTGATCTGCTGCAGAGTAGGAAAGCTCTGCAAAGGGCCACGGACATGCTGGATCAATGGGAAGAGGTCAGTTGCATGAGTTTTTATAAGGCCAAGTGCTGGACCCTGCACTTTGGTCACAACAACCCCATGCAATGCTACAGGTCTGGGGAAGAGTGGCTGGCTGCTTGGTGGGAAAGAACCTGGGGGTGCTGGTTGGCAGCTGGTGTTTCAAGCTATAATTTAGAGCCTGTTTTGCTGGAGCGTTCCTTTACTTTGGTTGTTAATTTATCAGGGTCCTGGAAAAGACAACAGCTCTCTACGTGCACCTTGGTACCAGATCCGTGCTGCAGTGAATAAATGATGCAGTACAACCAAGCATGGTCTTTCCAGTTTAGCTTGTCCCCCTTTTGGATACAGCAACCACATTGTGTGCTTATTATCCTCAGTTTAGCCCAACCTGACTAATAAAGTTTTGGGAGAAATAGCTGGACTTCTAACCATTGAAAAAGAGGGGGGCGGTGGCTGTTACTTTTAACTGGGGCACTTCTGTGGTCCAGTTTCAAGTACAGCCAGCCATGCTGCAGCAGCACAGTGAGGGCACCAGCAAGTTGTGACTTGAACAGGAGCAAGCAGTTGCAGCTGTGGAAAGGAGGGTAGGAGACACAAGTAGGAAGGTGGGCCAGGGAGCACATTAAGCTGGGGTTATTGCAACCCTATAGCCACGTCAATGAGTTCCTGTCATAGGTCAAAACCCTTAAAGAAGTGTAATGAGAGATGCTGAACAAGCACCAAGTGAAATTAGCTGTGACTCCAAAAAAGCAAATCAATAGGGCACGCACGGAAATGACATGTATTGGTGGGTGAGTGCAGGAAAGCTAAAGGAAGTTTTAGGTCCTTTTGGGAATTTACACAGGGAATACAAGAAGTGTGCTGTAAGAGTTAATATCTGCCCTTAAAAGAGAGAGAGGTGGAGAGGGAAGTACAACAGAAACGAAAGGATGTGGTGAAGGTCAAAGGTGAGACAAACTGCAGAAGTAATGACATTTTTGCATTCAAGACTCAAACCAACCAGATCAGACTGGCTCAACTAACCACAGGGTCAACAAAATCAGGTTTGTGGCAAGACCTAATCTGCACAGAAACATCTACTTGCCATATTCCTATTCATCTTTATGTTTAAAAGAGCAGCTTTGCCCCAAGACAGAGAGACCTTTTGGAGCTCAGCTTGTGCCTGTTTAGGTTTTGACCTTTAGGTGCTCCCTCATAATGTAAAACATAAAGCTTGTCCAAGGGCCATATGGCAGTGTCCCTTGACTCAGCTTGGTTCTTAAACCTTGTGCATTTTCAGTGTTTATGTTTTATATTAGTATTTTGTGATGTGCATTATTATTTGGTTATGCTTCAAGAATTAACAACATGTTTTCGTTAAAAGTAATACCTGTGGTGCTTGCCTTGCTCTTTTTAATCCGTGGGCTTTACTACATGGTTAACATTTGACATAAAGCTCTTTTAGAACTGTTTTGGGGGTCACTGCAGCACATTGAGGTGCTGGAGTGAGTTCAGAGGAGAGCAACGAAGCTGGTGAAGAGCCTGGAGAATAAATCTTATGAGCAGAGATGGAGAGAGTTGGGGCTGTTTAGTTTGAGGAGGAGGAGGCTGAGGGGAGACCTCATTGCTCTCTATAACTATTTGAAAGGACACTGTAGAGATGTTGGTGCTGGTCTCCTCTCACAGGTAATAAGCGACAGAACCAGAGGGAAGGGCTTCAAGCTTCAACAGGGGAGGTTTAGGTTAGACATCAGGAAGAAATTCTTTACAGAGAGAGCGGTCAGGCACTGGAATGGGCTGCCCAGGGTGGTGGTTGAGTCTCCATCCCTTGATGTGTGTAAAAGTCACTTAGATGTGGTGTTGGGGGATCTGGCGTAGGGGTGAACTTGTAAGGTAGGGTAGATGGTTGGACTCAATGATCCCAAGGGTCTTTTCCAACCTGAATGATTCTATGATTCTTCAAACTCCGCAAGTTTCTATGAGATTAGGGTGGGGGGAAAGGGCAGACAGATATTGTTGGTGCTTGTGCAACAAACCCATACCTTGACCCTACAGAAGGAGGCATTTACACATCACTCTTCATGTACCTAGAGAGTATTTCATTCCTTACCCAAACTAGCCCTGTCTTCTGAAATTCATGCTGGAGCACCAGTGACTGTTACAGGCTGCTTCCTTGCAAGGCTTCACATCACCCAGAGGAGGAATAGCAGTTTCCTGGAATAAGGAATTTTAACTCACCTGATTTGGTTTCTCTTGAATCTGTGACCACGAAATTATCAGGGAAAAACTCAACAAATGAAAATTTAATTTTCTTAAGAGCTAGCAGCCAGATGTCACAAAGACAAGAATTAGCCCAAATACGTAAACCCCAGTTTAAAACTGGCAATGAAGTACCTGCGTCTCAGCTGGGCAGCATCTGCTGCCTTTCTAGCAAAAGTTATCCGTATTCACAGCAATTCCTTTTGCCCTGGGCTTCACTTTTCTTTCCAAAGCAGAAAAACAACCTAAGACTCCACAAGACAAGAGCCAATATCTACATTTCACAGGAGGTTAGTGGCTGTGGCTGTAAAGACAAAAATCACAGAATCACTCTGGTTGGAAAAGACCCCTGGGATCATCGAGTCCAACCATCTACCTTACAAGTTCAACCCTCAACCAGATCCCTCAACACCTCATCCAAACAATCTCTAAACACATCCAGGGATGGCGACTCAACCACCTCCCTGGGAAGCCCAGTCCAGTGCCTGACCACCCTTTCTGGGAAAAAATTCTACCTAATATCAAGCCTAAACCTCCCCTGTTGTAACTTGAACCCCTTGTTCTATCACTAATTGCTTGTGAGAAGAGACCAGCACCAACCTCTCCACAACATGATTTCAGTTAGTTGTAGAGAGTGATGAGGTCTCCTCTCAGCCTCCTCTTCTTCAAACTAAAGAGCCCCAGCTCACTCAGTCTTTCCTCATAAGATTTATTCTCCAGTCCCTTCACGAGCTTAGCTGCCCTCCTCTGCACCTGCTCCAGCACCTCCACATCTCTCTTGTATTGAGGTGCCCAAACTGGACACAGTACTCAAGATGTGGTCTCACCAGTGCTGAACACAGGGGGACAATAACCTCCTTACTCCTGCTGGCCACACTATTTCTAGTACAAGCCAGGATGTTATTGGCCTTCTTAGCCACCTGGGCACACTGCTGGCTCATATTCATCTTCCTGTCAATTAGAACCCCCAGGTCTCTCTTTGCCACATGGCTCTCCAGCCACACCTCCCCAAGCCTGTAGCATTGCAGGGGTTGTTGTGGCCCAAGTGCAGAACCTGGCACTTGGCCTTATTGAAGCTCCTGCCATTGCCATTGGCCCATTGCTCCAATCTATCCAAGTCTCTCTGAAGAGCCTCCCTACCCTCTGGCAGATGAACACTCCCACCCACCTTGGTGTCTTCTGCAAACTCATAATGACACACTCTGAAGGGGCCGTAAGTGTGTCTGTGTGAAAGACAGCGTACCACCCCGAGCAATGCAAAACGGGGGCACCATTCTGAGACAGGGAGATCATATCCAAAATTAGGCAATTTGTTCTTTCTGTGCACTTGGACTACTCCTCCCTTCTAATTTGATAGCAACTGTCATAAGGCACAGGAAAACAGCTGCACCGGTGTAGAGCACCATGTCAGCAGGTACCAGACGCTAGAACAAGTTGTCTTCTCAGTCAATCTCAGATGCTTTGGTCTGGGAACACCAGTGCTCTGGATACACTAGTCAGGAGGTATCTCTTAATACCAGGCAGATTATGACCATGGCTCCCCACTGCTTTAAGAAATGCCAGACATCTCACAGCAAAGGCAAGACTGGAGAGGAGAGCACCTGCATCAGCCTCCCAAGTGGGGCTTTTCTGACAACACTTGTAGTTAGTGCAAACAGACACCAGTTTGGCAGGAGTTTGCAGCCATTTCCTGTGTCTTACAGCCTGCAGGCAGGCAACCTGAACAAAACCAACCCAGTAGAAAAAAAAAGTGCTTTGTGGATTTCCTATCAGCTCCTACCCCAGCATCTGTCTGACCTGGGAGTGGGACGTAGAATCCCAAAGGGCAATGGTTTTGTAACATGGGACCCTGCTGAAGGGTATAATTTGTGAGAGCTGGAACTATGTCCTCTCCCATGCCTGGAATCATGTTGCTTCAGCTGAAAGAAATCCACATGAATATCAGTTAAATGGTCTTCCCACCACTGCCAGGCTTTGAGGTTTTTGGTTTCACCAATACTTAAAGGGCAAGGCACTGGAGGACGTGAGCGCAACTGCATCACAGTGCTTTCACGTCAATGGGCTCCTGTGGGAGTAGCATCATCAGGGTGCACAGAGGATGAGGCAGCCCTGAGCGGTGATGAAGTTCTCCTCGTACTCATGATTTCTCTCTTCTGCTGCCCTCAGGCCCCACAGCCCTGCACCCTCCTAGAGCAGAACTTTCTTTGTGAGTACCTCAGCTCATGACCCAGTGACATGCTCATTCCAAAGTAAATTGAGACTGGCATCTCAGCTGGGCTCAAGCTGCAGTTCCGTAGCATCTTTGGAGGTGTTTCAGTCCCAAGACAGATGTTGCAAGACTTGATCTGTGACAGGACTCTGAGCCGCAGACTTCTACCCAACACCTGGTTCAGGTTTACCAGCTGAAGCAAAATTTTGCAGCAGGAGCCGAAGGTCTAAGAAAATAAAACACAATAAATCAAACTACTCACACACAAGGTAGATTCCCTAATTTCATTTGTTTTCTGATCAAGAAATTCAAAATGAAGGAAAAGAAGGTAATTATGATTTGACAGCTACCCATGTAATCAGTAAAGCAAACTCTCTGATAAGAGCTTAGAAACAAGGATCATGGAAGAGCTGATCCGGCACTTCTGGACTAAAACAAGCTTAGTGCTGGAGATCTTGTCAGGGCTTTTGAGCAGCCACACTTTGCTGTCCTTCCCAGAAGGCTGCTGCTCTTCCAGGTAAGTGTTTGCTGAAGGCAAGCCCGAGCTGAGCTGAGAGATTTACAAGGAAGGAACAGCAAGGAGAGGTGAGCGATGCACACACTGATGGACTTCCCCTGACAGACTCAAAGCACTCGTGTTGAGTACTTTGCAACACTGGAAACATACATCATGAATCTCTTGACTCTGAGGGAAGAGCAGGGTTGCGAAGCAGAAGAGCATGTAGCCTATCCCTGTTACTGCAGGGAAGCTAAAAGCCCTATTTCATGCAGCAGAATGCCAGCCCCACACTTCCTAGGCAGCCACAGCTGTATTAGAGCAGCACAAGGGAAGCTTTTCGGGGCAGGCAGTTAGGGTATTGGACTACAAAAGTCTCTTAAGTCATCAGTGCCTGAGGTCACTGGCCATGATTAGCTAAAACCTGCATTTTAAGGTACCTCACATTCAGCTCCTCCGTTCTTGCAGGTAAACCAGAAGCATCTCTGAAGCAGTGATTGAGGTGAAAGCCACCCTCGACAACAGCACAGTCAGGCAATCTTCAGCTTCAGCACGCTGCAGCGCAGAACGTGAAAATGGGGGTTGCAGAAAACAATTCACTCCCGAGGCACCTGTACTTACAGGAGGTGAAAGACAACCCAACGGTGCCCAACGTCCTGCCGTCTGTGCTAAGCCTATTGAGAAACCCTCCCTGACGGGATGCAGTGCTGCTCCTGTGAAGGCATCCTTAACACCGAATGCCTCTACAGCACTGGGCTGGGCTGGGTTTGAAAAACAGCCCTTTATAATACACAGATGAATTTAGCACTTAAGAAGATTAATGGATTCATAAAGAGCCTGGAAATCCAAACTCATTGAATTTAGTTCACGGAACAGGTCAAATAGGCATTTAGCAAACCATCTGGCATCTTCCTTCCCTGGGGAAACACTCCGGTCGAGCTACAGAGAGCTGAGGAGCCACTGCAACAGGGATGGTTTGGTTCTCCCCGTGCTCAGCTTTCCTCTGGAAATCACTGGTGCTAGCTAGAAAGCAGGAGGTCTTTATGGACAGAGTGCTGCAGACCAGAGCTGGCTGCCCAAGGCACGGCTCTGAAGCCACTGGACACACCACGTTGTCTGACTAACTGCGTCTGTCTCACGTGGCAGTTTGTCCGGGAGTTCAGGAGCACGCAGGTGATTTGTGCACGAGCTGACGCTGGCTGTCTCCAGTGCCACATGGGATTGTTCGCAGATGCACTGGGATGCCAGTGCTGCTTGAGCACTGGGACATGAACTCTTAGCCCAGGACGGCCTGGCCCAGCCAGCGTGACTACGCTTGACCCAAGGTGCATTTGCTGAAGCCCCTTCTGGAAGACTTCAGTTTTCTCCCAGCCAGTCACAGATGCAGGGGGGCACAGGAGCTGCTAGAAGAAGGGCTTGGTGCCTTTAATTTGTACGTTGCCCACCATTTTTCAGTTGTTCAATGCCTGAAGCTCTTCTCCAGCTTACCCCCCTTTGCATATGGTTTTGGGTATCCACCAGTGCGTGACAGGGGACGGGACAGAGGCAAGAAGAGCCACCCTCAGATTTTTTTTAGCCACTCTGTTGTCTGCTCTGAATCTTCACTTTAGCAAAGCATAAGCCAAGGGGACTCACCCTCTGCTGCTGCTCCTCCAGCACCAGCACCAAGCTAGGGCAGGTGCAGACGTCGCGTTCACTTTGAGTCGCCCATGCAAAGGCAGGGTTTGGGCTGGAGGGGAAAACGTTTCAGAATAGATCTCAAAGGTTTGGCTTTTTCATTCCTGTCCATTTCTACCCCTAGTTCATGGCATTTCAGCAGTACTAAAGGATTGTGTACGTGGTACCATCCTACATAAACACGGGCACCACGGCATGAAAGGACCTCAAGAAACGGCTGGTTTTGAGCAGTCAGTTTATTTTTGAGTTTGTTAGTGTGCTCTAACAGAGGAAACGCCGTCATTCCTTCTGGTCACAGCAGTAGCCTTCAGTGAAGATTTCAAAGATAAAGAAGCAGCCATGTAGAAGGAAATGATGGCATAGTTGGTCAGTCCAGCACAATGTGACACGCCGTGTGGTACCCATCAGTGGTGGAGATGCAGAAGACACAGTAGGGCCTGGCTGCTCTTATCATCGGCAGGTTCTGCCCCCGCCGTCATGCACGAAATAATTTACAAACAAAACCAATACAGTCCTTGAAAAATAAAAACACTTTTGAAGTGGACAGCAGGGAGACAGTAGTCAATGGCCCATCCCACATCCACCCTGGGCAGGCCCCCTTCCCATACACTAGTCTCCTCTTCACAAGGGCTCATCTGCACCTCTGGAGCTGCCCAGTACAGCCCTGAAACCCACCCATCCCCATGCTGGTGGAAACAAGGAACAGTTCAGCAGCCTTCATCAGCACCTGATGAGCATCTGTCAGGACAGGAAGAGGGGGTTGTGATTTGCTGCCTCATCTCGCTCTCATAAGGTCAGCGGTTGGTTCAGCTGGAGTTAATAAACAGCACCACACCGTTACCTGCACAGACCCCTCTTTCCTTTTCTCCAGAGGATGGAGCAGAGGATGTCATACTTCTTCAAATGAAACTCAACCCTACTGCCGCTCTTTCACCGCTTATCATCCACAGAGCTCCGTGAGTGTCTGAGAGGCTCTGAGACCCAGAGTGAGACTCAGCCTTGGACCAGGTCTCACCAGCTCTCAGGAGAATCAGGAGCCAGGTCCAATCTACCCAGCTCAGGAGACTTTGGAGTCCACACACGAACGTCTCCCCTATGAGTAGGTAGGTACAGGGACTAAACACTTAGGCAGGATTTGTGGTCCACACAGCCCTTGAACTATGTACACTGCAAAACAATCACTGTAGAAAGTGCTGGGAGGTAAAAAGAGAAGGAGACAGCCTCAATATTGTTTTCCCACACCCCAGAAGAAACCCCATCAGTCAGTCCATCCAACTGTGTGGTGTTGGTGTAGACTTCTGTAGCATTTGCCACCTCTTCGGGAAGGCCCATATGGAGCAAGAGTTTTGAGATAAGACTGTTGAACTTGCTTTCTGTGGTAGACCAAGGCTCTCCACTTGGGGTTGGTCCTTCAGACGTGACATTCAGCTCCACTGGGTCAATACAGTAGCCTTCTGGTGATCTCTCATAGACCACGTCCACCAGGTCAATCCCAGCTACCGAGGAGGGAGAGGCACAGGGAATATCCCTGACAAGCCTGTAATTCTCCATCCACTCTTTCAGCCACTCGATGCGGCAGTCGCACTCCCAGGGGTTGCGGAAAAGGTACAGCCGCCCAAGGAAGTACACCGGCTGGAAAACAGAAAAGGGCAGTGTCGTCAGGTTGTTGCTGTTCAAGTGCAATGCAACCAGGCTGGTGAGGTTTTCAAAAGCCCCTTCCTCAATGTAGTTGATCCTGTTGCGGTCTAGGTAGAGGACCTCCAGCTCCCCCAGGTCCCTGAACCAGGTGTTGGAAATGTTCCTGAGGAAATTCCCCCCCAGGTTGAGCATTTTCAGGCACCTCAGGCCATCAAAGGAATTTTCTGGAAGTTCACTGATCAGGTTGTCATTCAGGTAGAGATACTCCATCTTCCGACAGCCCTGAAAAGCTCCTTCGTGAATGACATTGATCCTGTTGTCCTGCAGATTCAGGTATTTCAGCCTGGTCAGACCCTGGAGGGAGTTATAGGCTACCGCTTCAATCCTGTTTCTCTCCAGGTAAACGTGGGTCAGGTTCTCCATGCCCCTGATGGCCCCTGGGATCCTCCGGAAGTTGTTCTGGAAGCAGAATAGCTCCTGCAGAGCCGGCAGCTCAATGAAAATCCTGTCTGGGATGTTGAAAAGGTTGCAGTCTGCCAGGTCCAGCTTGACCAGCCGTCTGAGGGCAGTGAAAGTCCGTGTGTGGAGATAGCGAATGTATTCGTTATGGGCCATCCTCAGCTCTGTCAAGCTGGGCAGCCCCTTGAAAGCTCCTGGGGTGATGAAGGAGATATTGTTGTGGTTGAGCGACAGGGATCTGAGGGAAGGCAAAGTCCCAAAGGCCCTCTCAGAGAGGAACTTGATACTGTTTTTGTCCAGGTTGATAGAGGAGGCTTCGCAAGGGAACTCACTAGGGATCTGCCCCAGACCAACACGATCGCAGAGGACGGAGCAGCTCCGCTCCTGGGTGCACACGCAGCTGGCAGGGCAGGACCGCACGCAGGCCCACACTGCGTGGACATGTGGGACCCAAAGGAGCACTGTGAGAGGAAAGCATGTCATCCCCACAGAGGTATGCGGAGAGGACATCGGGAGGCAGCGTTAGCAAGTACTAGGCACAACAGGAAAAACCAGCCATGCTGTCTTTGCCTCCCTTCCAGCCAGTCCAGCTGCCACCCACAGCAGTGCTGGCCGAGGAGCTCTTGTGAAAGATTATTAGAAGAATTTGCTGGGGTTTTTAAACCCTCTGAGAGGTTGTGGGGGTGTGTGTATATATATATATATATATCTACACATACACACATACACATGCAAAATGCCATCCAGTGCCTCATCTCTGATTAACTGATCTCCCCAAGAGGGGGACCCACCTGGATTTAAGTATCTCTCTGTGATTAGAGAAATCTCTGCAAGCTGATTAGGACATCGTTTGGTGAGGAAACAGGCAGAGACACCCAGAAGGCCAGCAGCTGTGGATGAGTTGCAGTATTTCTGGACGGGGAAGAGGGGAGGACGGTTTATGTTGGTCTGGCACTGGGCAGGGAAGATCAGTTAGTTGCCTGGGACACATCAAACTCCTGCTTTTTGCTTCTCTCTTTCCTTTTTCCACTCAACCTAACAGTTTCCCACCAGTGCTTGTGCAGCACTGCAACGGGAACTACCAGCTCCTAAGGACGCAGGAGTGTTTAGAAACAAATCCCACTGTGTGCTGGCAGAAGGACATGAGAAAAAACAAACTAAGGGATATTGTTCAACTGCTTTCTTCATGACCTCACTACAGACAGACCTCCAGCACACTTGTGTTTTGGCAGCTCTCAAGGCAGTCACCACAGTGCCTTATGCTTGCCGGGAACAGCCGCTTTGTCCTCTCATCAGCCTGACATGCGACCTCTGTGGCTACTGTGGTTCCTCTTCAAGTTAGTCCCATGCATGTGCATGTACAACAAGGAAGAGAAGGAGTAAGCGCTTGAGGAGGAATCAGAGAAGAACAACAGGAGCAGGAGACACCAGCCTCTGTGGGCAGGCATTTTTGTGAGGAAGAGAAATCCAGTCAAGCAGACATCGGTAAAATGACCTCCTCCGAAAGGAAGAAGGCAAAGCTCATTTTGTATCTGCTCCCGAAGGCTGCTCAGCAAAGCAAGAGGCCACATCAGCAAACTCTCCTTGTAGTCACAAGCAGGAAACCGTGGGGTTTCTGCTGCTTTGTGTGGGCTGCTGCACGAGCACAACACATGCATCTGCTTTTTCAAAAAGTCACGACACTTGACCAACAGACACCGGTACTGCAGCATTGCTGGGATCACACTGCTGCCATGGGCCTGGAAGCCCCAAGGGCTACGAGACTTGGGACAGACTTTCCCCCGTGCACCTACTGACTGCATGGAAACAGAAGCTCTCAGCAGCTGGACTGCCTCTCCCCACCAGTTTGCAGCACCACACTTGTGCTCCCAGGGGACACCTTTAGTGATACAGTTATGAGGTGGGATGCCAGGAAGCATCAGCTTCAGCAAGCATCGAGCTTCTAATTTTGTAGACCCTAAGGTTTCAATGTCCAGACCAAAACACAGTTCAAACTGCAGTTGCTTTGCTTTTCTCCATCATCTTAAAGACAGTGATGCACAGTGCTGTACTTATGGATTTACTCTACCCGTGGCTTCTTCGAGCAGAAGACTTGCACAACCAGTTGCCGAGTGGGTCCATGTGGACAGGGCAGTGAACCAGGAGCTGCCCAGCACAGTTATGCACAAACAAACCTGGTCAGAGTTTAGTTTGGGTTTAGCATGTGGCGAGAGCACCCCCAAAGGCTGGGAGCTGTGGCTTCTTTATCAAAATTCAGGTCCCAGTCAAGCCTAGGCAGACTTGTGCGACTGGAGAGCTACGGAAACAGCATGACTTCAAGGACAAATGACAGTGAAGGACTCTGAGAGGTGAAAACCATCTTAGACAGGTTGTCATTTGGTTTGCTTACATACTCTCCTCCTTTTTCCAAAGCCCTTATCTAGTAGCCACGGGTAAGTCCCCTTCAGTCAGGGCCCTGGGCACACAGCAGGTGAAGAGCCCCGGGGCAAGGGGCAGGACAACACAGTGGCCTCTCACTGCTCTTTCTTTGTGCAGGCTGCCCAGGGGCTGCCTCGTTTGTTGCCCTTTGCACCAGTCGGTGCTGGTGCTGGCAAACGGGGCTCGTGATGTTTTTGCTACCCGGTTACATAAACTGAGGGCCAGACAGATTAAGGATTTGCCTTGTTCCCAAATGTCTGACTGCAGGTGCCTGTCAGGAAATGAGTGTTGCTGCTGTAATGAAGCCTTGAACAGGCTCAGGGTGACATCCAGAGGGATATGTGTGCATAGGCTGTCATACAGATGAGCCCGTCCCAAGCAAGCTCAACGCCTGGCTGCAGCTACCCTAAGCTCAGTCGCATCCCTGCCGCAGCAGCCGTGTACCCTGCATGCAGGGTAGGATAGCCAAATCCCTGCTTGTTCTCTAATCACCTGATCAAGGAAATGTCCATACCCAAGCCACAGCCAGCCTTTGCTCCGTACACACAAGGGGTTTTTAGTGCCAGATCGGGGTCTTTTGCTAGCGGTACATCACAGCACACCTCTAAGATTTGTATTGTGGAGCACATGGGCAACAAATACTTGAGGGCATCCAAGTAGAACACAGGCAACAGGAGATCAGAGTTGCCCCTCAGCACTGCAGCCTCTGTGGCACTTCTCCCTATTTGCCTTCCAAAGGTAGTCAGATGAAAATTCTTCATCTGAACCCCACCAAACCCTTGGGAGAGCTGCTGCTCAGAAGACAGAAAACCAGGTCTCTGCTGGTGGCCAGATCCCCCCTGACCAACCCAGCATGAAACACTCCCACCTCTCCTTCCTCACTCCTTGCCAAAAGACATGTGTTTGGCTGTTCACACGGCGGCGGCAGGCACGGCAGCGGCTACACGATGCCTCCAGCTCATTGCCACAGAGGGTGGTGCTCGCACCAGCCGTGTGTTTAAGAAAAAGGCTCAAACACAGCAACAAGGTCACAAATACCTGTGAGGATGAGGAATACACGAAACACCACAGAGGGATGATGTCTTTTCCTCTCCTACACACTATATGGTAATTCAGTATTTCAAAGAAAGGTGAGAGACTCTGCAAAACGTTTGTGGAGGCTTCAGGAAGGGTAAAGGCACAGAAGGACCTGTCTCGCCCGCCGCTGGGTAGCGCGGAATAGCCGTGTACTCACCATTCAGGATGACGGCAAACATTACCTTGATCACTCACAAGTGGCATCTCAGGTTTGGCAAGCAAACTCGAGGATCTAAGAGCACACGTGAAGCGCAGACACAGAATTCATCCTCTGTCATTGCCCTGCATCGTTTTCCCACAATAAGGTCTATGTACGGACAGGAGGAACAAGGACAAAGCTCCTCTCCCATGCGCTTACAAACTGAAGAAGTCCTCAGCACCGTCCTGGTGAGTGGTTTCTTCCACCACTGACCTTCTCAGGGAATCCTGCAGCTTTGTGCTACACCTCTTCACGAGCTCATCCACATTCTTCCCACCGGCTGTGCCCAGGGCAGGTTCCTATCATCTGAGGTGGGAGAAGATCACCAACAGTAAAAGACAGTGCCAGCTCCCCAGAAAACAGGTGCTGGAATGTAATCAGCATCAAACAGCCAAAATTCAGGTTTCCAACGTTGCTTACCTAGCCAGGCAGTGGCCGTGTCCTCCCTCCTGCTCATGAGGCTGCCATTTGCCATGCGAGTCGGTCTCTGAAGAGTTGGCATTTTTTTCTCACAAGCTATCATTTAATGGCAGGAAAATCCTCTGTATCAAAGGAGGATTAGCGAGATGGAAGAATGTGTCTGGCCTCTAAAGCTCCCAAAGCAACACAGGGATTGCAGACAAACCAAACTGGTGCTTTCTGCCCTCTGCCAACCTCCTCGACTCCCCCCATTTAAAAAAACCCCATAAATAAAACAAATAAAACCAACCAAACAGAACAGTCAGGAGCTGGACCACTGCCACTCCAACAGCATTTCTGAATGTCATTACTCCGCTCCCCGTTATGTAACGACAGAGAAGGTGGGAGTGGAGGGCGCAGCCTAAATGTGATTGTATTTGGGGACAAGCACAGGCTTATGGCTTCCCCTTGCTGAGCCTTCTAAAGAGGCACAGCCTGGGGCTCTCTTCCCACATGCACACTCGCTTTCCCAGCCCCAGCGTGGCTCACACGCTGCTGACAGGATGCTGTTGTGCTTTGATTTGCTGGCGATCACTCCCCAAGGACAAGGAGAACCCAACAGCACTGGGAGAAGGGTCAGCAAAATGCCTGGTGTAGACGTCCTGGCTAATAACCTGCTCTGCCCTGCCTGTGACTGTCTGTTGCTTGTGATACTGCAGCTGGCGCATGGAAATCACGGGGACAGGTTCTGTATGTGGTGATGTTTTAGCATTCAGGATGTGAATTGGTTTTTAAAGCCTTTTCTGACAGAATGATGATGGTTTCTTTGGCGAACAGGGGCTGAATAAGTGAGTTATCTCAGCCTCCCATGCCTTAGGTAATTGTGTTCACCATATCAGAGGGGAAAATAGCTCTACGCCTTATTTCTAAGTGAATTATTCTGCCTTTTTCCCCCTCAGGAAATGGAATATCTGATGAATTTATCCTTGATACATACAGAGGGAAGGTTCAGCTGGGAACCAGCCCGCTGCTGCTGCTGCTGCTGCTGCTCATCTCTCCCTGCAAATGAAAGCACCCAGCTACATCAATTTCCTTTTGTTCTGCCTTTCCCTCAGGCTTGAGGCATCCGTCCGGCACCTCAGGAAATCTGTCTGTCTGAACAGTGTGTAACCAGGCGGGTGCTGAGGATGGGGGGGGCAGGCTGGAGGGAAGGTGGGCAACCAACACAGCACTGATTTTACCTGAGGGAAGCCTTTCCCTACCACCTTGCTGTACCAAGTCCTCAGCTTCGTGCTGCTGCGCTTTGCACAGGAGGAAGGAGCTTTGCAAAGCCACACGCAGGGGTGCCGCAGTCTCTGCCGCGGAGCTGGAGCTGCTGGAGAGCCTGTGTGCACAGAAGCAGCTCAGCACCGGGGCAGCAGCTGGTGTTCCCTCTGAAGGGTTCTCATGGGAACACCAGGAAGGCACAAGCTGTCTGACTGCAGAAAGCAGATCCCTGGCCTTTTGGCCAGAGATTAACGGGAGAGGGGAGGAAGGGCAAGTGCCAGTTCCAGCTCCTTTTTCCCCATCCTTTACCAGAGCCCTAAAGGCTCTTGTCAATCTTGTCTCTCCCCAGGTGCACACGTGCTGTAGACAAGAGTGGAAGGCAGTGGGCAAGGAGGGTACGTGGGACTCAAGGACAGTGTACTTCATCTGCTCATCAGAAGCGAGGTGGGGCTGATGATCTATGTGGAGGCACCAGATTTCTGCTGAGGCTCTGGCACAATCCTGCCCCTCAGTGTCTTTTCAGCAAGCGACTGGTGGGGATGGGGCATGAAGGAGCACTGAGTCCTGGAAAGGAGAATCCTGGGGACCCCTGCTTTGTACAACTTGGGTGGCAGGGGGATAGGAGGTCAGGGGTTTGGTGGGGGCTTGTTAAACTGGGAACTTTGTGCACCTCAGCAGCTACTTTTGAGTGGGGGGAGGACAGTGACAGTAGGTGCCTGTTGCAAAATCAACAGCCAAGTCTGGAGCACAAGTCCTGTGAGGAGCAGCTGAGAAAACTGGAGTTGTTTAGCCTGGAGAAAAGGAGGCTGAGGGGAGACCTTATTGCTCTCTACAGCTACCTGAAAGGAGGTTGTAGAGAGGTGAGGATCAGTCTGTTCAACCAAGTGACAGTGATAGGACAAGAGGAAATGGCCTTGAGTCTCTTCCAGCAGTACATTTCTGTGAATCATCTACGGGCAGGAGTCTCACGCAGCTCCAGACCACAGCATAGAGAAGCCGTGAACGTCTCGGTATGTGCACAGAGGGGACACTGCAAGGGCTGAGGGGCAGAGACACAATGAAGTCACAGTTTCTAGGAAAGTCACAGAATCACAGAACATTGGGGATTGGAAGGGACCTCGAAAGATCATCTGGTACAATCCCCCTACCAGAGCAGGATCACCTAGACCAAGTCACAAAGGAACATGGCCAGGAAGGCTTTTAACGTCTCCAGAGAAGGAGACTCCACAACCCCCATGGTCCAGTGCTCCATCACCCTCACTGTGAAGAAGTTCCTTCTCATATTTATGTGGAACCTCCTATGTTCCAGCTTACACTCATTGCCCTTCATCCAATCATTAGATGACACTGAGCAGATCCTGGCTCCATCCTCCTGACACCCGCCCTTTCCATATTTATAAACATTAATGAAGTCAAAGTCCTCTGTGGCAGGTCAGGGAACATCACCCTGTGAGCAGCTCCAGCAGAGCGCTGCAGGAGCACCAATCTCCCCACTCGGTGACTCCCATGAACTTCTAACAGCTCTTGCAGATCCAGATCCCTTTTCCAGTATCACTTGGTCCTTAAAGGCAGGGAGGGGCTTGATAAGGGTACATTAAAAAGGACAGCGTTTATTCTTACACAAACTTGAGTTTTAAACCACACTTCAACTTTTTTTCAGACGATACCTCACAGCTGGTTGATGCTGAGGGCTGAGCACGCTGCACGCACTCAGTGCCAGGAAGCTGCTGTGGCTGCCAGGCTAGACACAGACACAGAAGCTACAGACTTTGCTATGGTAGGTCTGTGCTGACAGTTTTTATTGCCACCAAGGGCTCTTCCTCATGACCTGTCCTGCCCTTTTAGATCTCTGGGAACTCAGAGAAGCCAGAGATCAACATAGCAGTGGAGCTGATCCCGGAAAGCAGCAGGGCTGTGCTGCCACTGGAGTTTTTTAAAAAAAAAGTTGATATCTGATCTTCTACCAAAAGAATGTGGAGAATTCAGTCCTGACTGCAGGAGCCCACTCTGCTCAGGTGAGGTGTGCTGAGCACACCAGCCTTAGCACAGCTAGCAGTGAGGACAAGCCTGTCTTGCTGGGCACAGACTCAATGCAAGATCACTTCCAACAACCCACTTCTTCATGCCAGGGGCATTTTGCATGGCATGAGTTGAGCATAGCTCCTATCTCTGATACCCATTGATAGGATTTCAAATGACCTCCCTTCTTGCAGTGCTTCAGCTGCAGGTTAAAATATTTCTTTTATCTTCAAAGGTTGGCTAAAATCAACTGGTGGTGTTAGCTCACTGTATGAAAGAGCCCAGATTTTGAGGCAACAGTGGAACTCATCTAACTGGAGGTGAGAGAGAGCTCATCTCACCTACTTTAGCTTAAGTGTAGGTGCCCACAGAAGGTTTCACCAACAGAAGATTGCAAACTACAGTGTGCAGCTTTGCAGTCACCTCCATGCCACCAGCCCTGGGTTAACTGGATCCCAAGCATCACACGTCAGGATGCTTCCAGGCAAATGCTGCCCTCAGAGCAGTGAAGAGGCAGACCTGCTTGCCTGACTCCAGTGGTCAAACATCTTCATTCGTCTCTTTTTTATCTCTAAGACCTGACTGCAGCTGTGGGACAAGTGCAGGAGGATGAGGTCCCTGCGACACAGAGCACCCAAGCCCCAAGGCCAACCAAGGCTTTGGTTTCCTGCGCTTCTGTAACAGTGGCCACAGCTCAGTGCATACTTCCCCTGTTCTCACAGCAGCAGCTGTGTGACACTTCTGAACCTCTCTTGGGCACGTAAGCACTGGAGTGACCTTTGAAGTGGCTGCCTCAGTATTTCTCGCCAGGGCTCCTGTTGTCAGTTCTGACTCGTGGGACCCAGCTGCACGTAGGTTGGTCACCAAGCCCAATGCTCTGGTGTGCACAGAGCTCCAGGCAGCACGGGTTCGGGGAGGGGAGCGTTCTCTGTGGAGGGCCTGCTGTGCTTGAAGAGAATAGGATGGACCAGCACGGTGGTGCTGGTGTTTGAAACCTCAGCACAGCCCATGCAGCTGCCAGAAGCAAAGCTTGAGCACACACGATGTGGCTGCTTACAGGAACCCACCATGCCCACTGAATCACCTTCCCTAGGGCTACATCTACTCGTTTTTCAAACACCTCCAGGAATGGTGACTCCGGCACCTCCCTGGGCAGCCTGTTCCAGCTCGCTTAATTCTAGTTTTTCATTCTGTTTTCTAGTCTCTTCAAGAGAAAGGAGTTAAGAGCCTTTCCCTCGCTTACACGAGAGGACAGCAGCCCAGCAGACACCTCCTGTCAGAGCTGGGCTGGATGCAGGACACCTGCAGGAGGATATCTGCTGGAGTAACTCTTCTCTTTGTGGTCTGCAGCAGGAGGAAGCAGAGATGAGACAAGGCAGCCAGAAGCAGTGCTCAGCAAGAAGGAGTCTCCATAAAGCTGCTAATCGAAGCCAACGAAGCAGCAGAAAAAGGAGAGTGTTATGGTGGGCACCATCTCTGAAACCCGACTCAGCTGCTGCATGATGGCCAAGCCCTGCAGCAGGAACAGAGGCCCAGAAGCCAGCAGCTGCAGCAGGAGTATCTTCTGAAAGGAAACAGCACACTCTAGGGTAGGAAGACTGAAGCAGATGCAGTGCACAGCCAAGCACAGGCTTGTGTGTTCCTCTGCTGATGGCCCAGTTAGACACCACAGACCCCCTGGTCAATAGCTCCACCAAGGTCAAATCCTCGCACTGCCTGGTGCAAGGTCAGGACAGAGGCTCTCTCCAACACGGTTCAATCCACTGGATTTGGCATCAGTTCATGGGGTCTCTCCTAGCCCATCCTGGAGATGCATTTTCACACCTCATTTGTACTTTATCAGCAAGACAGGAATGGCATGGGCTGCCCTGCTTTGAGGGACTGGGCACTCTCCTAGGAAGCAAGTTCTCGCTTCCCATCTCAATCCATATGTGAGGATGCTGAAAACTAACATCACTGGGGTCACTGACTGGCTCCCCATAATACCCACAGCAGTCTTGGGGAGGGTCTCAGCTCTGTATGAACTAAAGTTCAGGGGGAACTTGAATCTGCACCTCCCACACTTGCACTGGGGCTCTTGGCCCCCGTTATAATTTTTTTTCCTATAACTGGCTGGCTACACTCAGTGTCAGGAATGAACCACTGCTGTTGAAGCCTGAAAAGGGGCTGTGTCACCTGTCTTTCTCTGGGGGGTGTGAGGAGCCCTTGCTTCTGCCCTCCAGCAGCCCCCAGCTCAGCATACTTCACCGTATTACCAACGGCACCAGGCAAGTGGCCAAGCAGGCAGCTGCTGCTCACCCATCCCCACGGCAGATGGGGAGAGTCAAGACAGGCAGTGCCTGCACTGGCCAAGCCATCCTCCCTGATGAAGTCAGTCCAAGGGTGACACTGGAAATGCACAGTGTGGGGGTCCCAGGAAGGTTCAGGCTCATGTGGCTTTTACTAGAAGCCCAGTAGCTGCCCTGGCCCAGACTTTGGAATCCGCAGGGTCATTTCCATCCTGTGTAACCATCAGGGAGCTGCTGGCCTCTTGCTCAGCTCCTGAAGCCATGCTTACCACAGAGTGCCACCCAAGCAGCGACTACTTGCAGGTCCTCGATGTCTAATGTGATGTCTACATGGCAGACACATGAAGACAAGGACACATCACAGTGAGCTCCACTGAGCTCCCCCTTAATGCTTCATGTGCCTATTAATTGTAAGAAAGCCTCCTCCACACCCTTGCATGGGCAAGGCACCGTGAACTTAAAACACAGCTTTTGGAACAGCCTTGTCTGCACTAAACACTCAACAAGCAGGATGTTACCAAAAGCCAACAGCCCTCACAGGCCTTGCCAGATGGTTTGTTGACCTCCTGGTGACCCATCTCTCCCACCTACATGATGGGATCAGTGCCATCTTCTGCCTACTGTATAAGGTCAACATGTGGGTCACATTCATCTCTCACCCCCTTCTGATTCTGCTCTATAGCCAGGCCAGACGTGCTGGGAAAAGGGACCAGAAGCCCTGAGATGCTCAGACTGAGGGCTCCGTGAGTGTATGACTGCCCCGCGCTGCGAGGGTTGCTCTACCCACCCCAGTACTTTCCCCCACCTGACTGACACTTGGCAGTGCCAAACAGCAAGGAGTGCAGCTCCACTGCACCAAGATACCCGACAACGGATCTGAAACGATGATTCCCTTGCCTGTCAAAGATGCTGGCAGATAGGAAAGGAACCAATCATTAAATCAGGAATAAACGTCAGTAATGTAAGAATCAGCACACGAAACAGAGCGGTGCGCACTCAGAGATCATCTAGGGGGTTTGTTAATTGAACTCATTATGCCTGCCTCAGCAGATGACGGCAGTGCATCCAGTGCATGACCAAGCCCAGCTGAGGTGACAGACTGGGCTCAAAGCATGGCAAGATAACTTAGGAACAACACTGTTCATTATGTCTATGCCCTCCTTCCAGCTAACATCACAGTACAGCTACATGAACATCTTTCACCCATGCACCTTCTCAGCGAAGGAAAGAATATTAAGAAACTCTTCCCTGCACATGAGTGAGTAACAGTTTCCCCATGTGGGACAGTGCAGCTCAACAGCAGGTGTTGGACTACTAAGAAAGGATGTGTCCCTGAGTAAAGTACAGAGGCATTCAGGGAGCCTAAACACAGAGTGCATGCAATTCTGATAAGAAATTAAGCGTCACTCCAGGGTGCCCTGGGAGCCACCAGTGGGTCCAGGAGGTGCCCTGGGAGCAGCCAGTACAGCTGATGGCAGCCATCTGCCACGCTATTTCCTCCAAGCCTCAACCAAGTTCATCTGCAAGGGGAACAGGTTCTCCAGCTACAGTAATGCAGCTACTCAAGCACCCATCATCTGATATACACAGGGTTTATGCACAGGTCTGACAACTAAAACTGGCAGACTGAATGGCCGCTGCAGTAGATTTACAGCTGCATGTTCTGCTTCCCTGTCATTCCCTGCCTGTGATTTTATGGGGTGCTAACACCTCCTCCTCCGTGCCAGCCCTGGGAATCACGCATACGAGTCCCTGTGGCCACATTGTGGGTAAGGACAGCAAATCCCGAACACTGGGGTGTATTTATGGATGGCAGAAGTGCAGCACTTACACTCATGCAAAAGGGTTTGTTTCCTCTGAGCTGCAGAAGACCAGTTACCTGAGGGAGAAGGGGCACAATAGCCTTTTCTGAGACACAGAATTGCCAGTGACAGAGGATATGGAGGATGTAGCCCCTCTGCAACAGGACAAGCAGTGTGTTCTCAGATAGGGTCAGCACTGAGTCCCAAGCAGAGCAACTGACAACATGAAGAGAAAGCTCTACAGCTGCTTGCTCACCACCTGCAAAACCTTTAACCTTTGTTAGAGGTGCTGTGCAGGTTGTGCGGCGTTCGCAGCAGCTGACAGACCGGTGGGTCTTCACGCTTGCCAGGAAAGCTGTTGCTACAACAGCTGTGCTGTAGCTACAAGTGTGCTGCAACAAGTTGTTGGAGCTACCAAGTCAGATTTGAGTTTTAACAGAGGGTAGAGAACATCTGTTCCTCAACCATGGTGCAAAACAGAAAATGAACAAGCAGGTAAACACCACATGTACAGGGCAGGGTAGGGAGATGCTGCAGAAGCACATCGACCAAGCCAAGCTGTAGGAAACTTGAAGGAGGGCCAGCCACTCAGCATTAAAAATAAATCACCAACAGGGCTCTGCGAGACACCACAGCCCTCAAAATAACTGCCTTCTAACCAGAATTTCACACTACAGTCATTATTTCCTGTTTTAATGCTTCTCATCATACTTGCTGTGTTGCACTGGGAGGACACATTTGGTGTGGAACAGAGTATGGGATGGGGAATGAGCAGCATGCCTGACCACAAAAGGCTGCACCTCCCTTCACCCCAGCACCCAGCAGTATGGCCAGGGCATCCAAAACTTATCCTCCTCCTCATCAGCACTGAGTATCTGCAGCAGCCATTCACATGCACCCAGTGAGAGCCTATTCACAGTGTCTCTCTCCTACCAGAGCAGCAGGCTCACCAGTGTAACAGAAATGTTTGCTGTGCCCTTAAATACGACAGGGAAACCTGGCTGCCTGGGGCTGCTGCTATGACCTTAGTGGCACAATTTAAAAATGGCAAAACAAAGAGCAGATTGTGGAAGTGGCAAATGAAAACACCAACCTGGGACATCCTCAGTCCATTATTTTGAGTAATTACCAGTAGGTGCCTTTGAGAGAGCATGCCATCCGGTCTGAGGTACCCTACTAGTGGACACAGCTACAAGATGTCTACAGGTTGCCCGAGGGTCTCCAGCTGAAGAGCTCTAGCACAGAGCCTCACTGCAGGGTGTAGGGAAGCAGGGCACACACGAGCGTCTCCGAGTCTCTGCTGACTCATGGGTACAGAGCATCCACAGGGGAAACAAGATAAGCAGCCAGGGCAGTGCCACACTACAGTGTTGCTTGTGCCAGCAACGCCCAGGCTAGAATACACCTTGTTCGAGACCCTCCTCACATTCTGGGAGCTGTGCAGCAGCACTTGAGTTTCGGTGGCTCCATTCACACTTGAGAGATGTAAACAGGATTAGACATTAGCCAGAGGATGTCAGCAGCACAGATGCTGAAAACCCTTGAGGCTCTGAGCCCGAGTGTTTGATCCACCAAGGAACAGAAGTGTTTCAGGAGACCGAGGCTTAGGGAGCACCAGAAGGAAATCTAAACGTTGTACTCACTCAAATATTGACCATGCCCGCCTTTCCATAAAGCTTGTTGGGTGAGCCTGCTCTAGCTGGGGAGTTGGACTAGATGGTCTCCAGAGGTCACCTCCAGCCCCTGCCATTCTGTGATTCCATGATCTGCTTTTCCTGGCCCATGCCAGCGCATGACCAGCCAGCCCAGCCCAGCCCAAGCACGCTCCATCAGGAGTCGCCGGGGCAGCGCTCCCCGAGCTTGCGCTCCTCCACCGTCCTTCACGTTCAGAGCCCAGTCCTGCAGCCCTAGGCAAGGAGGTCAGCCCCTCTGGCCACCCAGCCCCAGGCAAGGCTGAGGAGAGCATTTGCCAGCGCTCCTCGGGGAGATGCGGGGGCAGACGGTGCTCCACGGCACACAGCAGGGGTGGGCTCCCAGAAGCAGCTAACGAGGGCACCATCGCCCAAGATTCGTACAACCACTAGATTGTTGAGCCTGACACACAGCGGCCCCCAGCTGCCTGCTTTCCACCATCCGAGCAGAACCAAACCCTCACTGTCCTCCCCGCCTAGAGAAGTGGCCAGCCCGGCTCACAAGGGAGCTAACCCCCCCTCCCGTCGAAGCCGTGGCACTGTGCAGCGAAGTCAGCGAGTAACAGCCGCGGGCTCCGCTCTGGCGAGAGCAGAGACGCAGCATCCGGAGGAGGAGGGGGGGTGGCAGAAGGGAAGCTCTGACTTCTGCTTCCTCTACAGCTTCTGTATTTCGCAGTGAATCGGTCTGTAAATAAAATGCAGAAGCAGCCTCAGGAGCAGAGGCCAGGCACAGAGAAAATTTCCCCATCAACCTTGAACGTCGTCGCTGCCACAACCCCTGGGGAGGACCACTCTGCGCTGGCCCCGCACCTGGCAAACACTCCTGCTGATAAAAACATGCCAGGCACAGAGACTTTGGGCACCAGCAGAGCAGAAGCGGCAAAGGTCAAAGTTCTGCTCTGTAATTAATGTTGGGGTGGGGTTCGGTCGTCGGGGGCATTTTCTGCCTTTACCAGGCACATGGGAAATTCACAGCAGAGATGGACTTCTTTCGGAGGTCCCTTTGGCACCATCAGACCCCTGCCTTGGCTGCAAGGCAGCCTGTCTGCCCAGACGACAAGATGAACAGAAGCCCAAATCAGAACTGTCTGAGCAGATGTGACATAAGGCAGAAAGGCTGAACTAGGGCCTGGAAGAGCTCTCGAAGGGCGCTACTTATCAGATGTAAAATTAACAGGTAATTTGTCTCTAATGTGAACTAATAATTTCTAGGGGAGGAATTCATTAACTGGGGGAATTAAATCACCAAGAATTTGCAGAGTGACCAGTTCTACTGGGATTCAGTTAATGAGCTATGCGATAATCCTGTCGGCTTCATTTTCTTCTCTGGACACAAGAGGAGAGACAGGGAGGAGATGAGTTCAGTGCCTCCCCCTCCCGTGCTGCAGCCTGAGACAACCACACTGTCCTCAGCCTCAGTCTTGTTCCTTGACAACACTTGAGCAAATGAAGAGCAAAAGCTTTTGCCAGACCGCTGGCAAAATGCAGTTGTTAAAAAAAACCCTAATAATTTAGTAGGTGAGAGAGAGGGAGATTTCCTTTACAGAAACACTCACGGGGTCATGACGCAGCCTCTTGCCCCAGCTCTGCGCCAAACAAGCTGTGCAGTGAAGTCAAGTCAAAGTCCAGTGCCAGCAAAGTCAAGTCAAAGTCTCCAGCAAAGAAGGGAGATAAAAGGCTCCATCTCGGACTCATAAGAGGCACCTGGAACAAGAAAATAACTCTTCTTGTTTGGGATTATGGTTGTGTCTGAGCTGTTACTCTGTTCCAAGCAATCGATGGGAGGCTGCGGCTCTTGCACAGCTGTTGATAAAACCCAGTCCGCATGGTGCCAGGGACATGCTTCAGGCTGGGTGTGGACATGCACCCTCATACCTGCCTAATTAGCTAGGGCAGCATTTATGTCAGCATCATGCTTTTACAACAGCTCTGTGCCAGCTACAGCAAGAGAAATGATCTCCAGCCGTGTAGGAACACCGAGCCACATGGGCAGACATCATCTGATCTCTTATACAGCCTGCCAGCACTAAAATAACTTCTCAGAAACACTTGAACATGTCTGAACAAGCAGAGTGAGCCAAGACTGGATCAGCACTTTGCATCATAGGGCTGCAGTGTTAGTGATCTAGGCTTCAGAGCTCTAAATTTGGATTTGCTGCACCTTCAAACCAGTGCCCAAGCTCACCTATTTTCAGTCCTGACACCTCCTTAGAGCATTACGTGCCAAATCCTCCAACAACCCTCCTGCATGGAAAAATGAGCATTTGCACTCCAGGGCAGTAGCTAATTTGTGGCACCTACAATGGATGAGGCTCTTGTCCATTGATGAACTAGTATGGTCAGATCTGGGTAGAACCGAGGTGTGAACAGAGGCTGAAAGAGGTAAAACTAGCAGGGGGTTTATTATGTCTCTCAAGAAATGAAATCCACCGTTGCTGATTTGTAAAGTGATTCTCCAGGCATTAGGATCTTCCTTGCCTGTACTTGCTGTGGTAACACACCCTGATGGCTCTGAGACATTTTGCAGTTCATGCCTGAATGACAATAACAATCGCAATTTAAAAAGCAAAACATGAAAGCTGTTAGTGCCTGATAGCGAGATCACGTTACAGAACCAAATAGTCTCTCCTGGAACACGCCGGGTCTCATGCAGATTCGACTTCTCTGGGTGACGCAAATGCTGTAAAAACAGCTCTGAGTCACAGAATAAAATCACATAATTCCCTGAAGCCAAGTAAGGACAGAACTCAACCCACACAGATCTCTGACTTCCCACTTTCTTTAGCAACAGTGTTGTTTATCCCTTGCTCTCGCTGCAGACCCTGAGTTTCCTACTGCTCGAGTCTGTGGTCCATTAAAACACTGGGGGTGTAAAAACACCGAAGTCCTGTCCCAGCAGCTGTGAGGTCTAGCGTAAAGCCAGTGGTGTGTTCTCTGGGATGAGCTTTGCTAGTTGATATGAAGTCTTTGTGGCCAACCTGGATTCTCACAGTCTGTCTGTAGTTCTATCTGTTTTTCACCAAGGGCTCATTTGCAGCCCACTGGAGCCTGGCTTGGGTGTTTCATGACTGCAGTACAGTGGCACGCAAGGAACACTTGGCACCCTAAGCCTTTAGAACGCTCCTGAATTTCCTAACACAACTGTATTGTTTCACTGGCAGATCTCCCATACCACAAGGTAGGCAAAGCCTTGTGCAAACCACCTTGCAGTATGTAAATAAAGCCTTCAGACCTGATCTGTAGGTGGTGTACATCACCATCGTTGTCAATTTGCATCGGCAACTGATGAGTTTGATACTGTAAGGACATTTTAGTAACAGGGTGAGAGGAGTTGCGTAAGAGGTGTGTGTAAGAACCAAGATGTGATGGATTTGCAGTACGTGTAAGCACGTCGCTTGATTTCTTTTCAGCATCGTTATTTTCCTTGTATCTGGCTTGACAGCATCTATGCATGAGAAGTGACCGTGCTGGAAAAACAGGTTGTAACATTGACCTGTTAAAGCACCATCAGCTCGTCAAATAAACAAGAGCCAGTTGTGTCCTGACAAATTACCAACAACTCTTTTTGAAGGAGTGCAGTTTGGGAGATGCAGTCACATAGTCCCAGCTTCACACTGTGCAAAGCACAGCCTCTGGAAGAGGGTGAGAATGTGGCAGTGGGTTTCCACACTGTTGCTGCCTGATGACTAACACAGATAATATGCTGACGCCCGATTAAGACACACGCTGGGTACTCCTCCGTACTGAAGCCATTAACGCAGTGAAACAAAGTCATGCTCCGGGTGAGGGGTTATCAATCAGAAAGAACAAACTGTGCTGCTGTGACCTACCAGAGCTTTCACTCAGTCAGCCAACGTGTGCTCGCACAGCTGCACCCGGGTCAGCTGCCTGCTCAGCTATCCCTCCGTCTCTTCCCCACACTTACAGACTCGTCCAAGTTATCACTAGTAGCCAAATATATTTACCAAATACAGCCAAGGTCTCCAAGAGCAGAGGAGATCTCCAGCACATTGACACTTTTGCGTTTAACAGGCACATTCTTCCTCTGCTGGTTTTCTTAAACACAGTAAATTCAGTCTGATATTAATGGGTTATTTTTTTCCCTGAAAGGTCTACCCAGTCTCTGGTGGAGGCTGTATCGTCGGCATATTACACTATGAGAGGCAAAAGAAGTGATTTATTCAGCCCATTTAAAACTCCTGTATCATTAAATCCGATGTGGCGCAAATGGGTGAGAACTGTTGAGAAGAAAATACATCTCTATGAAAGCTCCAAGACTCCTGTTGTTTTGATTAAGGAAAAGCAATTTCATACTTCTGAAACCTCCCACGCTATATTCAGAGAGGAAAGGCAGGAAATGTCCATCTGACATTCCCCATTTGGGGAGGAAAGGAAACACTTCAGAATTCCTTTATGTTTCATAAGCTGGCTAAAAGAATAGATAAATCACCAGGGGTTTTACTTTCTGGCCAGCTTAAATCCACTGATAAAGCCTGGAAACCCAATGGTTTTGTCTGGAATGTACATTGTCCACATGAAGGAGTGAGGGAAAGTTGCAGGTAGTGCCCAGCCCTCCTGACACAGTGTCTGTGTATGAGCTCAAACCAGGGGCACAGCAGTACCTTCCACTTCAACTAATGGTGTGTGTAGTCATACAGTGCAGTACTGTCCGCAGGAACCACCAAGAAGCCTTCAGGAACTTCCTCCAGATGCTGCTCTTCATCTGTCTGACTTGTTCTGTCGTTAGCGCACCATCATGGGGTTTGCTGTGAGTCTTGGCCTTGCTCTTCCATCAAAGGGAACGCCTTACACTGAGCTTTGCACAAATGGGCTGCATGGCAAATTGGCAAAAAGCCTTCAGAGACCAAATACTTGGTTCTTTATGTGTGAACGTGATCAGACCTGAAGTTTACAACTGGAAAGGTCACTGGAGCACCGTCCCGATAAAGCTACACACAGACATACCCCGTTTTAGCCTTGAGCACGTCAGACTGCCGTGCAAACACCGATGCACTCCCCAGCTGCCGATGGATTTTATGGCCTTTGCTTCTCATCTTGTACCTCCTGCTTCTCTGATTCATGGCAAAATCTGCACCTCCATGTCCCAGCTAGAAAAGATGAGGGAGAGAGACTTTCCCAAGGCAGGGAGGCTGGAGCTGTCAAAGCTCATGCCAGCGCTGACCATGTCACTCTGCAGAGGGCACTTGCTACTCCTGCAGTCAGTCCCCAGCCCATGGTGCACGGGCTTTCACAGTTGTCGGGCTGAACACTTGAACCGACTGGTGTTTTGCCAAGTCAGAATACATTCACAAACTGAGAGATCATCTCAGGACAGAGCCTGTCCAGGAAAAAGCCTGTTTCTATTTTGGCACTGCAGCCTGGAGCAAAAGGGTATACAGATCCCAGGGCTGTGCAGCTGGAGTCTGTTTGTGGAAGAGGTTTAAAACACAGACTTAGCTAATCTCTGAGTTTCCTAAAGCCAAATACACAGCACTGCTTGTTTATCCCCTCCAGACAGGAATTTCATCAGATGAAATTAACGTCTTTAACACCTGACTACAGTTTGCCAACAACACTCCCAAAGCCCACAGGTGATTCTTTGGGGAGATGAAAAGAACACCAGACCTAAGAGATCATTGTGAAGTGTCTTCCCTCAGAAGCTCTTGTTAGCATCAATCTGTATGAATTATGAAGTTAATCCTCCCTACTCCCACGAGTAATCCTGTGTATTTGCACAGCAGTTCAGATAAGATGCTGCTCCGCTAGGTGCTGTGCAAGCAAGATGTCACAGACGGGATCTGTGGTTCTCGCACAGGCTTCCTGTTGTGCCACGAGCCCACTCCTTGGCTGTCACATGCCTACCATGACACCCTCTGGAGGGACAACCCCATTCAGGTAAAGGAAATAAATAACAGAAAGGAAGATCCTACTACTGACAAGGTGGGACGAGGCATAGAACGATGTTCCAGGAAGAATTTAGGCAGGAGTCCTGTGGTGTTAAAATCAAAGTACCTGGGAACAAGGTAAATGAGAGATGGTGAAACAGATGGAAAAAGTTTGGAGCCTGGGACCTGTGCAGAACCCTGCCTTCCACCCCTGTGCGCTCAGGGGCCTCAGATCTCCTCTGAACTTGCTTCAGTCCATCAAAATCCGCTGGAACATATGAGCAGCCATAATGCCGCTGATACACGACGACACACCGCAGTGCCCTGCGGTGCCCGGCTCCAAAACGAACAGCGTACGCTCTCCTCCATCTGCTAGCCATAGAGATCAAACAGGCTTGGCTCTTGGGGCAGTGGGCTGAACAGAAACACCTGAGGGGTGTCTGCAGCCTTGGCCGCAGCCATGGGGGGCTCTGCAAAGAAGTCTCCATGTGATCTGCAGCAGATGCTGTCCAAAGGACCAGACTGCAAGTAAGAGCCAAGTGCCTAAAAGGGAGCGTAGGTAAATGCTTCCCAACCCTCCTACAGGCATGCCCTGCCTTTGAAAGGAAGCAGGGCTAATCACATCGAGCATCTTTACTAGCAGGCCTATCAGTAGAAAGCAGGTCTGTAGGACTGCTACGTTGGGTTGTGGAATCAGGGGTCACAGCTCTTGAAGAACAGCATCTTTGATCAAAGCAGCAGGAGACGCTGAGCTCTCTTGAGCCAGAGGAAACAGCATCGAGGTAAATTAAAGATTCATGGTAGAACTTGAAGCATAAATTAATCTCCCTATTGGCTATACTGGGTTAGAAATTGAATTAATTTCTCATCACATGAAAGAGGCTTGAGGTCACTGGAATTTTTAGTTTCCCATTAAAGGACAGTGATTTTATTCTAGCTGACTTAAATCGTGTAAGCCTGGCTCCTCCCAGGCCTGGTTTACTGGCACCCCCTACCAACTGGGCTACGCTGACTTCAAGCGACATGGGATGGAAGTCTCCTGTACTCTGCTGTTGATGGGTCCTGCCAGTCAGCAGTCACACCGCTACGCCCGACAGCCTTCTCTGCTGCTGAAGTCACTGCCTCCTTACTCCATCTTTGCTTCTTTTGCAGTTTGTTTTTGTTCTGGAAAAATCAGACATTTCTCCTTCCTGCCTGCTCCTTTACCAACACTGTAAGATTATCCTACAGGCAAGCTGCCCAACGCACCCGCAGACGTGCTCCGAAAGGCACTGGTGGAAGACACGGCACACAAGAGGAGCAGAAATCACACCCACCAGCACCTCCCTTTCTGCTGTTGCTTTGCTTGCTTTCCCGTGCCCAATGCTGTCCCAGGCCAGCACTCCCAAGACCTCTCTGTGCTCCCAGTGGAACAATCACATGGTGGGAACTTTCCGCTAGGAGAAAGAGAAAAGCACAGCCTGCTCCAGACCTACTTCTGGGGGCAGCACCACCCAGGTTAAATCAAGCTGGGTGGGAGATGTCAGCCCACAGCCCTAAGCCTCCTCTTGCTGCTCAACATGAAGGAACATAAATCTGACATTCAGGAGGGACAACAGGAATGAAGGGCAACATCACCCACCCACGAGTGAAATGGCCAACAACCTCCATATTGGGAAGGACATCGAGAAACTTCTGTAGCAAGGGAGGATCAAATTGAAGGAATAAAGGTTCAGAGGAAAAAAGTGGTGTGTCGCTTGTGAGCTGGGGGTGCTCTGAGAAGCTCTGCATGGAACGCCCAGAAAAGGCTCTCATCCACTGCTCCAGTCTCACAGTGTTTCTCTTACTTCTGCTCCTGCCAGCACTAACGAATCCAGGACATTTTCTCTACCCACAAACTTGATCAAGCTTATCCTCCTGCCAGCCTGCAAGAGTCAGCAGCCAGCCTTCACTAGTGCCAACACACACAGCTGCCACCTCTCTTACTTCCCCTCACAAGCTGGTGTCTCCGCTGTTGCCAGCCTAGCCCCTCACAGCCTCAAGATCGGGATACAGACTGTGCACTGTTATGTTCACAAGATGGAAGGTCCAAAGCTTTGATCCCATTGCCACTTTGCTGGTGATGTCAAAGGGTAAAGCTCCAGCTGCAGCTGACCTCTCTTGATCTGCTGGCTACACATCTTTAATGCAGCCCAGGATGCAGCTGGCCTTTTGGGCTGCAACAGCCCTTCACACACTGTAGTGAAGGGTCTCACCCCCATGTTTTTATTGACAGATGGCACCCATGCACGAGCACCGTGGCTGGGTTGGAGACATGCAGTACAAATTTCAAGTCACGATGCAACAGTGAGATTGGTGTCAGACAGAGAAATGGCAGTAGAACCAGTCAGAAACGTTTCAGTAAATAACATTTGTATGATGGGGCACTTGTGAAGAGTCATTCAGAGCTGTCATTGTGTTCTTCAGAAATAGTATGGTCTGAGAATCTCATTTAGAAATGAAAGCCATTGTAATGTTTTTAATAGAGGGAGCAATACAACAAACAGCCTGAAGCCACCAAACAACTCAGAGTTAGTGTTACAGGACAGGCACTGCAATTTTGATCCTGAGCTTTGTTGGTAAGGAGAAAAGAATGAAGTTGAAAGGTTCCATGGAAAAGGAAACAAATCATCCCATCCATGTCGAATTTGAGCAATACAGCATGCTCTAGTGTAGAAAATTAAGCAGAGCATGCAAGGATAAAGTAGCTTCCTCCTCATTTTGGAGGTTACTCAAATACTACATTCTGGTATTTTCATACTACTGAAAAAATAACACTTTTTAACAACCCCAGCCTTCTCAACATACAGCTACATCTCCTGGACTGCTGACAGTTCAGATACCGGGTCATTCATACAGTAGTTTGAGGCTTACATACACATTTGACAGCCATAGGCATTTACAGTTCTGCCAGCTGCTGCTAAAGGTTAAAATAATGCAATGACCTGGTTTAAATAACCTGTAATAATAATTCTGCTGGGAAAAAACCTTTAACAGCCATCCTCCTGTGGCCTCCAACAGGGACCATTAATTAGGTTCTGCCTGAGCAGCCCTGGAAGCTCTTCATCTGGAGATATGGACTTTCTACCCTGAACAGCATTGCAGCTGTTCCTTGCACTGCACCCACCCCTCAGAGGAGACCTTCACGCTAGCAATTGTCTACCCAAGGCAAAACACTGTACGATAGAAAAAGGCCTCTGGCAGTGGGAACAGCAAGGGAAACATCAGCAGGAGGCTTCCGGCTTGTGAGAGTGCAGGTGGATCTCTGAAAGTACCCAAACCAAGTAGAGTTTACAGACTGTAGCTGAAGAACCTCTAGTGGAAGAGGAAGAGTTACCTGGTTCAGAAGATGAGAGCAGATCTTCAGGAATCAGAGGAAGTTACAGGTTTCTGGGCTTAGAAAGAATCAAGGAAGATGAAAGGAAAACAAAATGGTTGTAAGCCAGTGGGACATGGTGCAAACATAGGGCAATAAATTGCTGCTGGTTCCCAACTTCATGGCTGGCAGTGTAACTCCAAAACCTATCACAGCAGCAATCTGGTGAGTGCTGGTGGAAAAAACCCAATGCTCCAAGCCAGCGTATTTCAAAGTTATGACTAACTCGTTTAAGAACACCTCAAGAGTTTTTCAGCCTGGGAAGCAAGGGTGCACCACTTCTGATTCTGAACTAACTAAAGAACAGACCAGTAATAGCATTCAGCACCTCCTAAAGCCCTGACCACCACTGCAAGACTTACCTTGCGTGGAGAACTTTGATTCCCAGGAAGCTACTACTAAAAAAGAGTAACAACTTCCAAGGCAGATGTAGCTGCTGGGGTCTGAGTTCTCCTGCTACCATGAGTGCCTCACACTGCTGCCAGCTCCCCGGGTTACTGTGACAGGAAGCTGATGTTTGCACCACCAGAGTAACATGAGGTCACTCTCCTAGAAGAGAGCTGGGCTAACTCGGCCATTAGCCTCTTGCTTGACTGCTCTGCATTTCAGTTTCCTGGCAAGGCTGACCTCCTTCTTGGAGCATGCTGAGACTTACTCATGAGAAGGAACTGCAGCAGCACTGGTGGTTGCAAAGGGCCATTCATGTTAATTAATCCACATAAAATAGGAAAGTACTCAAGTCCCCGTGGGAATTAATCTGTTTAGTCCATAAATGCATTGTGATTCAGCAGTGGTCTAATTATCAGATTCCTCAGCTGTTTAAGGAGCAATGCAGAGACCATATATCCCTCTTCGGACTAGCTGATGCAGTTAGAAAACACAGGCAAGCCTTCAAATACACAATCTCACCATATTCTTAGACCTACACAACTAAAATAATTAAGCACACACAGAGTCTTTTCATCCAAGAGTCCCTAGATGTTCTTCTCCATGCACAGAGGAAGCTGAGAGAGCTGGAAAAGATCAACAATGAGGTCCTCTATTTCCATAAGCTAGTCCTCAGCTTTGAAGTGTTTTTACATTTCTTCAGAGAACACTTCCCATAACCCACATCTAATCTCTAAGCTCAGCACACAAGTGGTATTTAACAAACAGCTGCAATTGCAATTATGACTCCTGTCCCACTTAATTTCTGGCCATTTCTTCTTTGTAAACAACCCTGAACGTCTGTTTCCCTTGCTTCACAAGAAATGCTTTCAACCACAGGATCTCATTTGTTATGACTGCAAGAAGAAACAACTGTTTGTCTGCAAAACCCTTAGAAGACAAAGTAAACAATGGAAGTTAGATGAGAAAGAAGAACAAAAGTAATCAGTCTCATTTATTTGTCTTGATACAGTAGAATAACCAAGGGATATGCTGAGTTGTCTCGTGCTCCTATTGGGCAGTGATTTTTTTTTAAGCTGAATCTACCTGCAAATTATTGATTTTACATAGAGACTAGGAGTCTCAGCTGAGATGACAAATGAGATAGGACAGGGTGCTGCAATCCTTGCTTGATTGTTGGTGTCTTATACACTGACTGGATGAACAAGAGACAATGAGGACATTCACAGTTTGATGCCGTGACTCACCCCAGATACCTTGTGTCTCTGCCTAATCTTTTACTCTGGTCCCACTTCAAATTGCTCACTACCACTGATTTCCCACTGAGTCATATAATGAAGATTAAACTCGTATACTACTGAAAAAACTCTGGTACCTCAGTCCCTCCTCAAAGCAGCACCATTTCACTTTCTGCACTGAATATCCAAGTATGGAATATAAACATATGTTTACCAGTTTCATAGGATCATAGAATGGCTAAGGTTGGAAGGGACCTTAGAGATAGGAGACGACAGGGACATGTTTCAACTAGACTTGGCTCCTCAAGTTCTCATCCAACCTAGCCTTGAACACATCCAGAGAGGGAACATACACAACCTCTCTAGCCAATCCGTTCCAGAGTCTCTCCACCCTTCTACTGACGAACTTCTTCCTAAGATCTAGTCTAAGCCTACTCTGTGGTTTAAAACCATTTCCCCTTGTCCTGTCGCTAGACATCCTTGTGAAAAGTTCCTTCCCAACCTTTTGGAGGTTCTTTTCAGGTATTAGAAAGCAGCTATAACGTCCCCTGAGAGTCTTCTCTTCCCTAGGCTGAACAACCCAAGCTCCCTCAGCATATCCTCATTCTAAAGGTGCTCCAGCCCTTTGCAGCCCTCCTCTGGACTGACTCCAACAGTTCTATGTCAGATCG
>JAOXOE010000001.1:72462823-72483086 GCA_028565055.1 Phoeniculus purpureus
GGACACTAGAACTGGATGCAGTATTCAAGGTGCAGATTCACAAGAGCAGAGTAAAGGGGACAATGCTCAGCCCTCTTTGCAAAGCCTATAGTCCTACCAGTTTATTGAGAGAAGGTGCTCATGATCAGCAATTCACCTGGGAAATCCAAGTTTGTACAGAACAGCAGTGCAAAAGACGTTTTGATAGCATCACACATGTAGTTTGGCAGTTACCGTAATGAAAATTGTGCAGACCAGTAATCAGATTTAGGACTTTTATCTGTGCTATGAACACTATGAACATCTATTTGAACAAAATAATTCCTTCAGCAGCAACAGGCACTGCTAAAAAAAATGAGATGCATGGTAAGCCTCCCCTGAAGTGGCAGGACTAAGAGTAAACCTATTCTTCATAAAACAGAATTTAAATCAGGATTTCCATTGCTTGCAAAATCTCTCTGCAAATTCTAGAGCCCATAATGACTAACTATACAACAGAATTTCCTTCTGCCTTCATCATTAAAGGACTGCAAGGACTTGAGAAAGCTGGAGCACTGGCAGCCTTTCCAGACCTTCCCTAAATAAGGCCAAGAAAGAACCAAAGGTTCCAGTAGAGGACCGACAGAGTTGACCCAGTCCCTACCACCATTCACACTTTAGTCTTGGCTCTGGTCCAGACCTATTTTGTTAACCAGCAGCAAGTTGTTCGAGCTTGGTAAGATTTCTGTGAATGTGGGATAATTAAACAGATTGTTTTTGGGAACTACTTACATGAGTACCATGTACAAGCAATGCTTTCACAACTTTCACAAGATAAATGGTACAAATGAAGCAGCCAGCCAGCAGAACCAGACAGAATCTGCATTGTGATGTTTTCTGACAGAAAATTGTAACCCAGATAGCTTAACACAGTATTTTTATGTCATCTCTATAGCTTTGGCAATCTTCACTGTCTCAAAAAGAGGCGCTGTAGGAGGCCCAAAGAAAGGTAACAAGGTTAGCAAAGAGTCTGGAGAACAAGCCTTGCGAGAAGTGTCTGAGGGAGCTGGGACTATTTACTCTGAAAAAAAGGAGGCTGAGGGAATGCCCTACTGCTGTCTACAACTACCTGAAAGGAGATCGTAGAGAGGGAGATACTGATCTCTTCCCATAAGTGACAAGTCATAGAACACAAGGAAATGGCCTTGAGTTGCACCAGAGAAAATGTAAGTTGAACATTAGGAAATACTTGTTTATTGAAAGGGTCATCACACATTGGAACAGGCTGCCCAGGGTGGTTAATACTCATCTCTGGACACATTCAAAAGTCATGTAGAACATGGTTTAGCAGTAGGCTTGGTACGGTTAGGTTAATGGTTGGACTCAATGATCATAAAGGTCTTTTCCAACCAAAACTATCCTATGAAAAAACAATCCAGTTATAGCTGTCCTGTGAGGCTGGCTTGAGTGCTAGTGCAACAAATCTAGCTGGGTTCACTAACACAGAAGAGCTGACAAGAAAGTTGGAAGGAGTGAAACTAGACCTCTCCTTTGCTCCCCTCCCACAGAGAATTAAAGCTAGTGCTTACTACTAGTAATTCAGTGCAGATCATAACAACCACTGCAGGTTATTTTCATAAACACAAGTGATCAATGAGAGCAACAGTGAACACCGCACTTGATGAGTGTTCGCACTCAGGTTACAGACATACAGTTTTAATGAGGTGTAACAGTGCAACTTTTGCTTTATTGCCGTGGTAAAAGCCTCAGCACAAACCTGCTTGCACACATCATTCTTCCAGAGCTCAGTTCACTGTCTGGATTTTATGCTTAGACTTAACAAACCAGTAACCAAATCACTCTAACAATCCCACTGTGCTCTCCCAACCTGCATAGAAATCCCCGACAGTGGATTCCAAACCCCTCCCACCCCTTATCTGCAGAGTCAAAGACATGTTGTTTTAGGACCATTTGTTATTTGCCCAGGTCACAATCAGCTCACTGGCAGAAACAAAAATAGGTCTTACTGTAACCTCTGCCACTGTTGGCACATGCAGCCATGTACTGGCCTTACTGCACATGTTGAACGCCTGGTACAACAGAGCTGTACAAAGACAAGCAAGCAATCTGCCATTTCACTTCGCACCCCTATTCTTTATATTACAATAGGTGAAGAAAGCTGATCTAAGTTTTTTACCATTTATTGTGGGAAAAATGTGTCCCTGCATACTAAGAAGTACAAGCCACCACCTTACAGGGAACACTCTGTGCTTCCCTAATGGTTAACACTCGAAGTATCCTAATGCTCCTTATACCCATAGTTTCAAGCTCATACCACCAGAGGTAAATTGCTGTTTCCAAACTCAGTGAAAGAGAACTTTCCTGAATTTATGCTGCACATCAGTGCCAAGCTTCTTTTGTTTTCACTCGCTTTGTACTCAAGCTCCTCTCACTTCACACTGACCAGTCCACTACCTTTATTATCCCTGGTCCACAGAGCACCACTCAGAGGTCTGGCTTCACACTGCTTCACTGAGCTCTTGTGCTTTTTTCTGCTAGCCAGTAACTTTGACATCTGCACTTCCTGCAACAGCCTTTACACACCTTTATAAGTGTTCAAGTACTGAGAGCAAGCCCTCACACTCCAATCTTGACTTCCAGATCCCACAGGCCTCCAGTACACATCACTTCAATCAATGCTATTACCTAATTGTGGTTCTGTATTTCTATCTTAGTTGCATAACAGACACAGAACAGGGAAAAACCTGACAGAGCTTCTGGAAGATGCTTAGGTGCATATTGCACATCCAGGAACATAGCATGACAACACAAAGCCCTGCACGATGACGTTAATTAGCGCAGTCTAAAGCAGGTAAATTTAGTGTGGCCCATAGTCAGTGCGCTCAAAGCGGATTCTCCAGCAAGCTGTACTGGTAAGCGTGCTGATCTTTCCAGTTCTTTAAAGTCCGCTAGTGTTGGCTTATCAAGTAGATGAGATTCCACCTAGATACAGGTGCTATACAGATGCAAGATCAAGACCTGCATTTACACCAGTCCTCACCCCATACTGTTCATCTGCCTGCACACATAAGGGGATTGGAGTTCCGAGGCCTGACTTCCCCCATCTCCCTTAGTCATTGTGAATTCATCAGTTTCTAGCCATCTCAGAACCAGAACAGAACTTTTGATTTAGAAAGAATCTGTATTTACATCCTTTTACATGAATCAAGACTTCTGCCTATGTTCAAAAGACAGACTGGGCATATGTGAGCCTATTCCTTCCAGTGTACCCCTCTAGCTACTCCAATACTTAATGTCATTCTAGCCCAGTCCCACAGTTTACATTTTCTAAAACCAGTTCAAAGCTGCAGCATAAGCAGAAGGTGAGAAGGAACAAGCAGCACTTTTTTGAGGATAAGACGTTACACACTGCTCTTTTCCCCACAGAATTGCACACACTTGCTTTCAGGAAGGCTATCTAGCAACCAATGAAAATTAAAGTTGTCTACTACAAGGCACCTCTCCACTAAACTCAGAAGCACAACTGCAAGATGAGGTCCTTAACACTACATGGCTGAGGAATCAAATCTGAGCGCAAGCTCAATACACTTTAATTATGGTGCTACACCCAAATTTGGTCTTCTCAAAGGAAAAAAAGAGATATGGTTGTCTCATCTGATCCACATCTGCTTTCTTAGTGTCTCCCAGAAACTTGTATCACAGGTTATTCAAAGTTGCTACAGGACTGCCACTGACATGTACCACACTAGATTCACCTGCTTCCAGAGTTGCATGTGAATGAGGCTACTTAGGCTACAAACTTGTAAACCGCAAGAGTGACGCTTCACAAATGAATAGACTGTGCAGTTCAACTTTTTTATTTTAATAAAATCAAGAATATGCACAGCACATGCAGTGCTAGCATCTAAACTAATACAATAAGCAATTCTAAACCTACAGTGACTTGACGTTCAAAATCTCCACATTCAGCAAGTTTAAGTCCATTCTTGCATATTGTTTTTGATCCTTGTATCTGAACTGAAAATATTGCTGGCTGATAAAACTTGCTAAAATGCACAAGTCACTGATTATGCCAATACAACAAAGATAACCACATGTTTGAGGATTGCAATGTGCCAGACATTCACTGAAAAAAAAAAAAAACCAAAACACACAACTAAACAAAACTCACGCAACAAACATCTGAGAATCTGGACACTTCACATCAGTGTTTAGAAGTGTTTCATTAATATCTTAAGACAAGTGTATCAAAACCTTGGCATGTTTAATTTTAAGTTGCCAATTTTTGTTTTACTATCAGAAAGTTATGGCTATACTGCCAATGCCGGGTCTGCTTAATTTGACTTAAGAGTTTAATATGACTTAAACATTAAAAGCTCACACTACCCCGAAATATATAATTTCACGCATACGGTGACATTCAACATTCAAGTGCCAGTGTTTTTGTACTGTCTTTTGGTCAAGTTTCTTTAAACTTTCAAAGAATCACTTTTAGGCTTACAAAAATAAATATTTGTCAAAAATGTTCAATAAATATTACACAAAACTAGCAGCAAAAAGTATCTAGAAATCTGTCGTGTGCAAATAGTTTTCTTCCCAGCTATCATTCCCGTGGTCCCAAGTAAGTTTTAGAATCTATTTCCTTCTCCTTAAACAAGCTGCGTTCAATCTCCAAGAGACAAAATAAGATTGGAAGTTAAGGACACGCACACAAGACATATATAAAATTCTCTGAATGTGCAATAAAAGAAGTATTTTGTAAAAAGTTATGGGCAAAATGTACAAGGGCCTAAACCTAGACTTGAAATAGCACCATAACAAATGACCTCAATACTGTCAAGTGCACCTACTTAATAAAGTTTTAGAACAAGGCACAATACACTTGAAAAAATCTATTGCACTTTAGGAGATTTTTGCCGTTTTCCCACGCCACTTTCTGGATGAAGTTGGAACTGCTCTGGCCATAAAGTCAGCACAGAAATTCCAAGTGGCAGAGATTTTTTTTTCTGGTGGACAATACTTATCTTTGGCCAGATTTAGCATAAACAGACTATAAATACAATGGAAACCTATGCAACTAAAACTGACTAAAACTGCACTTTGATAGCAGAATTGAAACCTTGTGCAGTTCATGTACATTTCCAACCTCTGTGATCTCAGGTTTGTTTGTTACTCTTCTGGAGCCATTTTACAAAGTCTACAGTAAGCCAGTTTAACATCTCCACGCAGCTTGAACAGAGTAATGTGAATCTGCATTAAAATAAAGCCTGCTGCATAATTCTTCCTGTTCATACCCTCTTGACCAAAAAACATCAACACTAGCATGCGTTATTAGACCAAAAATTCAGTCAGGCCCTTGAGGAGGGCCAATCACTGCCATGGTCAGCCATTCTACCATTTCAATTTCATATGGCAGGCATTTTTAAAAAGTCTAAGTAGATGAATTCTCCTAAAAACTATTTCAAGTTATCAGACCTTTAAACGTTCCCTGTAATGTTCTGCCCACGTTTGGCTAGCTCACATTAATGATCTGCCTAAATATTGAAAAAGGAATTGCTGTATTTACTTGCATTAACTTCAAAAACAGTGCTTTTAATGTATGCATGTACCCATACATCATCTCATCATGACTGGAATGGCTTATTAAAGGCTATCAGGTTCTAAGTACCTATCCAGGATAGAGTGAGCAAATCAGAACTTTAACTTAGTACAGTTTTGCCACATTAGAAACTAATTGCATTGATATGCTTCAAGATGTTTTATTTTTCAAATCTGCAGATATCAAAAGCCCTAATGCAGGCTACTGCATAAGTTTTACTTTGTAATATTATGGATGAATCAGTGATTCCTGTTTAAGTTGTATCACACCTGTGTGCCAAGGTTTGATTTTAGCCCAAGTTCTGTAATTTTTATTTTGTCAAAACAATTGGTATCTTGAGCATTACTGAGCCAACAGGACATCAAAATAAAAGTTGTCTAAAGTTAAAGGCACAGTACATTAACAAACAAATGATCCTCAGTCACAAAATCATAAATGCAGTTTCTGGGTGGGGATGGGTGGGAGGGGAGTTAATCCTGACTACAGCAATAGAGTCTTCAAAACCACCTTCGAGATAGGGCTACTTGTTCCTTTATTTCCATCTTGTGACCTTGAGCTCCCTTAAAATAAATTTCAGTGGAGAATCACAGCTGGTAATGTACTGCGAGTTCTTGAAGCTACACAAGGTATAGTCTGGCTAAGTTACATGTGGTTTCCATATTAGCTTGTTTGATAGGTTATCTGCTGCAAGCAGATTCAGTTGCCCCACCAGTCAACCCCCGGGGAGTTATAGTTTCCTCCATATCCATCACTGTTGTAGAAGCCTCCATAACCACCACCTATAAAAGGCAACAGAAAGTGATGCTTAATGAACCTGCTGGAAACTTGCACCTTCACAAGACGACAGCCCAGTGTACAAAGTATCTACTATTACCAGAAACCAACCCCAGAATAATGCTAAATACACACATTAAACCAAAATGCTGGAAGTACAGGTACCAATCAAGAGTAAGCAACTTGCACTAGCCTAGATCCAAGGATGCCAAGACTTTACATAACACACACAAGATGATATTTAAATATAGCCTCCACAAGTTATTACGGCAAGCTGGTTTTGCTTTTGCCAGCACTGCCTGTCCAGTTTTACTTACCGCCAAAACCTCTGTTCCCACTTCCTCCACTGTGGCTGCTGGTTGATCGGCTGCTACTAAAGCTACTGCTGCCAGAACCGCTACTTGTTCGATAGTCTCTGGCACCAAATCCTCCACTGAATCTACTGCTGTGTAAGAGGAAAAAAAAACCCAAATACTTAAGTCAGTGATCTTTAAAGCACTGCAGATATTGAGATTAGAGTACTAGATTTGTTCTGTTACCAACTACAGCCAGCAATCACCAGTAAGTGTGTAAGAGGTTACCAAGTTGCAAGACAAAGGAAGATTTTCTGTTCGAGTAGAGTCACCTTGCTATGATTACTTTATCAGGTCCTGCTAAGATTTGATTCAGTGCAACCTCTTACAAGTTGCCTCCTATCTACAGTCTCTCATACTTTTCCCCCATTTTATGTCAGTATTTATCCACTACCTTCCCCTAAACATCAATATAGCTGCTTAAGGTATATCTCTGACACAAAGACATAGACTGCTTCACTCAGAAGTGACTTCGTATCACCTAGTCCCAACCCTCCTGCCATGAGCGCTAGACCAGGCTGCCCCCAGAGCCTCATCCAATCTCCCTCTAGCTTTCCTGTACATCTCCTTCACGTGTTGGAAAGCTGCTGTCACCCAAAGCCTTCTCCCAGTTGAACAGTGCCAATTCCCTCAGCTTGTATTCTTAGGATAGATGCTCCAGCCCTCAGATCATCCTTGTGGCCCTCTTCTGTATTCACTCCGCTAGTTCAACATCCTTCTTACAGAGTACAGAATCACACAGAATCATCATGGCTGGAAAGGACCTCCAGGGTCATCAAGTCCAACCTTTATCCTATTATCTAGCTGCTAGACCATATCTCTAAGCGTCGTGTCCACTCGTTCCTTAAACACATCCAGGGACTCTCAAACTGAATCCAGTACTGCAGGCAGGGTCTCACCAAGAGCAGACCACACAGAGACTCATTTCTCTTGACCTGCCAGTCACAATTCCTTTGATATAGCCCAGAACAGTTTGCCTTCTAGGCTGCTTATGCTGAACTTCTTACCTATCAACAACACCAGGTCAGACACCATCTGCCTGTAGTGAAAGTGCATTGGCTGTTAATCACCCTTTCCATGTGCCTCAGCATATAAGAGCACAGCAAGCACATAGGTACGACTGACTGGCCTACAGTTCACCAGGCTTTTTTTTTTTTTTTAAAAAGGGAGTCATGTTTCCCCTTTTCCAGTTAGCAGGAACACCAGACTGAGCCGTGGTTCTCAAATATGCAAGTAGGAGTTTCTGTTAAGTGTTCTCAGTTCTCAAACTGTTTTTGCTAGCTGTCTCTCTACATCAGATGCATCTAGTTATCTGCTTAAGATAGTCTTATGGCCCAACTCCCTTACTGTTAAATAGAATGGTATTAGGTATCACACTACCACCCTTCCAACACACTGAATCCATTTATACATCTTCCTCCAACTACACTTTTAGATTCTGAGAAAAACCAAGTTGTCTCATCACAATGAATTGCGTACTTTCAGTTAAGTTGTGATCATTACCTCTTAGATCGTCCTCGGCTGCCACCTCCTTTGTGATGCTGTTCATAAGCCATGTTTTCCAGCCAAGATGGTACTTCTTGCTTAGCCTCAACAAGAAGATCAAGCAAGTCCTTAGTAATATTTGCATTCCTACTATTGAAGAACGATGTGGCAAGACCTACAAGTAAACATTCATATTTAGTCCCACTCAAAGCAAGTACAATACAGCACTTAAACCCATCCCAAACTTCGCAAGTATGACATCAGAACCCCTACTGCTGAAGTTGAGAACACCAGAAACCTGTTTAAAGACCATTATTCCACTGCAGGAAATCAGAAAAGACCCACCTACCTACTGACACAAGATATCAAGCTTATCCATGGTATCTGAGCTTTTTCAGTCAGAAACACTAGCTAACAGGTTCTTTTCCACACTGGCTAACAGCAAGCACCAGCTTTGGTCACAGAAGGCAGCACAAGCATTTCCAGAGTACTTATTTTGTATTTGCTACTTAGCCAATACTATACCACCTACCAACACAGAAAATTCTTATTGATGAAAATCCCACATCATACTCACCAAGGTTTCCCACACGGCCTGTACGACCAATACGATGTACATACTCCTCAATGTCACTGGGTAAGTCAAAGTTTATGACGTGCTTTACATTTGAGATATCCAGTCCTCTTGCTGCTACCTAGTGATTAAAAAAGAAAAATCAAGTCTTGGTAGACTTCCACACACCAAATACTGTTACTTGCTCAAGCCTCCCAGATTTTACTTACTGTTGTGGCAACAAGAATTGGGCTTTTGCCAGAACGGAACTGGTGCAGTGCTTCCTCTCTATCTCTTTGAGAACGATCTCCATGTATACTTGTACAGGCATATCCTTCACAGTATAAGAACTCCTCAAGAGCATCTGCACCCTTTTTGGTTTCAACAAATACCAGAGTCAAGGAATCCTTGCCTAAAAATAATCAAAAGCACCCATTAGCAGAGGAAAAGCTGCATGGACTAATACTTAGCTCCACTACCTGGAGCAAAAAAAAGTCATTTCAATTCACTGCTCTTTAATTCTAAATTGAGGACACTGATATCTCATTCCCCATTTTCTATTACCAGAAGAGCTTACATCAACTTAAGATTGACATTTAGTCACTGGAATACTGTCACTGCACATAAAGAAAACATCTTTTTAGTCACCTGCTCAGTAACAAACAAGTAATTAGATTTGCCTTATCTACTTATCTGAAACTGGTCTTTACCTGTAGCATTTAGGAGATCAAGCAGAAATGATCGTTTGTCTGGTTCTTCCACCCATACTACTTTCTGTGTAATATTCTCAGATGTAGAACCTACTCTGCCAACAGCCAGAAAGATATATTCATCAAGGAAGTCACGAGCAAGCATCTAGAAATGGAAACAATGGAAACAACAAAAATCTAAGATCTGTGCTGTATTTGCCTCTCTTCAAAGATTAAACTTGGCTCTATAAGCTGCTCAACTATTTGAAATTTTGCAAAGTACCTGGATTTCCTTGGGGAAAGTAGCACTGAACATCATGGTATGTCGAACCCCTTTTGGTGGCATAGTATCTTGTTCCACAATTCGACGAATTTGAGGTTCAAAGCCCATATCAAGCATTCTGTCAGCCTCATCAAGCACCAAGTACCTACACAGTAATACGGAAAAAAACCTTACTTCTGAGCTTCTTCCTTTATGTTGTAGGATAGCATGGACAGTGAATCATTAACTTCAACTAGGTATTTATAAATTTCAGTTTTCTGTAAACCATTAGTGTCATTAACTCTAAATCTTACTCTAGAAAGTTTCTAGTTGTCAAGTTATTTGCATAACTTTACTTACTTGCAGAAATCCAGTCCAATCTTTCCCCTCTCCATCATATCAACCAGCCGTCCTGGAGTTGCTACAAGCAAGTGACAGCCACGTTCTAAGTCCCTTATCTGCTGACCAATGTCTGCACCACCATATACAACACAGGGACGAACTCTGGAACGGTATGAGAACTACAAAAACAAAAGTGGATTAGCTCTGTTAATCACAGAATATTTTCAACATAGCTTTTATGTACTACACACACCTTTCTGGCTTCCTCATAGATCTGCACTGCCAGTTCTCTAGTAGGAGCCAAGACGAGTGAGATTGGATATTGCTTACGGCGCCCATACCTCCCATTCTCCTGAAGAAAGAAAACACTTGAAGTAAGTATCCTAAATACAAAGGGAATTAAGACAGCTACTAGAAGCTGATCTGGTGACCTGTCTTGTTGTTTTTTCTTAATAAAAGGTGGTGACAGCGTGTTTTGACAGTGTTTTAACCGCTATATCTGAAGTCTGTCCTACTATACAAGATTCAGCTGCTAGTTAATAGCAACACAGCTACACAAGCTTTGTCTCTAGACGCTGAAGCTGTATCTGTAATTTAATGAAAAGTAACAGCTATGAAACTTGTTACTTCCTATCCTGCAGTCACCACAGTGTGATCAAGCATCTCTTTTGAGGTAATGGAAGGATTTTTGGAGGTTATGCAACAAAAGAACACTCAATGTATTTTTTCCTCTAGACTACATGTATCATGTATCACCCCTTACAGTAAGGAAAAAAAAAAAAACCACATTTCTCAGCCTGTATTCTTCAACTATTTCAAGTGTCTTCTGTAAGTTCAGAAACTGAAACTTGCCTGTCACATCCAAGACAGTACTTAAGCCCAGCTACTGTATTTAGCAGCAGACATCAGCATATCAGCCAAAATATGCATTGGTCATAGCTTTTACAGAACCAGGCATTTAAATACTTGCCTTCATTGCTCTCAGGGCATCACCAGGGCCATCTGCGTAAATCTGGCTCAATATCGGGAGAAGAAAGGCAGCTGTTTTCCCAGATCCTATCAGGACACAATTCAGTATTAGTTACTCTCAAAGCCGCTGTCCTGTTGAATGAATCTAGTGACTATCACTATCATATACCCAGTAACACCTGCACTGGTTACAAGGATATACTTATGCCATTAGAGTGCACTTCTTCACCAGTAAAGTTTCCATGAAAAACTTAACACACAGCATCAGAAACTGAGGTAAATGAGATTTAATCCATGAACATTTCCCTCATGATACCGTAAATACCACCGAGCCACAGCTAAAGCAGTTGCAAGACTCTAAAACAAGTTCGTTTCCAACACATTTCAGTACCATCTGAACACAAAGTTGTACATTAGACATCTGCAGCTTGAGGAATAAAAGACCCTGCTACTGAGAGAGATCAATCTAGGCATCCTAACTTACCTGTCTGAGCACAGGCCATCAAGTCTCTCTTTTCTTTAATAATAGGTATAGCGTGTTTCTGGACTGGAGTAGGACGTGTGTAACGTGTGAGCTCAATGTTTCCCATAATAATTTCTCCCATGTCAACATCGCTGAACTGTAAGATTTTACATTATTAAAATGGAGATCCTTCAGCAACTACAGAACACCACATCATTCAGTGTAAGAATTTATGAAGTAACTTTCATTTAATCTCTTCCTATAGATCTTACCTATTACACTTACAGATATTCAGGCGCTAACTATCCAGTCTGGTAGCTACTTAGTCCAGTTACATAAGCAATTCTCAGAAAGCTAGTCAACCCTGAGGCACAGGCTACACCAGCATACTATGCTTAGCATAACACAATGCCCATGTCTAAGCAATTACTCCAACAAAACACCTCCAAACACTTCTACTTCATGCTTACTGTTTATAAAGTCAGAAGTGAGCTACAAGTACTGACTTAACAAGCTTACGGAATTTCTCCCATGTCTTATTTCATTATACACAACTCCTCAAAGTTGAAAGCCTAGGCTGATTCGTAAGGTACTATTTAACAGCAAGTTTCACATGCCAACTAGTCAAAGCAAACCAGACTCTTAAAAAACTTACACTTTCAATATGTGGAGGACAGTCACTGCCTGTTGCTTCAACAGGAATGTCATCATATTTCTCAAAGTTAATGCCAGTATTGCTTCCTGAAAACAGCTCTCTGAAAACAAGAAAGTATTTTAGTTGCTAAACTTAAATCAATTGACCTGTATCACATGAAGGATAACTATGACATTACTTACTGCTCCAGGCGTTCACTTGGGGGAAGAGGCTTTGACCAGTCATCTTCATCTGACTTGTCAGACCAGCGGCTACCCCCACCACGGTCAAATCTGCCAAAGCCACTCCTATCATAGTCACCACCTCTTCCACGCTCTTCATATCTAAACACATACAGAATATAAGGCAACCACTCCTGGGCAAGAGGATTTAGTGACATGCGAAGTAGCATATGCTGTATTACATACACGACTGTGCAGCAGTTTCAACTGAATCATATTTTCTGTACTTACTTCTTGATCTATAAACTCAAATATGCTTAGTCCCAACCATCAGACTGGATCAAACTCTTGTCTGTGATGGACTAATGTGACAAGCTAAACTGGGCTGTATAATTAACACATTGAACCTTGTATCATAATTCGTATGATTAAGTATAGCACAAAGGAATCAGTCATCCGCCAGCAGAGATGCAATTCAAGTTACTCATTCTTTACAATTTTTACATATAGCACCACCTAAACCTCTTAGGAGAAACTGTCTGGTACCCCCCTCCACCTTTCTCCATGCCTCATAGCACTCCCACTGTCCAGACTATGCTGCAAATTTTCCTTTATTCCCCCACCACATGTGACCAAAGTAAACACCTCAATTACATGTTGCATTACTGATTTTTTACAAAAAGGGGGCTCACCTGCATTACTGACTTGTAAAGAAGGTGGAAAAAGTCCTTACCTCAACTGTTTAGTTTTTGGTCTGGTAAATCATGTTTGAGAAAAGTCTGGATACAGGACTAGCGTCAGCTTTACTAGTCGATAAAGGTCACTCTCACCACACTTGTGCATAGAACGCATGATGTGTGTAAGACTGATCAAGTAAGGTAGAGAACCTGCAAGAGTCTCACCCAGTTTTATTAACTACACTTTTTTAAAAAGAAAAAAAATTGAAATTAAAAAGAAAAAAAGAAAATCCATTTTGATGTATTTATGTGCTCCCAACATCTCTCCGTGTTTTCGCTGAAAGTAGCCACCCATGCATCTAGCACTTTTTTGGTGAAATGCTTAAGTCAGCAAGTCATTACAGCTTCAGTGAGTGGCTGGTGATGGTCTACAGGGTGTTATTCAACACATGCACCTTTCTCATCTTGAGCTCACACCACTTTAAGAGCAAGGTTCTCTCTCCTCCCCTCCCCAGGTTTCTCCTACCTCATTCAAACCTAGAACTCTGATTTTAGCATCACAACTACAAGTGCATGACTACTGTAACAGAGACAGACTTTATGTGTACCACCCAGAAAAATAAGTACTTGCCTTCCTCCTCTCGATCCATTTCCACGATCAAAGAAGCTTGGTTTTGATCCACGGTCAGATCGTGCACCAAAGCTGCTGTATGCATCCTTGTCTCTGCTGGAACTCCAGCCACCACTATCAAAACCTAGTAGAGAAAGACATCTTAGCCATACATTACAAGGTCGACACTTTTAAAAGAAAGAAATTATTTCCAGAAAGTCTTCACTGGAAGGACTACAGATTGAAGACAGCAAGTCCTTCAAGAAAGGAAGATGTAAAAATGTTAGCTTAGTCAACAAAATACACTTCGTCTCTTATTTGAGTATCAGAAATTACTGAAAGCCTTCCTCACATGCAAGTAAAATTACTACCCAGACATGCATAATGAACTTAAACCTAGTGTGATACCTATAGTTCATTTGGTATTTGGTGTGCTAAATCCCGACAAAAAAAGTAACCTATGCATGATGTGCATTAGCATACAAGATCGAATGTTTCAAGACCTCCACATACTTCAGATGTAACCTTAAGTCCTCATGGATAAATTAACTTCTTGAAGACTGCTGAGGTAAGACCAGGAATACCCTAATTAATGAATGCATGAAAAAGTTACTTGCAACCTGGTTAGAAGGCATCTGAAACCAGACTTCTAATTTGACTTTCAAGCCACACCAAAAAAAAAAATCTTAGGAAACCATATCTAGGTAGGATGATGTGTCTATTTGGACTAAGTCTGCACTACATGAGCATCTTGTACCAAAGTCTGAAGAAAAGCTCCAAAAAGAAACCAAATTTCAATCTTCCAAGCAGCATATAATTTTATTAATTTTAATTAACATGTTTAACTCCTTAAAACATTAAGGCTTCTTAAAGTAAAAGCCTGTATAGATTCCATCTAACAGATACTTCTTCAAGGGCTATGTTAATGAACTGTGAAGACTAGTTTTAGTTTTTATACCTATGTTGTTTTACACCTCAAATCAACATTTTAATTTGTATTCTACAATGTTCTGCCAGCAACTGTTGTCACAATACCTGAGAAGTTGCCACAGGCAGCAGCAATCATCAGGTTTTTTATGATTGCAGAATACAGAATCATAGAATCCTTTAAGCTAAAAGAGACCCTTGTTCTAACATCCACTCCTCTGTTTACTATAAATCACATTAGACTTTAAATATCCAAGAGCAGTTTCCAGGAAGCTTAACAAGAAAATTACATGACAACCTTTAGTGTTAAGTGTAGCTTACAGAAGACACTTCAGAGCAGGCAGACTGGTTAACAGAGCTCTGTATATTGTAGCTTCAATAGCTAAAAACCAGAACTGTCACTGAACAGCCTACAGACCTATTGTTTTGCATGCTCTGTACTATTACAACAGGGACAGATCTGCAGGTGTACAGTCAGCTGCAGCACACAGCAGCTTAAAACAAGTATTCTAGATCCCTTAGTGTACTTCCTGTCACTACTACTGACAGTATGAAAACGCTCAGCTATTCATGAACACAACAGCTAATTTTGAAGTCCACTGCCTCAAGCAATTTCTTACTTTGCTGTGAGTAATCCCATTGTGCAACTTTAAAAACATCTGTGAATTAAATTACTACAGTGCCATCAGCTCCAAAGTGAGAACCCCAAGCTAGAACCTACACACTGTTTCTAGTTCATATCTAAGGGAGTAATACACAGGAGAAAATTTTCTGAATGCAGTAATAGTTAACACTTGAACAGAAGTCTGTACGGTCATGGCAAGACAACTAATGAGTTACTGAAATACAACTCTACCAAGTAGTTTAACCAATTCTTACATAAATATAGCAATCTGATTCAATTTATACTTGTAAGGTTGCATCAAAACTTGTTACACAAACATTATTATCCAAGCTCTTTTGCCTGTTGTTCGCTAGTGTGTACATATCGAAAAATCTGCACTGAAGATTCCAAGAAGCAGTCCTAGAATAGAACACCTTCAACACAGCCAAAGTAGTAACCGTTAAGTTATAAATAACAAAAGCAGACATTACTGCTACAGAAGTAAAACTGTAACAGATCTCCAAAAGCTAAGCTTTATGCAACTGTATTCATTATATCTATACTGACTGTTTCAAGCTAAAACACAGTAGACTTAAGATAATTTATTAGAAAAAAAAATTCCTCACTATGAGAGTGGTGAGCTTCTCCAAGGTCCACTCCAACCTAAACCATTCTGTGGGTGTCCATTTTGTTTCTCAGTAAAGGGCCTTAACTGTAATTGTAGCTTTTCAATTCTGCCATCATGAACCGAGCCATAATAAACCATGAGGGGTCTGATACAGTGATCAGATTTAAAAGTAGTTTTTAAGTGTTAGGTTAACCAGGGAAAGTTAGCAGCCTACATGCTATTCATTAACAAGTCATGACTTGTTTACATTTCTGCTAGATGAAGCTTCAAGCCCCAGAAGAGCCACACATGATCACATCTACACTGCAACACTCGAACTCTGATCTTGCACAGAAAAATATATAGCAGGCAATTACATGAGCTCCGAGTTAAGACTAAAGTATCCCTCCACATCTGATATCCCTAAAAATTAAACTAGAGTTGTTTAAAAATTACCATACATGAAAAGAAAACCTATGAACAAATATCCACAGCCACCATAAGAGTTCTTCCTGCTTTTTGAAAACCTACACATTCCTCCCTGTTTGTTAGTCCATTTCTTGCAAGACTGCCCACATTTGATGTTAATGTGATATACAGTGTTTATGTTGCCAAGCAGTCCCTCTCAAACAACATTTCAGCTCTGGTAACAGGCTGTTGTTCATCATTTGGTGCTTCAGGCCACACCACTTTTAGGTCAAAAAACACCAACACCAAATGAAACACCCACAAAAGCCCACAGAAAGAAGCCCCAAAAACCTCAAAGACCAAAATACACATGCTAGTTCAGACACACACAAAGGCTAGAGAAAACAGACTTATCTGCTTTCAAAAAAAAAAAAATCAAATTTCATGAACTGCAGTGGAGCATTTTTCATCTAGACAAATTTACAATTATGTATCTCCAGAATCACTATGGGATACATCAGCATATACTTCAATATTCTCCCACCACTCCCAATGGAAGGAATCCTCTTCCAGTATTAAAAACAATCTAGAAAATCACTGCTTCAAAACCAAACAAGATTTGTTGTAGCGTAACAGCAAGTATTGTGGTTCCCCCATTCCAGTATTTCAGTAGGTGTTAGGAGGAAGTGTCTCTTCTACCTATACAGGTCATTAGAAATAACACATGCTGCATTATCTGAAAACTACTGATCTTACAAATAAAAATTGTTGACTTCACTGATTTACCATGTTTCATTTAGAAAACCAAGTGCAAAACAAAAGGCATTTCTCAGCACAAACTCCCAAGTAAATATAAGACCAACACTTCAAGCATCAACATTTTGCATGTCCTTCTGCAAGTACTCTTGGGGACTTTGTGAAAACAACAAAGAGAACATTGACAACAACTCCTGCTTTGTTTCTCATGCTACCAAGTTAAGAGTAAGTGAAACTGTACAATTTGTTCATATTAAACAGCTGGTTATGTTCCACATTACAGTCATTAGCAAACAAAAACTGGTACTCCCAAAATATAGTTAGAATTTTTACTCATGATTACAGAGCTACCCCTCAAATTAAATTTGAAGGTTTAATCTTGCTTCAGTCACAGTTAATTGGTTAATGAGATACAGAAAATATTCTGCCAGCCAGCTTAGAACACAGCCTGGTGAAGGAACCAAGAATAGCATGCTAAAAGGAGAATAGTCATAACCACCTCTCTAAGCCTTTTAACTTTGTTCCTGGAGATTCAGAAGTAGGCCAAGACCCAGTTACAAGTGTTGCTGTCCTATTTCTGATACATACCCTGTCTTGAAGCTTCTCTGTTCCGCAAGTGAGGAGGAATGTATCTGCCTTCTGAATGACAAAAAGAAAGGTATGATTATAAGACCACAACATCAGAATCTTCTGAACTTTTCCAACTACAGTTTCTGGTTAGTGAATAGTAGTCTGCCTCACAAGCTTTAAGGCCTCTTATGACAGCTTTAGCAACCGTATTTTAACACTGTGTTTAATATACTTATCTCAAGAGAACAAACACGGTACAGATTAAGTTCTTTACTCATTTAGTAAACTGCTTCTTTGGGTTTTTAAAGTCACAAATGTCTTGCCATTTTTATGGCCAAGTTATACACATCCTTTACAGATGTTACAATAGCTCCAATGAAAGTCCGCTTTCCTAGAACTCATTAAAACTTGAACTGGTGCCAAATACTTGGATAGCAAGAGTTTCACTGTCTTTCAAGTGCTGGCACTCTCAGTATTACTAGTGGTAGTAATAAATGCAGTATTTTCCCTTCAGCTTAACTACCCCCACCAATTCAGCTCAGATCAAACCAGAAGCCACACCTCTAAATAGCATTCTTCATTTACAATCCAGAAGCATCTGTCTACTAAGCAGTCCAAATCAGAATGTACCAGACATACGATGAAAGTAAATTCCTGGAAGATTCCCCACTCTTAGTGTACTTACACTCCACATATCAAAGAATGCAGTTTCTGCCGAATGAATTTGGACAAGTACATTTAGCCATTAAACTTTTGGCAGTAAACATCACAACTGAAGCTAGCTGTTTTGAGAATACACATAATCACGTTACTACTATTATCACTGGCCTCCACCATTTGACTAGAGACAGCACAAAATCTGAATAAAACTCAACACTAAGTTATCTGGAATCAGTTATGCACTTCAAATTTACATATGTCATACCACTGCTAAATAAATGCTCCTGTTTAGTTTTCAAAGTAGGCATAACTAAACCTCCTCAATTTTTGCCATCAGCCTCTGTAAATCCTAGCTTCAGTAATCACTTTTCACAGCTACAAAAATACTCCTTTCTGAAACTCTGCTTTGCAATGCTTTAGAACTTGCATGTACTTACTGCTTGAAGCACTTCCTTCACTCTGGGAATCCGAAGAATTCAAGTCTAGACCAGAAAACTGAAAGTAAAACAAGTATAAGCATGTTATATCACATTTCTGATAGAACACAAAAAGCCCTTTTGCTTATCAAGAGTAAGCAGTGTGTTCACAAGTACTTGCAGCGAAGAAATCCGTTTATATTATCAATTACATCTTCTGTAAAAGAATCAAAACTACAGGTAGTACTCAAGGTTATACTATCTTCAACAGTCTTCACATCCACCAATAAATATACATCACATAGCCAGCAAGACCACAGTATCTTCCACTTGCAAAGTCAAGTACCACAGGTTTACTCATCACACACTATACACAGAAGATAAATGACAAATGTTCTCCATTAACCCCTTTCCCTCCCTAAATAAAGCCAGGCAACTTCCTACAATTGCTTCAGCAAAGGCGATTTTTTGTTTGCTTTTCTAAAACTTAATTTTAGAATTGTAATCCAAACGTTTGTCCAACACAATACAGACTCATTTCAGCAGAAGGCAGTGAGCAACTCACCAAGTTTATTACAGTTGTTCATCTGCGCAGAAATGTTAGAAATTTAATTGGGAAAAATAAGGTATGCTTAAATACAAATTTTTTATGCAAAACAAAAAAAAAGTTTCTTCCAATACAACTTCAAATCAGTCTGAAACAAAGATCCAAGCACACTGTCCTTTTGTATGTCCAGCTGGGTTCACTGCCACCAGATTCTCGGAAAATCCTTCCGTGGCAGGCAACCTATCATCCTCCTCAAATTTACTTAATTTTGTCTCTCCCGTTGATCTAAGCACCATCATAAAGCTAAAAAATTGAATAGTCAAAAAAAAAAAATACCGAACATAAAAGGCTCAAAGACTCTCTACTAGGTAAAAGACAGTCAATAAAAGTGAAGCGTTAATCTCCCCGCACTGGAACCCCACCATCTCCACTGTGTTGAGCAACACCTGCCAACATCTGATCTCGGAGATGGCGCAGCAATGAAGCCCGGCACGGCCGCCATCTCAGTGCGGCGGTGCAGCCAGCACTGCGGGCTGGGATTTTCGGCGCAGTAGGGAGCAGCCGCAGCAGCCCAGCTAATCCGGCAGCCGGCACCCGTCACGTGCTATCAGGGGGGGGGGGAGGGCCGACGTGGGGGAGGAGAGGTGGGGGCTAGAAGACCGGTTCCCTGACCTACTTCGCCCAAGATTCCAAAGCAGCGGCCTCCAAGATGCCCATGACAAACAGTGCCCAGGCGTGCCAGCTGCCCGCTCTGGGTCCCGCTACAACATAGAAGCCTCTTCCCGCGCCTCCAACACAAACCCCGTTACCCAAGCATTAAATAACGTCTAACCCCTCCACACTAGGGGTGGGGGGAGAAAGACCCGCGCCTGACTCCGCCCAGCGCAGGGAGGGGGAAAAAAAAGATGGGAGAACAACAACAACGGCGAGGCTGGGAGCCGCCCGGACTGGTGCCAGCTAAGACGCTCCTCGTCCAGGCCCAACTGCGTCACCGGGGCCCACTGCGACCAGAAGAAAAGAGCGGGAAAGGCCGCGGCCGGGCCTTGTTGACGCAGCTCAAACAAAGGCAGAGCCAGCGCCCCGTCCCGCAGGCTCTTCCCTCCACCTTGGGGGACGGGGGCGCCAGCAAGAAGTGCCGATCTCCTCCACACATCCCCCCAAACCACCCACGACCCCACCCCCCGCCTCGCCCCCTGG
>JAOXOE010000001.1:72490864-72503226 GCA_028565055.1 Phoeniculus purpureus
CAGTATCTGCACAAATGTGATGTTGACTGCAGAAAGTGCAGTGACTTAGAAGAGACTGATCTGAAAAGTCAAGTCAGTGAGGAGAATTGGTTCTGTTCTAATTCAAACCAGGACACAGCATTAGTATTTCACTTTGAATATTTTACTAATGCTCTCGCTAGGGTTCCTGTATGCCTTTTCTCTGCCAATTGTCACTTCTAAATACCAAATATAACTTTTACGTCACATCAGAGTCTTCTGTGGAAAACATGCAGAGTATAACTGACCAAATACTAGGGTGATAACAGCTCAAACATGCCTATGGGATTGGCAGGGTCCTGAGTGCACTATCAGCCCTGACTGTACCGTGTCAGCCACCTGGTGGTGTTCTAACTGCCAGTGGCCCAGAACCCCATATCACCATCGCTTAGATTGTCAGCCCTGCCTCATTGATGCTGCAGCAAGCTCCCAACAGCCCTGCCCTGCTATGTCATAGGCCCTGTTGAGCCAGTCACAGGCCCACAACTTGGCTCTGCTTTGGCTGTACCCAAGCTGGGAAAATGCCCAGTGCCTGCGGTTAAGGCTGCCCTTGTACATCTAGCTGCTCCTGCTGGGGAATGTGATGGTTCCAGGCTGCCAGATTCTGCTCTAGTGCCCTGGGTAGCCCCTGCAGTCCCAGCTCCCAGCACCAAAGGAGCTGCTGCCTTTGCTGTACTCTTACAGGAACTAGAAGTCCTAAATAATGAAACCCAAGGGACAAGTAAACCAATACTTGTCTTCAAGAGAAAGGGGGAAGAAGTTCCACCTTCCTAGTTCTCTCACTGTTGCAGCTGGGAATGGATTAGGTCTGTCCCTTGGCCAGTGAAGAATCTCCAGCAACCACAAGGGAATGGAAGTGGTTTAGAGACCTGTAATACAAAGGTTCATATAGGTGTGAACAGAGGAGTAGGTAGATCAGAGTGTAGAGGCATCAGGGGGAGGGCTCAGCACGGGAAGGGCTTTCTAGAAGTCCTGTGTTAATGACACCCAGATTAGCAGGTCATCAAGACATCTGCCTGTGTTTCTTAAGACATTCAGATCTGGAGACAAGGTGATTAGTCCTGATGACTAGTTGGACAGGATGGATATACTGCCAGTTACAAGAAAGATACAGGTACCCGAACCCTGTGCATGCGTGGTCACCAACACAGGGATAACTCTTTCCTGAGACCTGAGGAGGACTTGATAACTGGCATCCCTTTTTCGCCATGGTATCACACAGATCCTGGACCTGGGAACGATTTTCGTGTTGCCTGGGTTTTGAATGGATGTCTCAAACATGCTGATCTGGTGCCTGCACTTGTGAGTGTGACATTGTGATAGGGTGAGGGAAACCTATTTAGTTTCAATCTTATAACTGAAATAGCTTTCTCCTCTTTCTCCCTTCTCCATCCTTCGATGTTTTTCGTACTGTTGATAAAGTTTTAGAACAGTATTTCCTACACAGGAACAATGAGCAGTATCAAATGGTGTCTCCTAAGAGGCAGGGCACCAGGCTGCCTCTACTCTTCAGCTACAAGCAGGAACCCCAGCTTCAGGCTAAGATTGAAAAGCCGCTTAGGGAGGCAAGGGCTCTTTTAGACACCCACGGGCACGGAGGAGCTGTAACCCTCCCACCCCTTCCAGAGGCAGCTGGCTCAGTACCTGCAAGGAAGCAGGAGCTGCTGCCTCTCTGTGAGAAAGCAGCTCCTGTTTACTTCATCTTTGTCTAAAAGATGGCACGATGCTGCAGTTCAGCTCCAAGGTGTGGCCGCACAACTGTTGTTGCATGCCACCTCACTTTGGAGTAACAGAAGTCAACTTGCACTATAAGCTCATTGCTTTTTAGCCTGTTCATAGTAAACAGGAAGAGCAGTTTATTTCCTTCCTCTTTGCCGTTACTTTTTATATATTTGTGTACTGCCTCTCCTCAGACTTTGCTTCTTGAGACTGGATTGTTTTTATTGTGCCTTACAGGTCATATCTTCTGAGCTTCCAGTAGAGCATCAGTTTATTTGAATGACTATAGTGTTTATGAAATTAGCTGGACTAATAGGCATGGAAGTGGAGACTTCTGTCTTCACAGATAAGATGCACAGATAGTGGTAGAAGAGTGAGAATTCCATGCCTAACTTGTGACCTGGAACATCTCTAGAGGCAAGAAAATCATGTAATGATGAAATTAATCTAGGTGGTTCTGATTTTCTCTTTAATCAGTAGCCTCTAGGCTGTTGCAGCCTGCTAGGATTCATTTGTGCCAGATGTGGTAGGGTTTTAATGATACAGACAAAACATTGCAATAGCAAGAAACAGTGATAACCAGCTCAATTCACATAAATTACTAGTCTTGTGGAGGCAGATCATTTAGGCAGGGTTCATCTAGTAAGCTGTAGATGGCTACATGGAAGGTTCTCCAGCCAAGCTAAGCACCTCAGGCCCCTATTACAGCCTAGCAGAGAAAAAAACACTCTGAGGTCATGAGTCATCTCATCTGAAGTTAGATATTTAAAAGAGGTCTGATAAGACATACCTTTAAAGTGCCTATGGGGCAGCAGGCTTAGATGCACAGATAGACACTGCAGACATCTAAAATTAGGTGAGTTGAATCTCACCAGTGGAATCCATCAACCTGGTGACGCATAGATCAAAAGCTCCACTTCCTGTAGTGAATTCTCAGAGCATACCTTCTGCCTTTTTGAATTTACACCCACTTCAAAACACTCAGTTTTAATGGCTGCTGAGAGACGTATACTACGGGCTTTCACCGAACGGCTACATCTTCTTACTGATTTTCAAAGAATCAAACCAAACCTTCTTTTTTAGTTTAGTATTTAAATAATTATTTTTTCACAGCAGGAATAGTTGGTTTTTTTTACTTCTGGACCTGGAAAAGCAAATGCTTGGATTAGCAAGCAGTGATGTTCACCATGGCTAAAATAATTCCCTGCAGAGGGAAATTTTTAAGTTGATTCATCTGATACAGTTTAAATATAAAAAATTACCTTGTAGAATCTTGGAAAAATCTTTTTTACTACTATAGAGTTTTCTCCCCCTTCCCTTCTTCTATCATTTAGTTAATAGTTAATAGTTTGTGATTTAAGGAAAAGGTTCTCCTGATACCATAGCACATCTCCTGACCTACTTCAGTCCAAATGTGTACATAACCACTTGTTTGTTTGTACTTCTACAGGTGTTGGTGTTGTGCAGATATGGGCTGTGGTTGAAGTTTCATAATGGAAAATCTGACAGGCGGTTAATTAATCCATGAGTCATATTTCGTAATAGCCTAAAGGTCTCTGATGTTCGACCTTCATTTGATACCTTTGCCATCAGAGAGTTATACATAACCCGTCTGAAGAATGTGCTTTATATAGATGACTGCAAGCTGCCCTTTTATACCTGCAAGAATGGACATTGCACCTACTGAACCAGGGAAGTCCTCTGTCTCCTTTCCACCCTTCTCTATCTTCATGGGTCTATTTGCAGGGCTGCAGCTATACACTGCAGGAAACTAACCTGATGAATTTGAACAGCAGAATCGCTCTGGTTATTTTAAGCCTTCTGTAGGGCCTAGCTGAAAGGTAAGAAGAGGAATGGGGAGCCTATTTTGGACTCTAGTCACCCTAATCTTTCTGAAGGGATTTCTGATCACTACAGCTCTGGTGAGAAAAGTAACAGTGAAACTACCAGTGCTAACAGTGCTGCCAATTTCACTTGTGCATGGCTCGATTCTCCCCAAGGCAGGCCAAACAGATACTGAGCAGGATATCCTTTTGTCAGACCATTCCCAAACAGGAATCGTACTATTGCTGACATCAGCAGAGTTGAGTGTTAGCAATACCAAGGTGTTTATAGGACAAGAATGTGGTGAGGGCTCGTTTAGAGCATCTGCTCCTTTATTTTCTAGCCATCAGGTGAAAAAGCAGCACAGTTCTTATTAGAGCATAATAACATTGTTTTCTTTTGGGACTTCTCAAGGACTCTTTAAAAGCCAGCAGAGGATGTTGGCATTGCTGCTGTTTCCAAAGCTAAAATAAGACAGAGAAGTGACCTCAATAAAGTTTACATGCAGTGAAGTTTACATACTCATGGTAATAAAGCAACCTAAACAAAATCCCAATGTGTCATTAAATCTGGAATATGTTTTCCATACCACATTCTTTTAGGTTTGTTTTGGCTTCTTTTTTACAATAGTTAGAATAGTAGACTAACTCAGGGATATTAACTCTTTGCCATTGCAAAGAAGGTTCTGGTCTTCATGAATGAAGCCAGTATAAAAAACAGGAGGTTATCTGATTTCTTGAAACAATTCTGTTCAATTATTTGACTTTTCAGATCAGTCTCTTCTAAGTCATTGCACTTTCTGCAGCCAACATCACAGTTGTGCAGATACTGTCTGCTTCTACAAGTGATAGCACTTGATGTTTACAATTACTCCCAGGAGTTGGTGTGCAGAAAGGCTCTTGCTTAGACTTGCTCCTAAGGAGACCAAGGTCACTGCTAAATATGGTGTACCACATTTAGAGGTACAGTAAGTTTGAGGCCACAGCTACAGGGAGGAGCAGATGGGACAGGTGACCCTAAAGTGAACAACAGAGTAGTGCATCCCAGTAGTGTATTTGGTACAAAGCTGAGCGACCATGAGGTCTCTTCCTTCTTCATCCCTCTTCCCTCTCACCTCTTGTCCTCTTTGCCTCTATTTTTGAATGGCCAGCATCTGAGGACAACTCTGTCCATCCTGCCTTCCATCCCAGTCCATGCAGCTGAATCCAGCTCCTGCATCCAGAGTCCAGTCTGGGACTTCCTCAGCATCTGCATTAGTGGTGACAGTGATGTAATTGCCAGCAGGGGGTTTGGTTCAGTATTGGGTTTGTATATATTTCATATTATTATTGTTTTCATTACAGATGTTGTAGTTTTCCACTTCATAAGTTTCTCTCCTGTATTCCATTTTTCCTTCCCTTTTGGGGAGGGAGAGGGACTAATATAGAACATCTGTCATTTGGCTCTTGTCTGGCCCAGCCTCAACCCACAACACTGTCACAGCAGTGCCAAATGCTAGAAAACAAGTAGAGCTGCTGAGAAGACAAATGGAAAGAAGAAACCGGAGAAGAGGTGTGTCCCAATCTTTAACTTAGGTTGTTGTTTTAAGAAACTCTGCCATTTCCAAATAACTATTTTATAATTGTGTCTTAGGATACCAGCAGACACCATGAGCAGAGTACGTGTGGCATGTGAGTTGCCTGGTGTATATGGAAAACTGCATAGTGAGGGCCTGTCACAGTGGAAGGAGGAATATGCCCAGCCTGACTGTAGGCACCAGTGAGGAGGAGGTTAGTCATCCTGCTGAGTCAACAGGAGACGCAAGCACTTCCAGAGGGTGCTTCTGCCTACTTGTCATCTAACGTTAGACAGCTAAAGTTATGTGGTATGAGCTTATAATGATAGCTCATATGCTTGCTCATTTATGCATGAAATTCATCTTTGGATGGGTGATCCGAATTAGCAGATCCAAACCTCTTCATCTGGAATAAACTTGGTGTTGCACTGGGCAGGCTGGCTTTTAGATTTCTCCTTGCAGTCTTTCTCAAGCAAATGCAGACGGTGAGAAAAGGCCAAATGAAGGTCCCAGCAAGATTCCTGTTCATGTAAATGTAGCACCAGGTGCGAGGCAGCAGTATTTGAATTCTGAGAAGGAAGTTGCTAAAAAGGGGCTGGGAGAAAGAAAAGAATTACCCAGCAGATGTATCCACCCCTCTGTCAGCAGTTCTACCTCTTGACCCACCTCTGCCTTTCATTCACACAGGAATTGATTCTTGGGTGGTATTTTAATGGTGTGAATTCCCACATATCAGGACACAGTAATAGCTTACGTTTCTTACTTACACAGGTCTGGCTATACAAGCTTCTGTCTAATCAATCACAAAGTTCCAGGCCTCTAGACTCTGTAACAATAAACAAAACTTAAGGCTTTTCCATCTTTGCAAATAACTTTCCAGGAAGTCATCACCAAAAGTCGGACAGACATGCAGTTATCCTTGTAACGCTTCAGGCAGAATGACAATATAGCTCGAATCCGAAAGTCAGCAGGGTTCTTCCACTACCAATTATATGACTGGTACGGAGATAAACCTGACAGAAGCAGTGTCGTTTACACTATAACAGCTTTAAGTTTACAGGATTTTCCATCCTGTTCAACTTCTACCTTCTTCCACTGTTGCAGGCCACAACCTCACAGTGTCATCTTGAAAACCTTTTGTTTCTGTAATTTAGGGTCTCTGCAAGAGAGGCCCAGCTACACAAATCACACTGGCAGGATAGGGCTGCTGACACGAATGTAACGCTACAAAAATGCCTTACAGAATTGTATGACTCTTGTCTGATGATCTGAGGAACTCCTCTCCCAGTGAGGCCAGCAGCTCCTTCTGAAGTCAGCTACCTTGATGGCAATTTTTTCTTTTTAAAAACTTTTTCCTTTTTAAAAGTCATCTTAGTATCAGAAGAGAATTTTTATTTTGTCTGTCTTTCCTCTTTTTACCCCAATATTGGCCAAAAAAAAATGTTAAATTACAAGGACATCATCACCTGACATTTGTCTCTCTTTTCCAAACAGCCTCTGAAAGTGAAAATCAGTAAAAAAGATACACCTTTTAATTCTTTGTTTAGTTCCCATCACTTATTTTCAGCTTTTACAGGGCTTTTCAGGTTCTCAGTTTCACTGCTTCCCCCCCTGTTCTCTGGATCCAGCACGGAGCCTTTGATGCTGCAAGAGGACAAGGTAAAGAACTGAAAAAAAGAGTAAAGTACTGTGACAGAAGGACAGGCATTGCCCCAGGGATTCATACGCTGAAACATCTTTAAAATTCTTCAGAGAAACTGACTAGTTGGGAGTTGACAGTGTCCTTTAAAGAACAGTTTATGTTAAGAAATCCTGGTTAGTCTCATGAGCAAGTTTTGGCTGAACACAAGTGCTAATGACTTCTGAAATAAAAAACATTTCTAAAGACAAAAATAGCTAGTCTCTCACAGTCATTATTTACAATGTCTGTGTGATCCCTTGTCCAGAGTTATAATGATTGCTTGCCATGACAGCAGAATTTATAACTTTGTGGCTTTGTCTTTAATGCTGTAATTAAAACCAGGATGATTTGCATGGGCCCAGAATAATTAATTCTTGTGAGAGCTCTGTCTTTTAAGTGGCTTACATAACATATAATCTTCACTGACTTAAGCATGCAGACACATTTTGTGTACTCACTGATGTTTTCAAGGAGGAATTGTGTATCCTTAAGATTCTTTCTCCTTGATACGTTTAGGGAAAGTATAATTTTCCCAGCCTTTCTCTAGAGATTATAATGTGCTTAAGTTACTTTTACGTAAAATGCTCCTTTTTTCTATGCCTCCCAATAGCTTGTCTCTCTTAGTCTTTCTATCAAGATTACTTGAACAGTGATTTTATACTACCTTGCCTTCAGCTTGATATTTTGCATTTTCTGTGGCACAGGCTGGGGACCCTGAAGTGACTCCCTAGCATTCCCAAAGCTGAGCAGTCTGAAGACCAAAACCTTCTTGTTCTTACATCTGGGATAATTTTGTAGTGCAGCCACAAAAATCTGGTGGCCTACTAGTTCTCTGTATTTGTTGGAAGGGTGGATGTTCCTTACCACACAACGAAAAGACCAGAGTGGTACCAGTCACACACCCAATAAGGCAAACATATTACAGCAGTAGTCAGTGAGGGGTAGGTAAAAGGGCATAGCTAGAGTTAAGTCCTCAAAGAAGAATTTCTTCTTATTGGAAAATGCAGCTATTTTCAAAGTCTGAAGTTACATTAACATGGTTCATCTATGGAAAAGCTTCTGCAGTGGAGAAACTTTTAACTTGTCCTTAAGATTTTTGAACATTTCATGTAAGGTGTTTGAGTCTTAAACCTGCTTGTTCCTGGTAGTATTAATAACCCCAGGCAGAGAGTGTTTATATAGTACTGAGCACCGTGACAGCACTTAGTAAATAATGAAATAAATCACAGGCTTTGTTTGTGTTTTAAGTACTGTGTGCCCTCTGTGGACACAGATCTTATGGGTCCTGCTCAACAACCTCATTTGGGTGAAACTAGATATTGCACCAATTTTATTCCAGAACCTTGATCATATGGCACCAGTACGGAAAATGCACTGGATAACAGAAAACTCAGAGTCCTCCATCTAAGCTCATAAGAAAAATCCAAAGTTCCTAGAACCTGCACTCAAAATATACACCAGGATTATTAGTTTTTATACAAATATTAAGGTAGAAAAGGAAATAAGCAAATATGTCTAAATCAACAATTACAGCACACAGGAACCATTAGGGTACAAATTCACTGCCCCGTTCCAGAATTGTAAACATGTGCTGAAACTGCTGGGGCTGGGAGGTTACTCTGTCTGCTATGGAGGGGATGCCCAGGCATATAATAGCAACACAGAATTAGGGATGTGAAGAAAGAACATGGTAGTTACCTGTTTTAAAGCAGTGTGCATAGAGAAATTAGGAGAAACTTAGCCTTCCAGACCTGCACAGAGGTGCAGAAGCTCGGAGGGGACAGGTACTGGAGAAAGGACCTATGTGTTTCCTTTCAGAACAGCCTGAACTCTTCTCAGGATCCCAGCACTGAAGATACATCTTGGATAAATCATACTGCAATTGACTTGCCTAGTTCAAAAATGTTTTCAATAGAAACACTGACAATCATGTCAAGATTGAGGTTTATACATATTAAACTGTAGGCATAAGATGAAGTACAAATAGAGGTAGGCTATGTTGGTTTCTGGTGCAGCCTGACTAAATTCTCAAGATTCCAAGTGAAAAACACCTGTATATATGTAATTTCCTATCACCAAACCAGTCTTAGATTTGTAGGTGAGGTTCCTTCATTCTCAGTGTGACTTAATCTCTTCTACATCAGGAATTAACAAAGCAGAGAAATACTTCATGGCTAAATTCAGGATCTTTTATGTGCTTGTGATATTTGCATTTTTCCTATTTTGATGATAAAGTATTATAAAAATAGTCCAAATAAATGTATACCATCATAATGCATTTATAATTGAATAATTATATTAATCAAAGTATTTGTAGGTTTTGTCCATACCATGAGTGAGATGCACTAAGAGGTCGTGTGCTCATCCAGAGGACAAGAAAGGACAAAACTCAGCTCCAGTAACCAGTGAAAGAGGAGTTACGGTATTATGATGTGAAGTTTCTGGAAAACCAGACTAAAATGCAGATTTTAAATTCTCTGCCAATTCGGGAACAGAAATTAAAGTCTGATTCTACCACTGAGGAGTAATAGCAGCCAGGGAAAACGGAAAGGGATCGAGAAACTTTGGGACAAGAGATAAGACCTGAAAGACCATCAAGATGAAAGATGACTTTGCCATCACTAGGAGCCATCAAATGAAGACTGCATGCCTCATGAGTCTTGACTGTCCATCATAAGTTATTATGTCCATTAGGTTTTCCATGATGAAAGATACGGTGGAAGCCAGACTAGACAATCTGGATAGTTTAAGATGTGCAGCTGGAGTTTCTCTCGCTATAGGAGTATTAAATGGTAAACAGAGAGGGTGAGTAGCAGCATGCTGGCAGCACTGCAGCTGCGGTGAGGAGAGAGGTGCATCTTTATCTTGATCGTTCAAACATGTCCTGTGTCAGCAGTGAATTCTGCCATTTGTGTTAACAGTAGGAGCAACACAAGTGTGTCTGCTTGCCATGGGGGTAGGCAGCAGTCAGGAAGTCTACATGAAGGGTAGTTGTGGGGGCACAGAAACAAGTAACTGAAGGTACTGCCTGAAAATAAATCTCTGTGGAAAGGAAAAAGGGATATACTGTTCTGCATGTCTGGGCTAGTATGATTTCATCAGTCTCGGTGCTTGAATGAGAGCCAGGTATAGTGTACAAGTAACTCCTGTTTGCAGTGCCTGACCTAAATCCAAGTTTTGCTTCATCAGGTTTTGTCTGACACATGTTCCATCTCCCAACTGTGTAGTAACACTGCTGGAGACTGGGTGTTGTTAGTCTTGGAAACGTGATGATTCAAACACAGAAGTATGAAAGCAGTGTTGCGGCAACAGGGAGGAAGCAGGGACACATAACCTTATCGTGTATTTTGGTGTGGTGGTCAGAGGTTTCAGTTAATGTTGAAGTAATTCTTATTTGGGAAGTTTCAAAGGATGAAATATAAACCATATTTAATAGTAGACAGCAGTGAGGCCCCTCTGCTAACAATGCTTCTTGTGGGAATATAACATCGTATTTGTTTTATTAAACAGTCATTTTTCAGGATTGATATTTATCAGAGCCCAGCTGTACAACTCCACTACCTCCCATTCCTTGGCAACAGCCCCAGGCATGAATGTATAGCAGGCACAAGTCCTCATGCTGCCCCTGAATCCTTCCTTTTCTTCAGTCTCACTGGTTTTGAAGTTTGTAAAAAGAGGTCTTCAGGTGGTATGGTAAGTATCTGCTATTTGAGCCTCTTCCCTAAACTGTCACAGTGCTGTGAATGAATAAGTTTCCAGTAGCAAGAAGCCAGTAGGATACTGGCTTGATAGGACGACTGCCAGCTCTTCTGTGGTACCTCCCTCTGGCTGGGTCGTGAGAGAAGTCCCCCTGGTAGGATATGAACAGGGTTGAACAGAGCAAATGCACCCCATCCACAGATGAAGCTGAGGTCCTTTTTTCAGTAGAAGAACAGCAAAAGAGTTTGGTGTTGAAGGTGGAGAGGGTGATGGTATGTATCATCAGTGAGATGAGAAGGCAACGGGCAGTTGAGGTTGTTACAGTGGAAGTTCACTAGAGCCTCAGCACTGGGATCTGAGATTTTTCCAGGCAGTGAGGACACTAAGTGCCTTTACTATTTCAAAAATTCATCTTTAAAGCCTAAAGAAACAAACAATTAAAGAAAAAATAAGAAATGGAGAAGAAAATCCACAAGCCAAGAAAGGGTGGCCCACAGGTAGTAGGGAGTGGAGTGGAGAAAAGAACATTTTGTCTAATTAGGTGCCAAACGTGAGCCTGCCCGAAATCCACCAGTCACCACAGTGCAGTGGTTATGTTTGCAGTGGTTATGTTGTCACTCAAAGGAGAAGACACAAATCTTTGCGAAATGACCTTTTACGGAGGAAGGAAGAGGGGAGGAGGAGGTGGCTGTAACTTGCCAACTGCAGCTCAAATGACCTAGTGTTCGGACTATCAGCATTACTCTCTATGGCTCAGCTTACAGGAGGTTTCAAGGCAACATGACAGATGTGAGTTTCTGAGAATGTAGAAGAGTCTTCTGCTTTAATTAGGACAGTATTGATGTCCTGCTGTGAGGTCATCACAGCCCTGAATGCATTAATAGCCTGAGCCATCTTGAGGAGCCCAGCCTGGGATTCCCACCCCACCAGCCGCTGGCCTGGGGGCACTATGGCTGAGTCTGCACCGCGATGGTGAGGGTACTGCCTGCCTCTGGGCTACCCAGGGCTCCCAGCTTCTCCTGTCCTGTGGAGCACCTCGATCCTGCTGCTCCCTGACACGTATCTGAAAGAGTACCACCAGACCTCTCTCAAAAGCAGAGGCTGTGTTTGTGAATGCTGTCGCACTTGCAAAGCAAGATTTAAAACAGTGCTATTGCAGGATGACAGATGTGAAAGAATAAGCCAAAACCAAACTTTGAAAGAAAGAAAATACATGTCTACAGTTCTTGATCCAAGATCTCAGCGGATAATGCTACAGGCAGAGGGTTGTGCAAAATCTTGAGATATTTAACTACTTGTGTGTGTTCCTGTGGGGAGGGAAATGACGGATCAGTTTTCCTGTGGAGGATTCATTAGTGTTCTGTCATTGGCGAGTCACTATTCTTAGCCTAGTGAGCTCAAGATGTCTTGTGGTTTAGGCCTCAGAAGTTAACCTACTCTGGGTAAAAATGGCCTGCGTTAGGAACTGTAGAGTGATTTTCCCAGATCTTTTATGAACCATCCTCCTCACTTGCTGGTTAGCATTAAATGCCTATTAACTCAATTTCAGGAAGGTGGTGATTAAACTGGGTCAAATGGAAGTGATTAGGTTGGATTATCTCTGTCATGGAAAAATTTACTGGAAGACCTAAGAGGGAGGAAATTGCCTTATGGATCCCAGCAAGTTCTGCTGGAAGGTGTAGGCATTTGCTTTTCTCTCTGAAAGAGAGCTTTAGCCCACCTATGATCCCTGCAGGCGCTTCAGACTTGATTTGAACTGAATTTCTTTAAGCTTGGAAGGCCATATGACGAGAGGCTGAGGGAGCTGGGGCTGTTTAGTCTGGAAAAGAGAAGACTGAGGGGAGACCTTATTGCCCTCTACAACTA
>JAOXOE010000001.1:72503326-72563049 GCA_028565055.1 Phoeniculus purpureus
CTTAGGGATCTGGTCTAGCAGCTAGATAATAGGATAAAGGTTGGACTCGATGACCCTGGAGGTCCTTTCCAGCCATGCTGATTCTGTGATTCTGTGATTCCTCAGGACTGGTAAAGAAAACAGATACCCCAGCATTGCTCCCACTTTTGCAGCTCACCCCAGGTCTACTTATGCTGGATTTTGGAAGCATCCTTGAAGACACTGAAACTACCTTTCCTCAGGGATCTTTAATGAAAAATGCAGTGCTAAAAATTACTAAGGAAATGTTCAGGTGGACAAGCAGTAATAATAACAACACCAGAGGGCAGACCATGGAAGGTCATTGAGATGATAAAAAATGGAAAAAACAAATTGTACTTGAGACTAGGTTGAGAACTGGGATGGCACAGAGTGCTGTGGGTGTGCATGAGCACATCCTCCAGTTTTTTGGACTTGCCCAATTCATAGGCCATGAGATGGGTCTGTGTGTACCATGTGCAGCAATGACAGATTCAGCGGCGTGAGCCTCAAATTTACTGTATGACAGCAAGAGGCTCCTGGGAGCCACAGTCAGGTAAAAGGCTCTCTAACTTCAGATATCATGCTTTAAATCAGCCCCATACAAACATCTAAACCTACGCAGGCAGCCTACGCATGATTTGTGCCACGGTCCTAAGCTTGGAGCAGAAATAAACCCTGGCCAGGCATTCTCTCAGCACAGCCCCAATTTAAAGGCCACTCTCCATTATGTGATGCTGCCACAGAGAAGCAAGTATTTTGGGACTGTCACCAGTATTAAGAAATAAGCAGCATTTTAATGCAGGGATCAGTACATGGAATTTCCTGTTGGCCAGAAGTCAGGAGGGTTGCTTCCTCCAGGTAACATCCCTGAGTGCTTTCTGCTTGCTTGGCTCCACTACTCTTTTATTGAGATTGTCAGGAGACACCATGTCACTGACCCCTCTGTCATAACCCTTCACCTCTTGTGCCATCACTGAACCACCCTGGGGAAATGGGGCAGAGACTTGTGTGTGTGCAAGCACGTGTATTTGCTCACGCGTCTGCACACAGCTGTGTTTATTTCATGTTGCACAGAGAGGAAAAGAGATTATGTTCTAATCATGATGTGTTCCACAAGCAAAATATTTTCTGCTTTATTTTCTGATTCATTGCTCTCCTTAGGCATGCCCTCGAGTGTTGTTCTTACATGTGCAGCCAGTCACATTTTTTCCATTTGGAAATGGAAACCTGAAATGCAGCAGAATATTTAATGACAAAACCAACAGTTGCTTAGAGGGAGGAGGAGTGTCACTTTGCTGTTTTTCATTTTTTAATTAATTTCCTTTTTCTCCTATTCCATCTCTAAAAAAAAAAAGGAAGAAGAGCTTCTAAACAAAAGGCAGCAGCGACATTTTTTTCCCCCCTCATTTTTGGTTAAGAAAAGTCCTTTCAAAAGGTTTTACCCAGAGAAAGACCACATGAAAAGGACCTGCTGTTTTCTGATTAGCACTGTTGTACTATTGATGAAAAGTACCCAGCCAACAAACCTGTGTAAATGAAAATGCTTCTGTGCTGTACGGAGCCAGCACTCCTTGGTAACGACAAAGAAACGCTTTTTATTGTACTTTATAGTGCTTTACAAAGATTATCCAAATGGCCTTAGAGCTTGGTTTTCTTTTTGTCTCACAAATATCAAAAGAGAAAGGTTCCCCACGCTCAGCCTTCTGCTAGAGGACTTCTTGGAGGCCAAATGATATCAAATCAGTTTTGTAGGTTGCACTTAGAGGACACAAGAGAATGCATATTTTTGACAAATTGAGCTTTTTTCCCCCATGAGCTTTGGTTAAAACAATCTCAGAAGAGCTTTTGCACAGTCTGAGTAAATGTTTTAACAATCTTTTTAAAAATCTTTCTCCCTTTCTCCATTTTTAATCTCCCTCAGTAGATTAGGGTTACTTTCTGGTGTGGGCAAGAAATCCTTTTGGCTGTATTGCCCACATGGCAAAAAGCAAGAAAATGCGGTATAGTATGAAAAAATCCCAGACAAAAGAATTAAAATTTCTTTTAAGAAAGGATAATCTGTGACATGCCATAAGAAAACAAAAAACACCAAAACATTCACTTTTTCCAAATGTCTTACCTGTCTCATCTATCAGGCAAGAGAAAACCCTGAGTTATTCCGTTTGTTTTCTAAGCTGGATGCATAAACTACCCTGGCTGTAGCCTCCAGGGATGTTGTCCCTAAACAAATGCTGCCATTAAAGTGTTAGTAGGAGGTCCCCAGGAAATGCAAAGAGAAAAACAATTTGGGGGGAGGGCTTTGGGTAGGAAAAACAACTAATAACTAAATCTGGAAGTACAGCTGGGTGTTCTTAGATTAGAAATCCCACACATCATCGCTGTAGGACTGCAAGTTAACTGAAGGGGTTTTTTGCACTGTTCATTGCTGCAGATAGACTTCACCTCCTCCAGCTTTGCTACTCTGTTCTTGCTAAGCTTCTCCATGGCTGTCAGCTTCTCTCAGTTAACTCCCCAATGTCTCTCTGGGCAGTGTCTCACTGCTCTTCCATCTCTCCTTCCAATTATCTTATTTCCTCTGTGCGTTTTCAATCCCGTATCTCAGCTGCTCAAGAGGAAAGAAGATTAGCTCCACGGACTTCTCCGCTTCTCCATCAGCTGTCCCTATTAGTTAGCTCATTAAAATAAAAAAGCTTATCCACATGCATCACTACACCAACACATTTTGTCTTAGGCGTTTTCTTGTGTCACTGCAGGGAATGTGATTTTTGTTGCACAGTACCGGTAGGTAGAAGGTAATTTCCCCATATACAGCGTTGCTGAATCTGGTGGGTTGTCAATTTTACACTGTTCCCAGCTGAAAAGAATTTTTCAGAAAACATGGTCATACTCCAACATCGGAGCGGACTGGCTCGATATTTGAGGATTCCCTTGCAAGCACTAGTCCATGAAGGCTGTGTTCAGCAAAGATTATCTTACTGTAATGCCGGTATCTCAAGGACACACGATTTACATGCATGTAAACAACCTCAGCTGATGGGGGGCAGGTTTTCCAGGAACAGTGAATACTTGAATACATCGTTGGAGATAACGAAGGCAGAGAAGTAGCTCCTCTCTTGCTTGACAATTGCACAAAGCAGATTTCCTGCAGAACGGGAATCTCTGCATTACCTACAGCAGTTACTATACAGGCTTTGAGGCTGGTGCACGCAGGGAATTATTACCAAGCTACGTGGGAGGAAAAGAATAACCATCAATTACTGCTCTCTGACACCTTCCCCGTTAAGGCTAAACCTAATCTCGTTTTGAAACTAAAATAAAGCAGAACTCTTGTCTTGCCTGTTTTTCCAGAACAGAAAAGATCCCCAGAAATCAGGTGCTTTGGGGTAAAGGCCTCTAGAGGTCACCAGAACCTAATTAATAAGTATTGCCAAGCTCATCTGTGAAGTGTAGATTACTTTGTTTTGATTGAGACTTCCCACCTTTGCAGTTCAAGGTCTCTCCTCTTGCAAGCAATCGGGACTGTCTTTAGCAGGAGAGGGACATGAGATGCTTGCACATCCACACCTTCCTGGCCAGTCCAGGTGATAGAGAATGCAGCTCCTTTTTAGGTACCAAAGCAGTCACCCTGTTGGCATCTTTCCCTCTGCACATGGTTAAAATCTTCCCTGTCTGCTGCTTCTGTGATAACAGGTGCCCTTACACAGCTGGACTTCTGCTGTGTCTTATGGGTGATGTCTTTGCCACACCTTTATAAGCCCAGAGAACACCCTATTACCAAAGGGAGAGGGATGCCAGTTGTCTTGTGCTGATGTCTGAAAGCAGTAACTCACAGACTGATTGTGCAGATTAGATAACTGGCAAGAACTGTTCCACATATAATTTTGCCTGGCAAATTATGATCTGTAAACATAGGAAGCCCTGTAAAGATTAAGGCTTCCTTCTAGGTCATCCGGCGCTGTATCTACAGGGAAGGTTTAGAGAAGAGCTACAATTTGGTTATGATTAAATGGTTGTCATGAAGCCAGCCACCTCATCTGCTTCATGCAAGAATGGAAGGAAAAGCTCAAGTAATTTTCCTGGAGCTCTCTCCAGGGTTTAGAAATGACACAGGCTGGAGAAGTGGGAGCCGCATATAGCTGAGCAGCAAAAAGAAGGCAGCAAAAAGAAGCTGATCCTTTGGGGAGAAATTCCTCTGACAGGAGCTAAGGTATTTATTTTTGTAGCAGTCACTGGAATAGAGGCCTGTAGTGTCTCAGCAGAGGGATTTTTATCTCTGAGGAGCCAGAAAAATTGAATACCCTATGCCTCACCAGGGTGGGGAGGGGCTACTGCAAAGAGATCTTTGCAAAGGGCCCCTTTACTTCTAGATAAAAAAACCATCAGGCCTGGGATGGTTTTTTTCCTTAGAGTCCAGGGAGTTTTTCTGGAGCTACAGCAGAAGATAAGACTTTGCCCTTTCAACAGGCTGTGTGGTAGCTCCTTTCTGTGGCACTTCCTTTACCTCAGTAACAGCAAGTGACTCACACGCATTGTGCTCCACTCTGAGAACAGCAGCCCAATAGCCCTGAGTGTTGGCTGGGGGTTAGCAGGTATGTTATTTTTGCAGACTAGACTGTGATCCCGCAGCCTGACTGGAGTCCATGTGTCAGTTCCTAATCCCACGCAAAGCCCTGGAGAGGTCAGTTAGCAAGACAACAACAGAGGTCCATGCCCACCTGAGAGATGAGGATTATTATCATATGGCTCCTGAGAGGAAACGCTCATATAAATCTTGCAGTCAGCTTTTATTTCTTTCCCTTTGACAAGATGCACAGACAGAGTTAGGGACTTCCAGTTTTCTCAGTTCCCTCTTCAAGGTGGATTTCTAGAGAAACCGTGCCGTCTTTCCCTCTCCAAACACCAGCCTCATCAAAATGTCTTGGTGACTGCCATCTGTCACAAACTGAACACCACCCCTTTTGCTATTTACAGTGCAATTAACCTTTACCAAATTAGCCTCTGACTGTCATGAAAGAATTAATGAAGGCAACACACCCTTAACTTGTTCCCACAATGCAAGCAGTACACTGCAGTTGCAGCAGCATACCTACAAGTCTGCCAAAACCCTTCCAGAGTCAGGGGGTGTTTTTTATTATTTCTGCATTATCCGAGGAAATTTGCCAGCCATGGGGAGAGGTGTGAGGAAGAGCTCTTGCAGACATAGTCCTGCAGAAGTAGTGATAGTGATATAAGACCTGGCCTTCCCCAGAAGTGTGGGTGCTTTCCAGCTGCAGAATGTGACTGCCCTGGTAGCCAGATTGTGTGGCCATGCCTCAGCCACCTCAGCTGAGCGTTGTAGTTTTTGTAGTTAAAGCAACCAAAGAAGGAAGTGACTGCCAAAATATTTGCTGTGATATGCAGCAGCTGTGCTTTGGAAACACTCACTATTTTTCCTGGAACTGTCAGACTTCAACCCAGATGTGTGCGTGTCTAGGAGAAGTGATGTATGCACTCTGAAAACAAGGCTTCCCAAGAGTCTTAGACCTTTGGCCCTTGTGCAGTGGAGTTGCTTTATGGAGATGTGCAGGACGTGCCCAATTTATCAGGACACCCCTGTGCAGTCAGATCTTGGACAACCATCAGACAGATAAGCCAGTTCCCCAAGCTCCAACACAGCTTGAGTTCTAGTGGGAAAAGAAGCCTTAGCCAGGAAAATCCAGTACACTAGCTGGATTTTCAGAGTACCAGAGAGCAGCTGCTGCACAGAAGGACTGCTGCTAGGTAATGCCAGGCAATACCTGTACTGGTGGGCAATCTTTTTGTTGAATTATCTGTAGCTTCATGTCCCACACTGTGTTGTCCAGCATGGGCTTGTACTGCTGCCACTGCTACCTCCTCCTCACACAGTGCAATACCTTGCAGGATGGGTTATGGGGATATGAGCTCAGCCCAGGGAATGGGGGCTTTGTGAGAAGAGAAAGTTTAACTCAGTAGTGATCACTGATTGTACCCCACACTAATATTTCCTCAGCACCAAGATTCTAAGGTGTGATCCACAGCAGTACTGTTCTGAAAAATCCTGGGCAGTGTTTTTTAATTACAGTCAGGTGTAAAGTAATTCCTTACATTTCCATGAAATGTTGAAGGCACAGCTAAACAGAACATTAAAGTTTTTGTGAGTTGAGTCCATGCTTAGCTGGGTCAGGTTATACAACATTGTTATTTCTTGATGACAAAAGTGTTTGGCTAATGCCTTTTATAACAGGAAAAATAAACTGTAAAGTTACATCATCATTGATGCAGTTCTGTCATTATTTGCCTGTCTTCTCTGATTCCCAGACTCTCTCAAGGCTAGAAAACTTGGGAGGCTTTTGGGGTTTTGCATCCATGTGTGTACCCTAAGGAAATCATGAGCACTTAGGGATGAGAACTAAATGCATACTGATCCCTGTCTCCTGGTTTTCTCTGATGGAGAGCCATCTCGGAGGATCCCAGCACTGGAACTCTGGGCACACAGCATGCTGTGATCCATAGGTATGCATAAACACCACCTGAGGTGACACAGATAGGTAATAACCATCCTATGTTACTGTGAGGAAAGGCTGGAACAGCATGTCTTTGCAGTGGTGAACTCAGAACTCGTCATATTGTTTCAGTACAGGCATTTCTAACAATATTCAAAATATCCAAAGAGCTGGCAGGGAGGAGCAGGGGATTATTCTGGTTTCAGCCTTAGCAGTGAGGTGGCTGGCCAAGCCCACTGAAAGGCTGCTGCTTCACAGGTATGCAAGGCTGCACCCTGAATTAGATCACAAAGTGAATCCAAAAGAATAGTTGATACAGGACAATGAAAGAGCAGTGAACAATGTAATTTGCTGGTTATATGATTGTTATTTGGAACTTCAGATAGTTCCTCAAGGCTCTGGTTCTTGTGAGATTTACTAGCAAAACCTAACAACTCTCCAACCTGCCCCCAACCAAAGTCACCAGCAACCAAAGTAATTGGCATTTTATTGTAAGACATTGAGCTGTAATATGTCAAATAGGGCTCAGACTGAGAAGCTGACACACCGGCTGTTGGAGGGAAGTAAACCCCAGCAGATGGGCAGAATGGACAGCTGGCTGTGCTAATCTCCTTACCTACAGTGGCTGACTCTGACAAGGATTGTGACTCTGAGCCCTTCATATGAGGATTTATTGCTTATTGTGAGGGATGTGACTTCCATTTGCTCTGGGGAGACTGATGTGGGGAAGCTTACCTACCAATACCTGGTGGATGCTCAGGTTCTTTTCAGTTTGAGGTGAGCAGAACAGTTGCATCTATGGACCTGCACTGGTGACCTTTTCCTCATTTCCAGTGAGTCAACCTGAAGTCAAATTGTCCACCTCTAGTGAATTGGGTCACTGACAGTGACCTCTTCGGGAAGAAGGGCCTCTGCTGCAGAAAAGCTAGCGGACTGTTAAATAAATTAAGGCACTTTGCCTTTCCCCTTCCAGGTCGTTGATTAGGAACACTGGGATGATTACCTCCGCTTTGCAGTATCTCTCAGTTATGCCCTAATTAATGTTGATAAAAATCTGGCACAGGCAGCTGGAAGGGTTTCTCCATCAGTCACTTCCTACCCTGAAATCTACAGCTGGTAAACTGCACCAGGCAGGTCTCTTAAGAAAATATACACAGTCAAGGAGCCGCTTCCTGCAAAAAGCATCTTCAGTCTAGAAAATTCACCATAAAACCATGGAATCACAGAACGGAAGGGACTTCTTATCTAGCCCAACCCCCTGCTAGAGCAGGGTCACCCAGACACCCAGAGAAGGAACATGTCCAGTCAGGTTTTGAATGTCTCCAGAAAAGGAGCCTCTCTGGGCAGCAGCCTGTTCCCGGCACGGCGGCTCGTTCGAGGAGGGGCTCTTGCCGCGGGCAGGTGCCCGGCAGCAGGCCCGTAGCGCTCCCGACTCCTGAACACTGACTGCCTCCAAAGCATGAGCGAGCGAAGACGCGGAACGACGAACACGGAGACCGTGCAGCCGCTCACAGCCTCCCCGCTACAGCCGGTCTCATTCACGCCTCCCGCGGCGTCATCACGCGGGGTCCCACCGCACCCCGGTCTCGCGTCATAGCGCGTCCTACCGTCAGTGGGCGTGGCTGCCTTCCGCCCTCCTCGCGCGCCGGAAGAGCCTTGTCGCGGCGGTGACGTCGGTGCCTCCTTCTTTCCCAGCGAGGCCGGAGCTGAGGTAGGAGCCATCATGCCCATCATCCGCCGCCATCTGCCGCCTCCTGGCCCCTGCCCCGGTGCTGCCGCCGCCGGCTCGGCCCCGCGCCTCCCTCTGCGCCGGAGGGTGGAGGCGGGGCGGTATCCACGGCGGGGCGGAGCTGTGCGGGGCTGCGGCCTGGCGCGGCCGGGCTGGGCGATGAAGGCCGCGGGGTCTGTGGGTGGGCAGCGGGTGCTGGTGGTGTGGCCCGGCTAACGGCGAGTATTGCCGCAGAGCACCATGGGCCGCGTGATCCGAGGCCAGAGGAAGGGCGCAGGGTCCGTGTTCCGCGCCCACGTGAAGCACAGGAAGGGCCCGGCCAAGCTCCGCGCCGTGGACTTCGCCGAGAGACACGGATACATCAAGGGCATCGTCAAGGTACGGGACGGGGCTGTCGGCGGCTCTGCGGCCGTGTCATGCCTCCACAAACACTAAGTAGTTGCTGTCGTACAGTGTGAGGGGTTGGAAGGGACGTCCGAAGATCTTGTAGTCCAGGCCTGCTAGAGCTGTTTGCACAGGAGCACATCCAGGTGTCTTCAGTGAAGGAGACTTTTGCAGCCTCTCTCTGGACAGTCTGTTCCAGTTCTGGTACCCTCTCCATAAAGCTTTTCCTTATGTTTAAATGGAACCCTCTGTGTTCCAGTTTGTGCCTATCACACCTTGTTCTGTCACTGGACATCTCCAGAAAGAGTCTGGTCCCATCTGTAGGTCTTATTCCTTCAGATACTTGTAAGCATTTATCATATCTCCCAGTCTTCTGCTGTCTGTACTAAACAGACCCAGTTCTCTTGTCCCAGTAAAGCAGATGCTCCACTGCCATCATCTGAAATCTGGCATAGTGAGGCCAGGGTAGTGCCTTCCTTTGAGATGTGGTGGTTTGGGTGTGCAGTAGGTAATTCTTGGGATTAGTGACTTGGAGTGCAAACTGTGCTGTTGGGTACCCTGTGAGGTGCTCTGAACATCATTGTGGCTTTGCAGAGCAAGGTCATCTTCAGCCATTTGACTGAATTTGATTAAAAAGAAGTAGGTAGTTACCTTTGACTTAAACTTCTGTGTCGTGTAGTGGGTTTACCCACTAGAGTTGAAAACAGGTGGGCATCAACAACATTTGAGCTTTCCTAGAAAATGGTCCCATCTTACAGAGTTTTCATCACTCAGCTGCAGTGCAAATCATGGCTATGTGTTGGAATCAGTGCATGTTCTTCAGAAACAGAACTGACATGTCTTTCTAAGAGAAAACCAGTAACTGCCGCCTCCTTCCAAGGTTTGCGTAGCTTCAGCGTGCCTATTGTCAGAAGGTCAGGAACACTTCCCTCCTGAAAAGCACTGCTTGTTTCCTACTCTGTCTCTGCCCAAAGGTGACTGGGCAACTGTGAAAATTAATCTCTTGGTGTGGAGAGATCTGGTGTCTGCAGATCGTCAGGAATAAGCCAGTGCAGACAATTAATTTCCAGCAGCATAGTTAGCCAGTCATTGGTTTGTGATGGGAGTAATTGTTGTATTGTAAAAATGTGATTCTTCAACTCTTATGTCAGGAGAAGACAAGATCCTGCTGAGGAAAGGGAATCCTAGTGAGAATTACCTTAGTAGTAGTCATTTCCACTTTGTCTAGTCTGCAGAACCCGTGGCAGTTGCTGTTCCCTCATGTTTTAAAGCATTTCTGTGTTCCAACAGGACATCATCCACGATCCCGGCCGAGGTGCTCCGCTAGCCAAGATTGCCTTCCGTGACCCATACAGGTTTAAGAAAAGGACAGAGCTGTTCATTGCTGCTGAGGGTATCCATACTGGCCAGTTTGTGTACTGTGGCAAGAAAGGTGAGCTAACACAGACAGGCTGTTGCCTGGGCAGTTTCAGAACACTGCAGCAGGTATTGGCTGAACACGTGAAGTCTGGGATGTTTAAGTGCAGTCACAAGCCTTCACAGAGCAATAGCACCCTGAAGCTTCAAGCGAACCTAGATCTCCTCCTTGGAGACAGAGATCTTCTCACACAACCTGTTTTGATTAACCAGACTAACCACAGTTCTTGTTAAGTGATGGGTTGTTCTATCCGGACTCCTGCTTTGCGCACCTTTCCATTAGTGTGACACTTGAGTTTCAAGTCAGTGAAAAGTGCTCTGGCATTGTCACTGCCGTGTTTATGTGGTGCCTTTCTATGGACAGAGCCCCATGGCAAATGGAATTCAGGTACAGAAATACGAACGAAGCTTTTGATGCTCTTACTGCTCTTTGCAGCTCAGCTGAACATTGGCAATGTCCTTCCCGTTGGCACCATGCCAGAAGGCACCATTGTGTGCTGCCTCGAGGAGAAACCAGGTGACCGTGGAAAGCTGGCCCGTGCTTCTGGAAACTATGCAACTGTTATCTCCCACAACCCTGAAACAAAAAAAACTAGAGTGAAGCTGCCTTCTGGCTCCAAGAAAGTGATTTCTTCTGCAAACAGAGCTGTTGTGGGTAAGGAGTGGTGACTGAACTTGTTAATGAGTTTAAATAGTGCTGAGTGAGCTGTCTAATAGGGCCGTAGCTTTCAGTATTGTTTTGAAAATGGTGTCACATGCATGCCAGTCCCAGGGTTATGCACAGGTGCAGTTGGTACCTAACCTGTGTGTTAGACCTGACTTTACTTTTGGTTAACGGTAACTTAGGTTTGAAGATGGTGTGACCTAGCAAGAGGACAGAAAACTAGATGCTCATTGCCTTGACCTGTAGTGTGATTGCTCAGCCTGCAAAATCTGCAGCTCTTGGGGTAGAACTTCTCTAGAAACCAGCACTGGTGGTTCATGCAGTGTCTGAACCAACAGAGTGGTGCTAGAGGGGGTGTCAGTTGGACAAAGTATTCTGAAAGTCTGACAATGAACATACCACTGTGAAGTAGCAAAGGTTTCACTGGGCTTGTACACTTGACTGACAGCCAGGATGGCAGCTCTACTGCAAGCCAGCAGGTGATGCCTCTGAACAGAAGACACAAAAGCAAGTAATGTGTGGCCTGTTACTTCAGTATGGCTAAATACATAATGAAATAGTCACAGAATGTACTGGGTCGGAAGGGACCCCAGAGGTCATCTAGTCCAACACCCCTGCGACAAGCAGGGACATCTCTAACCTAGAACAGATTGCCCAAACCCCCATCCAGCCTGACCTTGAGTGTCTCCAGAGAGGGGGCCTCCAGCACCTTTCCAGGCAACCTGTTCCAGTGATCCACCACCTTCAGATTAAAGAACTTTCTCCTAATGTCCAGCCTGAATCTGCCCTTTTCCAGCTTAAAACCATTACCCCCTATCTTATCATTCCCTGCCTTTGTGAGGAGTTCTTCTCCAGCCTTCTGACGGGCCCCTTTCATCTCTTTTCAATACATATTTCTTTTAAAATAGTTGAAAAAATTGTTACCCAAAACATGCCAGCAGTAAAACTGGTGGAGCTTTAGAAAGGGTTAAACTGACTTCTGTATGTATGGATTTAAAACAGGTACTTAAAGGGATATCTCCCCTTGGAGAGCACTTGGTGTGCAGGGAGTAGCTCTGGGTAGCAGCTTGTGTTTCATCTCGGTGGTAGTTCTGGGAGGAGAACTGGTGTGAGTACACAGCTGGGACTGTTTGAGATGTGTCTTTAGGTGCTGATTCTTAGAACTTGAACGTTATCTAGGAATTAATCTTGTTCTTAAACGCTTTGCCGTGCGCTCACTCTTCTCCGTTACGTTTGTACATTACCACTTCCACGTTTTGGGTTTGTTCCAGGAATTGTTGCTGGTGGAGGTCGTATCGACAAGCCCATCCTGAAGGCCGGCCGTGCCTATCACAAATACAAGGCAAAGAGAAACTGCTGGCCACGTGTCCGTGGTGTGGCCATGAACGTGAGTCTATTATTTCAGTCTTTGACATTCTTGTTTATGGTTCAGAAAGGATTTGTCTGATGGGGGAGGAGCCTGGTGATTATTTGTGGAAAGCTTCACAAACCACCCTGTGACTGCACCTATTAATGAGGGCAGTTAGTGGCACCGACAGTTACCGCACTGTATGAAAAACAAAGCAGTTAAACTGATTCAGGGGAACAAGAACATTTTATTGCTGTTAAACATCATTACTCATCTCTTGTTAATTATATTGACAACTCGCTTTTGCTTTCCACAGCCTGTAGAACATCCCTTTGGTGGTGGTAACCATCAGCACATTGGCAAGCCCTCAACCATCAGGAGAGATGCTCCTGCTGGGCGCAAAGTTGGTCTCATTGCTGCCCGTCGTACGGGTAGGCTGCGTGGAACAAAGACTGTACAGGAAAAGGAGAACTGAAGACCCAGCATGGAGTTTACAGAATAAATATGTTTTAAACATAGCTTGTGTGTGAAGTCCACATTACTTTAGCCAGGCTAAAGCCTGGCTGATGCAGATAGCGCTGAATTCTCAATGTGGGAAGTTCTGAGTGGAGATGAGGGTTTTTCCTCCTGCCTTGAGCAGGAATTCTTTCAGCCAGCACAGCCAGCCTGTAAGCTGGTCCTGCAGGCTGGAACAGCACTCAGGGTAGATGCTCTTGTGCGCAGATGCAGTGGTAACACAGGGTCGCTTTGGCCTGACAAAACGTAGCAGACTGATCATGTTCAGTTTGGGGATTTAGCTGAAGCATGTAATGGGTGCTCAGTTTGCCAAGTTGGTAGAAAATTATTTTCAATTTTTTTCTGCTGTTTCTTTGGAGGAGACCTTGAGAGTAGTACAACTCTCTGCAGAGGGCATGTCAAGCTTGCACCTTCTTTTTTAACTGCCAAGCTTCATCTGAATGAAAAGTAGTCCCCTCAGCACAAATTTGGAAGTTGGAAAGTGCTGCACAATCCTGCCACCTTAACTCTTCAGTGTTTAGAAAGGACAGATAGCTTCACTGTTCTCTCCTGTGCAGCCGTTCAGCAGATTGGGCTCCAGCTTCATGTGTGGACTTTGCTAGGTGCTACAAAGTAAGCCACAACAGCACTAGTGCTTCTTGTGAGAACGCTGGGTGCTTCTAAGGTCCTGGGAAAAGATCACAGAATCACTGTGGTTGGAAAAGACCCCTGGGATCAAGTCCAACCATCTACCCTACCTTACAAGTTCACCCCTAAACATATCTGTCAACACCACATCCAAACAATCTTTAAACACATCCAGGGATGGTGACTCAACCACCTCCCTGGGAAGCCCAGTCCAGTGCTTGGGCCACCCTTTCTGTGAAAAAATTATTTTGATGACTGTTTTTGGAGGGGTGGGGAATGAGTATTTTTCCTCCAAAGGCTGGTTCAGGAAGACCATGAATGAAACCATTTTGCAATAAATGCCACAACTTTTATCTGTCCAGGCAGCTGGAGCTGAACTTTGCATCTGTCCACACCTAAAGCAAGGAGTCCTGTTGGTGGTCTTTGCCTCTAGCATTGCTGGAGACCCACAGTGCCAGGGGCACCATGGCAGTACTGCCATGAGTTCTGCAACTCAGGTGAGACTTGTGCTGCTGAAGCCTGGGTGTGTAATGGGTGAGGGCTCCTCCAGTGCCTTGCCTCTTTTAGGAGGTTCCCAGCTCTAGGGGCTCTCTGGCAGCTTCTTCTCTGCTGCAGCAAAACCAGACACCCAGGGATGAGTTTGCCCCCTTGGTCCTCTAGTCTGCTGATTGCAGCCAGTATCACCACTGCTGTAGCCAGGGGCAGAGGGAAGTGGTCAAGTCCAGGTTCTCAGTGCAACCTTTCTGGCAGACATCCTGTTGCGATGAACTGCCTGCACGCTGGAAGTGCTGCTGGACTAGATATGGGTTCCTGCATTGGCTAGATGTTCCCCAAGCAGTAACGCAACAACCCTTAGAAAGACTTGGCAAGGTGCGGCAGAGCAGCACAGTGGGGCTTTTAAACACCTTAACGTCTGGTGGGGTGTGTTGGGGGCTTTTTTGCGTAAACTTGGCATGGCACCCACCAATCTCTCCACTTGCCAAAGTGGATGTGGAGATACAGACAGAGCTCCCACAGAAACGCCGCTATCCAGGTCACAGGCTGCAGGGAATGCCAAAGCCTTGCTCTGTGAGAACTGCTGCATGTGGCTGAACTCTGAGAAGTGGAGAGGCTGAAAAGCATTAGGGAGGTAGAGCAGGAGATAGATCGGTGGTGCCAGGCTCTACCCACCTTGAAACAGGATAGGGAGCACCTACAAAAGAACACACAGATTCAAGAGGCATTAACGTCCTGCCTCTATCAGGCCACAGACAGCAGCCCTAAAGATGAGTGGAGGCTAGTTCATGGCAGGGGCAGCAGGCGTAACCCCCTCTTGCCCACCTTAGCCCCCCAAAAGCTTCTGTGTAACAGATACAAGGCTCTGGCAGAGGAAGATCAGCCAAATGAATACAGGGACAATGGGCAAGTTGCATCTTCAGGGCCTGTGCAGTCAGACAGACCCACTGTCTACATCACCACCACGCATGAGGAAGAAAAGAAAGGTTTTAGTTGTAGGAGACTCTGCTCTGCAGTGTATGGAGGGCCCAGTGTGCCCTGCAGACCCTCATCACAGGGAGGTCTGCTCTCTCGCTGAAGCAAGAGTTAGGGACATCACTAGGAAGCTTCCTAGCTTAGTGACGTCCTTGGACCATTACCCACTGCTGGTGGAGATGAGTTAGAAGTACATAGCCCAAGAACAATTCAGAGGAACTTTAGAGCCCTGGGAAGATTAGTGTAAGAATCTGGGGCACAGGTTGTTTTTTCATCCATCCTTCTAGTTGAAAATAGTGACAATGGAGGCAACAGAAAAACACATCACATCAAGAAGTGGCGCTGCTGTCATCACATTAAGTTTGGGTTTTTTGATAGTGGCATGTCCTGACGAGCACTGGGAATGCAGAGCTTAAATGGGAGACACCTCTCTCAAAGGGGGTAAAGGATCTTTGCCCAAGAGATTACAGGGCTTTAAACTAGATAGGAAGGGGGAAAGGGATGTTAACAATATTGAGATCACCTGTCCAAAATGGCAGGATGACACATCAGGGCTAGCAGAAAGGGGCGACAGTAAGGGCCTTCAACTTGTTGCACAGCAACATGACATAGAAACTGCAGTACGTGCAAAGCCAAACCCAGATGAACCTGGTACTTCTGAGGAAACAGGAAGCAACAGCAAGCGGCCATGAAACATCTTAGAGAAGTAAAGGGGTGTCCCTCTAGGAGGGCAGCTGAAGTGCCTCTACACGAGTGCACGCAGCACAGGCGACGAACAAGAGGAACTGGAAGCTACTGTGCTACAGGAAAGCTGTGACATAGTGGCCATGACTGAAACCTGCTGGGATGAATCCTGTGTCTGGAGTGTGGATATCAAAGGCTATAGGCTATTTAGGAAGGACAAGTGTGGTGGAAGGGGTGGAGGTGTTACCCTCTATGTTACAGAATTGATAAACTATGAAGGCTTGTCCCTGGAGAATAGCCATGAGAAGGTCGAGAGTCTATGGGTAAGCATGAGAGATCATGACAGTAAAGGGAGCCTGTGGCTGGTGTTTACTATAGGCCACCTGATCAAGGGGAGGATACTGATGAAGCCTTCATACTCCAGCTCCGGGTGTCATCTCACTTGCAGGCTCTCATCCTGCTGGGGGATTTTAACCACCTTGATATTTGCTGGAAAACTAACGCAGCAAACTGTAGGCGAGCCAGGAGATCCCTTGAGTGCCTGGATGACAACTTTCTAAAACAGTAGACAGTCCTACCCATGGGGATAAAATATTGGACCTGATTGTGACCAATGCAAGTGAACTCACTAGGGACATCGGGATTGGAGGCAGCCTGGGCTGCAGCGACCACACTGGTGCAGTTCACCGTTCTTAGGGGTAAGGGACAGACAAAGAGCAAAATTAGCACCTAAACTTTAGGAAAGCAAACCTCCAGCTCTTCAAGGAGTTGCTCAGCAGAACCAAGAAAAGACAAGGTTCATGACCACCTGAGGAGCTTGAACATAAGTCCAAGGGACCTGATGAGATGCATCCCAGAGTATGGAAGGAATTAGCTAAGGCAGTTGCTGAGCCACTCTCCATACTATTTGAGAAGTCTTGGTAATCACGAGTAGTCCCTAGCGACTGGAAAAAGGGGACTACTATGGCCATCTTTAAAAAGGGTGAAAAAGAAGACCCTGGGAACTACCCACCTGTCAGCCTCACCTCTGTGCCTGGGAAGATCATGGAATTGATCCTTCTGGAGAACATGCTGAGGCACATGGAAGAAAAGGAGGTAATCCTAGGTAGCCAGCATGGGTTTACTAGAGGCAAGTCCTGCCTGACCAACCTAGTGGCTTTCTGAAATCAAATGACTGCATCAGTCAACAAGGGAAGACATATGGATGTCATCTATCTGGACTTCTGCAAGGCCTTTGACATGGTCCTCCACAATATCCTTACCTTTAAGTTGGAGAATTACGGGTTCGATGGGTGGACTATTCAGTGGAAAAAGAAGTGGCTGGATGGTCACATCTGGAGAATGATGGTCAATGGCTCAATGTCCAGATGGAGGAAGGTGATGAGTGGTGTCCCACAGGGGTCTGTGCTGGGACCAGTGTTGTTCAATATATTCATAAATGACGTTGACAGAAGCATTGAGTCCACTTGACACAGAGGTAAGTGGGACACTCCTCCCAAACAGTATCACAAAACCAGTTAAAATATTCGATGTCCAAATGGTGTCCTTGACAGGAGTCACGATTTTGCAAAGCTTCAAATACAGCAGCAGGGTCCTCACACCAGAGCTGTACTTTCAGGCTGTGGGTACAGAGAGCTTCCAGAACAATCTGCACCTATGTTTTGACAGCTATGTAACCCAGTTGAAGGAACACAACCATCAGCTGAACACGCACGTTATCATCTATCTCTATACACTGCACAGATGAAATAATACAGCCAGCCACTGCTGAAGCAAAGGAAAACAGCTCTGCCAGAAACATCCCAGCGAGAAACCATCCACAGGACCAGGAAGACCCACTCAGATCTGTCATAGACAGTACCCAACAGACTCACAACCCAGTCCAAGACACCAGTCTAATCCATGCTGTCCAGTTGTCACCTGCAGGATAACAGCGATGGCCTGCAGAGACAGAGTCCCACGGAGCAATGACACGCACGCTCTCCCTTTGGGGGGCTCTCTGCAAGCAACCTCACTCTTACACTGTGGTGCTGCATCAACAGCAGCAGCAGACAGCTGCTGTTATCCAATCCTGTCTCTCTCTCCCAAGGTTGCTTATGACTGGGAGAAGAGCCAGGGGAGTGTTTTTCTTCACACTCCCCCACGAGAATCTGGGTATTCAGAGTCTCCCATGAGGAAAAAGAATCATCCACGTGCCAACCTTAGTTCTCAGCACTTCAGCTTAATAAAGGACTCTCAGAAACCACAGTTCCCAACCGTGTCTGGGTTTGTTCAGTCCATACGTTTTCTAGGAAAGGGGGAGATGTTTACTGAGACCGCTGGCTGCTTTTGGTGCTGATCTAGGGCTCTGACAGTAGCCCACAGACTGCCAGGTGTCCGTAGTTGGAGTGTCACTGGGCTGAATCTGCAGGTGTGGAGGAACGGCACAAACCCACTACTACATTGCAGAGGAAACTCACAGACACGTTCAACACGACCGTGTGGGACGCAACGTCAGTCACTCAATTTCATCGAGTAGCAGGAGTTGTTTTTTGAGTCCATTCACCAAACTGGGGAGCAGTCACTCTTTGTGGCCAGTACCTCTTGTTGAAGAGTCGTCTCTGGTGATGAAGTTCGTTCCGAGGCAAAGGCTTATCCTTGGTGTTCGCATCCTACAGGCCCCAATGCACACAGCACTTTTAGCTGCTCCTTTAGAACGACCCCCCGGGAGATGAAAGCCAGGGTTGGGAGAAATCTTCCAAACTCTACACCACACCTGTGCTAAACAGGGAGCCGATGGTGGCCAGCTAAGGAAGCCCAACTGTCCTCGCATGACAGCGTGAACAGGCAATGAAGCAGCCCTTGAGGCAACAGACTCCTCCGAGCGGTATGACAGTACTTGGGCAAACTGAACTAGAGAAGCTGATGAGGCCAGAGCAGGAATTTTAAGCTAGAAAAAAAAATCTGGGGAGCCTGTGTGTGTGCACACAGCAGAATTTATGATTGCAGCCACCGGGCTGCAGGAATCCCCCACACCATGAGGATGGTGAAGGTGACACAAAGGCCACCGGGAGTTCTCAACCTCAACAGCATCGAGCCAAGCCCCATGCAGCTGCTTAGTGAAACAGAGGGAACCTACAGCCAGGCTGCCAAACACTCTGACGGGACAAAGTACAGGAGAGCAGTATCGAATTGTAATCCTTTCAGAGGGAAAATCAGAGACTTTAAGTCCAGTAACGTGTAACTTAAGCTTAAAAAAGCCACGGCAGTACCAGCAACAGACTGTGGCACAAGTTTCTCCAGCCGCAAAGTGCTCCCCCCAGCACTAGCACTGTGGGTACTAAAAAATCAATGAAATGAGAGGGAAGAGGGAATTAAACGAAGTGGATGACTGTGAAAAAAATAAAATCAGAGGCTCTGCAGAAACTAACCTAAAATGAAAAAAAAATCCAAACCCAAAGTGTTTTCTAAACCAGAGGTCTAACTCAAGCTGCAGTCTAAAGGGTGAGCTCCAGCACATCACACACAAAGGGGCAGGCAGGAGGTTTGGCTGAACAGGGTCGTGGCCCTTGTGGATGTATTGCTGCAGAAGTCAGAAATTAAGCAAGACTGTGATGTTGCTTAATCAATATCACAGTCTCAGTGTTGCTTATTGCTTAAGGGACACCCTCCTTCACACCACCTTGACTGCAAAGATTCTCTGTGTAGGGTTCGTACTTGCAAACAAGAGTCTGGTGCGAACACAGCAGTATCAAGGGAGACAGCATGTGGACAATTGATGAATCAAGAGCATTTTATCACTGAGATCTGCTGCAATTAACTGAGATCTATGGCTGGTCCTGGAATTCATGGGTGAGAGATTTATGGAAATAGCCCCCCCCTTATTCCCAGGCTTGGTTGGTATCACATTTGTGCAGATGTCTGCTGCACTTCAGTGCTACCCAGCTCAGGTACAACCGAAGACATCAAGTGCCTGTAGAGAAGAGGGTGCTCACGCACCCCCTCTTCTGCCCCCTCTCCCACATTTCCATGAGGCACCAGTCGCCCCCTACCAGCCAGCAGGGTGTTCCCTCTACCCCTGGCTCTAAATCACCCTTTCTGTTTAGAAGTTGCTGACCCCAGACAGCAGGAGAGAAAACTGCTCACCTGGGGAAGCGGACACACTTCTGAGCTTTGGTGAATAAACTTTAATACAAACCACTTTCAAGCATCAGCAAAACAAACACAAACCATGATCCACAGAAAACGGCGGCATCTCCACACGTCTTGTGCTTCTCCTATCCCTGCAACATCGTTTGCTCTTACACTGACGTCTAGCATTTATAATTTAAAAGTGTATCGTGATCAGCAACCCCTCGCCCGGACCAGCTGCTCTTACCAGCACGACAGGCTATCATAGAATCATAGAGGTTGGAAGGGACCTCGAAAGATCATCTAGTCCAACCCCCCTGCCAGAGCAGGGTCACCTAGACATATGATTTGCTCATGTGGTTTCTATCCAAGACGTTTCTTGGAGGAGTGTCTCCATTCCCAGCCCCAGCGCTGCGCAGAGGACAGGAGCACACGTAGTCCAACTTGAAAAACTACAGCCACGCTTACTGGGAAAAAAATAGTAAAAATCTCCTGTGAAGATTATCCTGGCTACAAGGACACGAGACATCTCGAAGCAAAGTCTGTTTTCAGGAAAGACGTTCAGCGCTTCTGCAGGAATTCCGGTGGTTATTTCCAGGACAGGGCTTTCTTTGCTGAAGTGAAAGGACGGACAGGCACCAGTGAAGCACAGGTCTTCCTTTAGGAGAGCTTCTAAGTTCCACCCACCAAAAGGCCAAACAGCATTGTCTTCGTACCGTCGACAGCGCACAATTCTCACTCGTGCTGAGACACACACACGGGGCAGGAGAACGACTTCATCCCGAGGTGAGCAAGGGTCACCTCTCCAGTGCTTTCCACACCGCCACCTCCAAGTCCTACCAGAACACTCACAAACTAACCACCTGTCCTTGATAAGTCAGAAGCAGGGAGGCCATTTCTGGAGGATCTACACCAGTGCAGGGATGTAGGAAATAAACCAGGAGGTGTAAGGAAGCCACGTATGGTACAAAGTGGTCCGAGCAAATCCATCCAGAGGGTGGAAACAAACGTCAGCTTGTTCCGTCATTCCAGCTGTTTCACTGAAGTTGCCGGGTGAGTGTCAACATGAAATGTTTTGAGCCACATTTTCAGCTGATGAGAAAACCACAGGTAGCCTTTCAAAACCTTCTAGAAGTTTTCAGGGAGTTGGTGATCAGTCTCCATAGAAACTAGAAGTGGGGTATTAACGAATTCTCAGAGAAACGTGAGCACAGAACACGTTCGTGGGGGCTGCTCTCTTCACAAGAAGCCCTCTCCTCCCAGTTTGCAGCACTCCTTCCAGCTGGCCACGATCTACTGAGAGTCATCCAACATTTACCTTGAATCTTGTTTTTGCTAACAGGGCGATGCCCAGAGAATTCACAGGCACATCCACTCAGATGGGGATACATCAAGCGAGCAGAGCTATGACAAACCTGGCTGTTGCTCCTTCCATGGAGGTCTTGTTTATGCCGAGTTTTTAAATCTCATGTTAGTACTACAGACTCCCAGCGATCTGCCGCTGTTTTGTGCTTCCCTGTACACGTCTCCAAAGCCCGTGGCCAGTGCAAACACAGTAAACTAGAGGTTTCCATTAGCTCTGTTACAGCCACTTCAAACCCCTTTTCCATGCTGTCCCTTGCCCTGATAGAGTGAAGTCACTGGGCAACTGGCACATTAGAGAAACACAGGTCACAGCAGCTACCCAGCAGCCTGCATCGGCTTTGGACAGCCTGGAATGTGGAAGGTCACCTGCCCCTGAAATAACCAGTCGGGACCAAGGACAGGCAAGTGCAATATACAGAAATCTTTGGCCCTCTGCAAGCATGAAGGTGGAGTGGCCACAAGGAACAATTCCATGCGGCCAACTCTTCTCTAGTGACTACAGCACAAACGAGTCGGTCCTTACACACTAGAAGGGATTCAAAGGTAACAGTGAACCTGGCTACTTTCCCCAGTTGAGGACACCTCAAGCTTTATTCCCTGTCTTCATCACAGTGAGTCTCTTCCATCAACAACTTGATTGTACCACGTTTTAAGAAATTCAACACAAGAGTCCTCCACTAGCCCATTCTTCAGTTAAGTCCACATTTTATTTATGGTTTGCTGTTGGTACTTCAATCAGATTTATATACACAGAATCTAAAACCTACATCAAAACCATGTTGACTGCTCTGAAGACCAAGAGAAGTGACATGATTGAAATCCTCTTCCACAGCTATACAGTAAGTCTACATTCCCACAGCGTGTTTTTGGTTCAGGTTGCAGAAATGCTCAGAGAGCCAACGCCAGGTCTCTCTGACTCGGAGTGGGAGAGTTACACAGTTCTCTTTCAGCATGTCAGTCTTACACACAACTACGGCAGCAATCAGGAACTCTGACTTCTAGACAATATTCTTTGCAGAATACTGGCTTCTCACATTCTGGTATCACTCCCTTTCCACACCCTCACCTTACCAACAGAGCCAGAAACTGACACAGAATCACAGAGCGGTAAGTGCTGGAAGGGACCTCTGAGGATGATCCGGTCCAACTCCCTGCTAGAGCAGGATCACCTCCCTGTGGTTGCATTATTTGAACGTTAGTCTGAAAGGATTTTATGTTACTTCACAGGAGTAAGGAGGCAGCACTAGAGACTGAGTAGAAGTGGTTTTGAGTCCACATGGTGCCACTGAAAAAAATGCCAGTTCCTTCACGTCGATGCAATCTCATGTACCTACCTTAGCCACACTTCAAATGACCCCACACACCCATCCCCTAGCGGGAGGCAGGGACTGCCCCACACCATCCCAGCAGAGAGCCTGACCAGGTACTCCCACACCCGTACTGGCCTGACCCAGAAGCAGCTGTCCCACTACTAAAGCTACTTACCAGCACATCAGCCTGCAGCGGCTCGGCAATGAACGTCAAGAGGTAGAAAGTATTAACAGAACGAGCTTGCAAAGCCTCTTGCTCAGCTCACTCTGTCTTTTATTTGCTCAGGGGATTCAACTTGGTACAGATAATAAGAAAAATAATAGAAAATGCTTTATAAGCTACTTAATCAACTTCCTGACAGAAATCAATTCTTCAGTGCTTGGGGAAGCCTGTGGTTTGGAGAAGTTCACACCAGGAGGACTCCCACTTTGCTACCAGTGGTGTGTGTGGGCCCCGGCAAAGCTCACTTAGCATTTCCAGTTCCCGAGAGATTTCACATAGCATGACCTCTCTCCCTTCAGCAAAACATTTCCATTTCTACTACTCTGCCTGTCCTTAATCATGCAGGAGGACAGGCACAAAGAATTTGTGACTATCACTAAATTCTGAAGACCTAGTCTTCGTGTTTCTAGGTTTTTGAATTTGCTTCCAGAAGCCCTTCTACAGACTCTAAAACAGGTATTTAAATACAATCACGTCTCTTAGGAAGTGTCCAAGTTTTCCATCAGCCTTCTTTTCCACAGTAGATTCCAGCAAGACCTACCATCATTATTCACCTGTAGAAAACAACCACTCAAGATAGAAAATGTAGCAAACCCCCCCCAACAAACCCCAGCAAGCTACAAGCTACTTGAATTCAACACTGCCATCAGCAGTGTGAGGCTTTCATATCCCACCTAAATTCAGAGAAGATTCAAGAGATGACAAAGCCCACCTGGTCAAGGCTGTGGCTGCTACCACTGCACTGCAAAAGAGGGGACCCAGACTGCCTGGCAATTGCAGATCCTTTTGTAGCAGCCAAGAGCAAAACAGCAGGTGTAGGTATAAAAGGAGGTAAAAAACATCATGGCGAGTGAAGGGACTTGATTCCAAGAAAATACAAAAATATTAAATATAAAATGATCCTGGCAATCCAGAGTGAGAAACTTGGTAAGGAAGAATCTTAAGAAATGACAGAGAGGAATTTAGGAGTGATGGACAAAAACTGAGCAGTGTTTCAATAAATAAAGCTACGAGAAAGGCCAATACCTTTAAAAACTGCACCCACAGAGGTATCATTACAGAAAGAAACACAACTGCTCACTTAATGGCTCAGGTGAAACCACGCTTGGAAAGCATTCATCCAGTCCTGGTCATCGTATGAAAACAGAAACAGCACCTCATGGTATCAAAAATGGAAACGAACACTAGGGATCTGGCTCACACAGGGAAAACAAGTATTTCAACATTTTGCTCTGGTGGCGAGTACAGGCGACAGACGCTTAAACGCATCAGAAGGCTGCAGGCTGCAGCTGACACTCGTAAGGGCAATACAAACCAAGATGCTGCAATAGCAGTGGTAATGTCAATTTTCATTCCTAATTTAACAGACTTTTAAAATACATTAAGGACAGAAGTTTTTCAATGGTTAGATTTTGGATGAACTCATAGAACCTGGTTACTCTTCCACCTTCCGTTATCACCATTCAGCTTGTTGTTATAAACTAGAAGACATCTGGCTGTTACTTTGACCACTGACGAAAGACACTGATTTCAGAAATGTGCTGATACAACTACTTGATTATATCAAATTCTCCTGTGGAAATCGCCGGTTCATCAGTTTTAGTATCAAAAAGTGGCTATAAGGAACTCTACCGCTAAAAAACAGAGCCGTGTTTAAAATCTGAAGAAAAATTAGCCCTTACTCAGGAGAGTGTTCTTCTCCTTCAGAAACTGGTTCTCTGTGCTTGTTTCAATTTCATTGTCTGCAAATAAGCGTAAATAAAGCAAGACAGACAGATGTCTTCTGTGCCACCACTTATCTGGCTTGATTCCTGCAACAACACGTCACCAGGCTCAACTCTTATGGTGCTGAAATCAACAGGACTCGTACAAGTGCCACTGAAATCCAAGGATCCACCACTGCTTGCATTGGAAAAATCTGATTCTTGGATGAGGATCATTGAATTAAAGCGCTGGAATCTACACCAACACGCTCCTACCACAGCAAACGTTAGGGGATAGGACTGAACACTAGCTCTTGCGGAAAGTGACTGAAGAGAGGCTGTTTGACATTTGAAACCAGTTAGTCCAAGGGAAATCTTTTCCATCTTAGAAATCAGAGGACATTTACAGCACAAAACCTAGGAAGTGACACAATGAACAAAGTGACACTGCTCAGATCAGGTTTAAGGCTCTTCCTAGTGCAGCAGAGCTCTCTAGTCAGTAATGGAGGGCAAGTCTGAGCGTAAATCAACGGACTAACATGACGATCCACCAAGACTTATACAAGGAAGGTGCACTGGCCACCCTGGAACAGTAGCAGGGCATATATGGGGTGTGCGCTCGTGCTGCTGCACTGCACTGGTGCAGACTTGCAGGTGCAAGCCAGAAAGGAGATGCACTGGGCTTTAAAGAGCTGTCCACTGTCACCTTCCTCATGGGATTGCTGCAGGAGGTACAGAAATCACACAGGAGGACACGGCTGGGTTCCTTTCACCTTCCTGTCATACCACTGCAGCACACAGTATTTAGCAGATGTTCCTATCCCTCCCCTTTTTTGTCTTGCTCTTGACAGAAAGCAGGATTGGACTTCATCCTGAAGAAAAAGTGACACGGTGTGCATGACAGAAAGCACAGAGGGTAAGAAGATGGGGAACCGTAACTACTGCTGTCCTGAAGACACTGCACTGGAGCAGGGCCACAAATGTGAAACTCCCGAGTTTGCCTTTATAAGTGAAGCAAGGTTGGCATCATCATCTTACCCTCCCCAAAACTCAGGTGTGGGACTTCCACCACAGGGGTGACTTTGCTTTCAACACGGATTTGCAAATGGGGACTAACAAGGTTTAAGACATTTGAACGCTAAATTGGTTACTCCGCAACTTCCTAACATGCCAAGTCTTCCTCCGATTTAAACAGTCAGTCCGTAACTGTCACTTGAAGCTAAATTAATTGCACTGAAAGCCTCACTGGCGATGCCTAGTAACTGAAACAACAAAAACGCTGAGCCACTTTGCCCTGAGACTTCTGGCAAAAGACTCGGAGGTAGACAAAATGTATTTAAACCAACAAAAATTGCTACAGCAGCCAGTTTTTGCCCATTTTAGCTTTGGCAGAATGGCTAATCCTGTCCCCTCCTGGAACTTAGGGACTATGTATAAGGTTTTGGAACCACAAGTGCTTGTTCACGACAAATACGCTAACACACATGAGCTAGGCACAACCAAGTGGCTGAGAAGGCATTATAGCAACTGCTGTAACACAACTGTCTCCCACTGTCTACAGTTTCACTCTGAAGAAAAGTATGTAATGTCATTACGAAATTTCCTTTCTCTCTGGCTCCATTTCAGCATTTACAGTAGTTTTAAAAATAGAGAACTTAAAATTCGCAGAGCTGGTAGTCTGCAGGGAAAATAATCTGAAAAACTCCAAGCCTGGCAGAGCCCTTTTCTGCTTGTGCATCATCAGGGTCCGCGTGTCAAGCAAGCTCTGACTGAAGCCTGTGCAATCTCACTGTTGTTAATGGGAAAACACAGGTATAGGTGGACAACTTTGTGACTGGTACATTTAGTGACACAAAAATAGGAACTGAACTTTCCTTCTGATATGGCTGGACAATCCAAATACACATGAGGGAGAAGTTCTGCGCAGTAAGGGTACAGTTTCCCCCCCACAGTTCAAACTACACATCAACCACCACATAACATCATCACCTACAACTTTTCAGTTTCTATGTATTTGATGTTACATCGTTAAGACGAGTAAAATTGCTTCACTATTGATTGGCTCACCTTATGGAAGACCAGAGATTCCCTAGTAGCTGTTCTAAACAGAAAACAGGACTCAAATTAGTCACGGGGGAACTAAATCTTTAGGCACTTTGAGAACTCCTATGTTAAAATGTGCCATCACCAACAAAGTACTGCGTATCGCCTGAAAATAAGCACTGCCAAAATGCTGTGACAGCAATATGCACATGGAAATTTTTGCTTGTACAGTATTTGTTGAGTACAATTCAAAGCGGTTTTGCCCAGAGTGAAGGAAACATTGCACCTTTTGCTGTGGCTTCCCATTCAATAGTGGCAGCCTGTAGCAAACGGTACAGGCAACCCTTCTTCAAAGTCACAAAGATGCACCGAATGTTCTCTGCCTGCTGCGTGGAATACGGCTGCCACTCTCAGTTCAGGGACAGGGTGTCTGTGACTGAACAGAGTCACAGCTTTGAAGTGTCACAGGTTTGACACATCTCTACAATCACTGCACTATTAAAAGCAAACACAGTTGGCAAGGCTGAACTAGCATGTCATATATTTTACCTATGTAGTAAAAAATACATCATCGCCTCTGAGATAGCTTGTTTAACAATTACTGGTCCAAATACATATGAACTATTTCAACGTCAGTGCTCAGGGTAGAATTTTTGAGTTAAAACCTTGAATGAGCATTCCCAAACGTAAGTGGAAACACTCCATCCAAATTTACGAAGTCCAGGTAAAACAGTGTTACTAAAAACCTATGAAAATAAACTGAATTAACTTGAGCACTAGGGAAAACATGGAAGCATAAAAGTGATCATCGCTACACAGTGTACTCAAAAATCTTCCGTGCCTCTTCCTCAGTTTACTAAGTGCATAAGGATTCAACTTGCAACTTCATTTTCCCTTGTTCATTTCAAAACTACAGACCTTTAATCTGATAAGCAGCTTTGTTTCTATCAACTTATTTGTAAAAAACACCATCAAGCTTGTGCTCATTAAATATATATATGTATATATAAAAACATACAAAAAGTACAAGATAAATCACATTAAGAAACTTTTACAGTGTAATTGTCCTGATTATTTTATTCTCAAGGGCCAAATTTAGGTTTTGTGCACAGAATCTCAATGTGACTGTTGTTCCAGGATTCAGCATAGTGCCAACGCACAGAATTCACTTTTCTGTGCAGTCCATTAAAAAAACAACCCCAAAAACACACACACCACAGGACAAAACATTCTTCTTAAATCAAATTCTATTTGTGAATTCAACAAAATAATTTCTATAAAATAAAACAGCAAAATATTTAAATAGTATAGGGTGGGCTGTATCTGTTTTGCAGGGGTATTTGGTTTTTTAGACAGGTTCCAAAAAAAAAAAAAATTACACACATTCAAGTTACCAATTTTCATTTAAATACAGTATTTACTGATGCGGTTCTTTAAGTCTTTAAACAAATGTTTATTCTGGAATAGAGATACCTCAGAATTGCTTTTGACTAACCAGTAGTTTCTTTTATAATTAAACCCTGCTTCTAATGTTAAGATTTCCTGTATAATGGATAAAGAGCTAACACAATTCTCGCTTTCAAGTAGAACTGTGAACGAGCAGAAAACCAGCAAGTTAACTTGGTGCAGTGGCACTCACAAGTACTGTGTGATTTCGCTGACTTCCACTTCACTGGGATGCAGTAGAAGGAAAGTGTTAGAAGTTTATCTAATAAGCTCTACCAAAGAAACAAAACAAGCACACCAAATACAGTCTATTATGCTCCAGGCATCCTGGCATAGCAAATTTTTGCATATTTGTTTTAAATCTTTTAAATTCCTATTACTGAAAACTAAGTGTTCTTTATCCCACCCAGAGACAGAACTGTCAAACGTCAGATGTGAGGAACATATGTGAAACTGAAAACCACTTGTTTGTCGTATTTTTCCCTCCCCATTTTATAGTCTAGGTGTACGAAGAAAAGGTTTGAGTAACACAGTTGTCACATTGGGACAACTGATGCATCTTTTTTCCCCCCTTGTTGGCTACACTAACTTGGTGTGAAGCCATGCTAAATGTTACAGCATACCTATAGCTTCAAAGTGATTAACCTAATACCAGAATGAAAAAGGCAATGAAAAAGATCTAGAAACAATGTTACATCACCAATTTTCCACATCAACCAAATAATTAAAAGGTTACCAGCCATTACGTTGCTCATAGTAAAATCGACTCCAGTGGCAAAGAATTAACATGGAACTATTTTTGTGGTTGACATGGATAGGCTTTTTCGTAAAGGAGTTGATCCGACTGCCATGAGGCAGGCAACACTGGTTGCAGAGCGCAGCAGATATATCAAGAAAGTATTTTTTTGTTTTTGTAGATCTGTGAGTCTCATCAAGACAAAAAAAATGTTTCTTGCTCAAGAATTAACAGTCAAACATTAATATACTATATACACCTTTGCCATTTACACATTAGCATCAGGCCATTTATTACAAAACACTATACACTTTCCACTGCAGGCGGGTTATATATTGACAGCAATTTTCTGCAGATAAGACAGTGAATAGACTCTCCACTCCATGTTGATTAGGAATAGTTTTTCTAGTTTTAAATATTAGCCAGACACAGAGAAAGGTTGGACTGTAAGGCCTGGGTGCACAGTCTTGATGGAACAAGTTAATTGATTATGTGCATTTCACTAATCTTTTGTCTGAGGCGGGGAAACTTCTTCACTGCCTTCATAATTTTCTTGTGCTCGTTGGCCAGTTCGCTGAGGGTTGTTCATATGATGTGCTGCCGGGCCTGTATATGGCTGTCCATGCACATGGTTATTCTGTAATAAAGCATAAACATTTTAAAGGGACTTAAAAATTGTGGGATATCTCCTGACTAGTTAGTTGCTTTTCCCCTTTAACATCAGACTATCAAAAGGTATCCTGAAGCACACTGGAGGTCTCATGTAGAAATATCCACACGAACACACATCACAGTTTCTTCACTCCTCTGAATCACTTCTTCCACTTACCGTTTTTAATTCACACAGAGGATAAAACACACTCTCAACAGTTACATGCACAGCAAAAGCAGCAAGAAAGAAAAAAGATGTAAAGAGGCTGCCTATGTGCGGCAGACGTTAAGCTGTGCACACATTTAATCAACAGATTCAAGCAGCTCGAAGCTTATTCCTAGGGCAACGTAAAAAGCATACCTGTACCTATGCAGCATACTTTCCTGTTAAAGAGGGAAAGCTTTCATGTTGCAGAACTGAATAAAATCTGGACCAGTAGTTTTCTGCAGATCTCTGCCCCAACTTAAGTCATACATGTGTCTGGCAAACATAAAATCTCATCTATCTACAGTTTTGCAGAGTTTAACCAGCTGTGGAGAAACCAGGAATATGAGGGCTGTGTGTGTTAGTGAGAAATGCCATCTCTTGCAAGGAAGTGAACACATCACGAGGGTAATGGTGAGGTTACAAGGATGTGCCTGAAGAACTCTCAGGAGCTCACAAAGGAGTGGGAAAATCTGCGTGACTTACCAACTGCTCTGCTGACAACACCAAGTAAGGAAAGCAAGATGCACGGAAAATGGGTTTGGGCAGGAAAGGAAATTCAATTAGCAGATGTGGAATTTATCAAATGAATCTGAACAGAAAATGGCAACTAAATGGGGGATCAATTATAATTTAGTCAATTCAATGTAAAGCCTGGTTACAATTTCGTTTAGATTTGGATTTCTACTGAAAGATTAACAAAACTGCCATTTAACAAAAAAAAACCCCAGATCTAGACTGCATATGTACTTAAGATTTAGAGATCGGTGTTCTTAACACAAGTTATATCTAACAAAGCCATCTGCATTTTCCTGTACGCCTTCCAATTCACAAAACTAAACTTCAGGCCTTGATACTTGGTTTTGTATTTAAAACCAAGAAAGCGACTCACAAAACGTTAACAAATACATCAGAATCAAGTTCAGTAGAGGTGTGTATTTTCACTCCTCCAAGTGTGATACTTGACAATAACGTGCTTCTGGCTAAACGCCCATAATTTAAGTTACTATAAATGCTAGAACTCTGAATAAGTAGCTCAACTCTAAACTTTTACCTGTTGATACTGGGAACCAGGTGAATGAGGATACAGTGGAGCATCTTCAGGTGGAGAAGATTCATGTTCATCTGGAGCATCAGGATCATCTGGTTCCTAAAGTTAGAAAAAAATTAAATTCACTTAGGTAAAATGTATTACTGCTAATCTACACAGTAAAGTGGATTATTATTCTTCTATCTAGAAACACTCCTACATGCAAATGATTTTTTCAGACATGCTTGGAGAACAATATCAACCCTATGGTGTCACCTGTAGCATCTACTGTACTGCATGAAAACTCTCACTACCAAAGTATTATTGGAAAAACAGACCCATTCATAATCTGCTTTACTTCACCTCTATATTGCAAATTCCCTAAGCAACAGTTATCTACAGAAACAGCAGTGGAAAAACACACAGGAGTCTGTAGCTGAAACCAACAAACCCACAAATCCGAATTAATAAAATACAAATTATGTTACCTCTATAATGTCCGTTGTTAAGGTCAATTATTTTATAGAAGCACTTTACTCAATTTATTTTAACCAGAAATTAAACTATTTCTTTACCTCCTCTGGGCAGAGTTCACAAGCTTTTGCAAGAGTCATTCTAGCACTGTGTGATCTCTCTAGGAAGTAGCCATTTGATGTTTCATTGCTTTGTATTGGTGGAGACCAATTATTATAGGTGTACTGGGGATTGCCAGTGTACGGTCTACGCTCAAGCTCATCTCCAAGCCATTCCACTGCCCAAGTCCACTTCCTCTTCAAATCGCCATTGCTCTGCAGATGGAAAATTAACAGATCAGAATTATTATCTCTATTCTTCAGAACACAACTGTTCTTTCTTTCCAAAACCTCAGCTAACAAAGAACCGACCACCACCACATACACTGCTTAAAAGCCCCCCTGAAATAACTTTTTTTGCACAAAGAAAACTTCAAATTTTAAATGAAATCTGCAGATTTGTATCTGCAGCATGGAATCATGAGTGCAAGTTTTATCAGATTGCTCTCCATCCCACATATTGACCTTCTTATACAGGAAGGTTCAAATAATCTGTACTTCGAAGTTGCAATTCTCTCAAGGTGATTAAAACTGAATAGAGGTGGTTGGTTTTTTTAATTTGATTTGTCTTTTTTTTTCTTTTACACAGAAATAAAAAAAAGAAGCAAGAAACAGAATGAAAGGTATCAGTATCACCTGAAGGATCTGGTAGGCTACAGGACAGTTGCTGAAGAGAGCTACCATGCACTTTATACACTGGTAAGCTCTTTTCTGATAATGGTTCTTCGAGCGCTGAATTGTGTCAAACAGTCCATCCCTGTCATCTGGGATTCCTTTAAGTGCATTGTGAATCCTACAAAAAAGCAAACCCATAAAACTTGAAGTGATAGCGTTTTAGTATTTGAACTAAGGCATCTCGTAATTCAACAATGCAATTATACTATTTCTTTAAAATCAGAAAACTACTGGCACATCATATGTACATCACTTACAACTTTTGTATGAAAACTCTCTGAATAACATACCAAAACATGTAAGTATGTCTAATTCTAAATCACAGCCACCAACCGTAACTCGTTAATTCTTATTACTTAAGAATACCAACTACATTTATAAAATAGACCTGCCAACACAATGGAACCTTCCAGAATTACAACAGTTAAATCCTCAGTAGAAATGTTATTTATATTATATGCTTCTCAAAGATACATTCTTTTAGATGTGGTTCCTCTGAAGAAGAATGAATGGTAGATATTTGTGCACAGGGTAAGGACTTGGGCATTTCCTGTGAATAAGCTGAGGTTCTGTGCTTTCTGCTCTCAAACGAGGGGTAGAGGAATAAATTGTCACTCTGAAACTCTGCAACATCTGAATACTGACACACTTTTGGCTTATAAAAAGAAGTCGGGGGCATGGAACGTATACTGATGTTTTGAACAGCTACAGTAATTGTAGGAAAAGCAATTGTCTTAACTTCTTACAGCCCTGGCAACAGCCAACAAACAGATCCAGGCAGCTTGCTACCTAGGCTCCATCTGTCAAGTGATGATGAGCTTTACTTCGGCTGATTTAACTTAATAGTACTTGTAACACCATTACCCTAAACTTGGTACTTGAACGTGTCAAATTTAGAGAAATTTATAACAGTGGGTCTGATGTGAAAGAACAGCAGTAGCAGTCTCACAGTACAAGAATACGAGGAGCACTGAAGAGTACGCACACCATCTAAGAGCAGTTGATGTCTGCTTTCTAACAGATAGAAGATACTACCATTCATTAGTAGTATCTTTACTGTACTTGGGGACAGTGACACTATGTGGCAGGTTGTACGTTTTGTTTTTTGAAAGCAGAGACAAAGATCATTGAAACTCTAAGATAAGCACAGCAAAAGCCAGAACAGGACAGACACCACTACTTCAAGCTACTTCCAGAAGTAGTAGCAAAAAAATCAGAGCATGACTGTGACAGGTCATTTACTGGCCCTCTGCTGAACACTAACACAACGCCAACAAACATTGCTATTTCTGACACTGCAATCCTGAACACGAAGTGATGTACATCTTCAAGTACTGTGAAAGCCATACTGTGACTTTCAGTCTTGTTCATAACTCGTTATTTCAAACATGGCACTGTCCCAAGCAACCACTTGTGTAATTTTCCACCCATGTTTCCACTCTAAAATGAACTACTTTATTTTACATCTATTAAAGTATGACTCCAGCCATCTTACGGAAATGTTTATCAGGAAGAAAATACAAACAAACTGCACTATATATGGATTACATACGTGTGCAAACCTGAAAACCCTATAAAAGGGTAATCTCATCCCTTACCTAAGCTGTAATTCCTGTAAAGAAAAAGAACATACTCCTCCAACTCAGTCTTCATGTTTTGACATGCTGTGATCCAGAAAACCACCTTCTCTTAGAGTATCTTCTAGAGTAAGGCTGGGCAACTGATAACATCCTAAGAGTTTATCTCTACAGGTTAAGTATATTCACACCAATACCCTTTAGCGCACACTTTAAGCGTCAAAGTATTTAAAATGTCATATGGGACATGGTTCCAAGTGATTTAGTCAATCTGACTACCTATATTAACTTAAAAACAGCAACACTGAAATACTGACACTGAAATAGCATGTTGATGACATTTGTTACCCATCTATTGATTTAATATATATTTAAGAACATCCTCTAGAAAGGACTAGCAAGAGAACCACTGGGAAAAGCAGCTGTACAAAACAATATTGAATTATAAAAGCACGGATAAATACTAACCTGTGAGTTTGCCAAGAGTCCTCAATTAATAAGATTTGCAGAAGCAGATCCAAGTAAGGTCGAAGCTCATACGTATACGAATATGCAACCTTAAAAAGTAAAAAGGCAGAAAATGTAAGAAAGCACCTCTTGAAGCATGCAGATGACATGGTGTAATACAAAAATACAATTAATTTGAAGTGAAGTTTAATGCAACTTGAAGGCTATTTCAATATACAACGCATACTCTTTTTCTGAAGTTTGCATGGGTTTATGGAGGTTGAGAGTTTGGTTTTTTTAATACAGTAGATTTTGTAAAGGGCAAAATGTTTCCTCATGATTCTCAACCAGGAGATGTTGAAGAAACTACTTAAAACCCCCAACTTTTAGAAAAGCAAACGTACAAAATAATATTTTCCACTGGTATTGCTTATTTGACACAGTATCCTCAAAGGTTATCTTCAAATGTAAAATACACAACTAGCAAAATAGGAAAGTGGTTTTTATTATGGTTTTTTCAAGTGTCAAACAAAAAGACAGAGTAGAACGTAAGGGTTACCTGGAAGAAAGTGCTAAAGATGACCTAATGGAAGACTCAGCTATTACAAAGGAAAATTGCAAGACAGTCAAAGACACTCTTTCCTACGTCTGAAGGCAAATATGTTGTGCAGACTTGTAAAAGAGAACCATGCAAATATACTACAAATAAATACAAGAAAGATATATGGACATTACTTTAACCTTCCATGTAATGCAAGAAGCTGTCTCATCCTGTTTAAATCATGTTTAATGACAGAAAAGCTTTAGGAAGTGGTCTTTGAATACATCATAAAGACCTCCTCAGTCTACTTACCACCTTCCATTCTTAATGCATTCCCTTAAAGCCTTCCTAACTCATCATAGGTTGACTGCTTTCCTAAACTAACAAAAAGACTTTTCACAGTATTCCAACATGATATACAGATGTCAGAGTGTAAATACTGACAGAGGATGCCATCTTAAGGAAAGTTTATTTATCAAGCACCTGTTCAGTATTTCATACAACTTTCCTACATATAAACATACAGCCTTCCATCACACACATGGTTCTTTCTCCTAGCTTTGTATTTTTACCTGCCAAAGAAGTTCACTGAGGACAGTGGAAGAGAACTGAGGATTCTCCCAACAGCAGAAACGAAGCAACTTGATGGTCTCTTCAGAGTTGCTGCAATCTTCAATAATTTTCTTCACGTAACTAGTTCTCACAAACAAAATGTCTGCTACGTTCTGCTGAAGTGCCATTATAGGTTGGGATAAATTAGGATCACCGTAAGGGTTGGCAAGTGGGGGATTACCTAGAACAAACAGTTATTACAGATTAAATGGTACTGAAGTACTTTCAGTGTAGACAACAAAACACATCAAATGGAGTAAAAAAACCAACTCCTCCCTAACAACTGATTTTCTTTGAAAAACACTATGCTGTGTAATAACTAAGATCGTGAAGCTTGACACTTGCCGCCTGGAAGAGCAGATTCTTCTCAGGTACAATTATGCAGTGACAAGGAAAGCAGAACACCTGGAGACACGTTCATATGCAACATGAGAAATGACTGAGAGCTTTCTCAGTGAAATCTAATCTCCAGAATTTATCTGCTTTGCTGCTTGTGCAACACAGCCCAATTCTACTGTCTTTTAGGATACATGGTCTATTTATGTTGCAGGGCAATGGCAAAGGGTTCAGAGGAATACAGATAGACAGATATAGGTCAGATAGATATGAATCTCTGGAATATTGAGAGAATATGTTTTCTTAAAAATAAAAATTAATCTTATTTAGTAAGCTTCATTTTGTGTAAGGAAAGACAATTATTTGATCCTGAGGTTTCTTAATATAGCAGTATTTTGAGCTATTGCTTGAAGTTGCCTAGAAATTGAACGGAGAACTTTTCTAGCTCAACAGGCTTAAGTAAAAAATGTTACTCTGCAAACATTAGTAATGATTTAAGTCAACATTACTCAGCATACTAGGTACATTTTTTTTGTACAACATTATGAACACTGTGAATATACAATTATTTCTCATAAGTAGTAAGTCTCAAATAATGCACTGGAAACAAAATAAAAATGCCAAATGGTTCTGCAGCTTATTGTAATACAGTAAAATTTTCAGTTCATTAATCTTACTAGGCACATTCTAGCCTATTAACTTTATAGCCTGACACATCAAGCTGTAATGAGTTTACCATTAAACAGCTTCTTTACAAATTCCTAATTAGGTTTTTTTAAAAAATGCTTAATAGAATGTGTACGTTACAGGCTATAAAGTCCACGTAGCCCAATATTCTGCCACCACGTCTCAAAAATAACTGCACTCTATTCAACTACTGGAGATATTAATGATTTATGCTGTAGTTGACCAATTTGTATCTGATTCTTTATTTTTTCTGAACTGAAGTGCTAGTTTCTGTCATCTTGACTTTGAACAAACACACATCTAATCATTTTCCAAGAGCTATCCACAACAATGCAAAAATCTCTTTACTGATATTAGCTATTTCTGCACCTGCTGTACTGTTTTTCTGGTACAGACTACTTTTGTACTGGTAACATTAATCTATTCTTTTATTGCCCGCTAATAATAAAGGGATATCTATGTAACAACTTAAAATAAGCTTAAACTGTTCTGAAATCATTACTATTTTGTGATCACCAAAATACTACGCATTTTCACGTATCTTTAAGGAATAAGTCAAGAAGCATAAAATACACAACAGGCTTCTATCTTGTGATTTTCAGTACAGCAAATCAGTTTTGCTTACAGCAAAGACTTCTGCTTTTAAACAAAAGCAGTTGCCAAACATAAAGGACAAATACTTTTCCAGCTAAATCACTTTGCACATAATAGCTAAACATGCACAACACAATCACAAAATCATTCAGGCTGGAAAAGACCCCTGAGGTCAAGTCCAGCCATCAACCCTACTCTACAAGTTCACTCCTAAACCAGATTCCCCCAACACTACATCTAAGTGACTTTTAAATATATCCAGTGATAGGGACTCAACCACCACCCATGGCTGTCCATTCCAGTGCCTGACCACTTTCTCCATGAAGAATTTTTTCATGATGTGTAATCTAAACCTACCCTGTTGAAGTTTGAAGCCATTCCCTCAGGTTCTGTCACTAATCACCTGTGAGAAAGACCAGCACCAACATCTCTACAGTGTCCTTTCAGATAGTTGTAGAGAGCTACAAAGGCTCCTCTCTTAGCCCTCCTCTTCCTCAAACTGAACAGCCCCAACTCTCTCAATCTTTCACCATAACATTTATTCTCCAGGCCCTTCACCAGCTTTGTTGTCCTCCTCTGCACTTATTCCAGCACCTTGATGTCTCCCTTGCACTGAGGTGCCCAAAACTGGACACAGTAGTCAAGGTGGGACCTCACCAGTGCTGAGTACAGAGGGACATTACATATTCAGTTAATCTAAGGAGAACTTAAAATTCACTATACCATTGATAGAAGACTGCATCCGTGATGACACATTGCAACAACGGATCAGCTGTGACACAACAGTGTACAGCTTCCCCAGCTCAGCATACTGGTATTTAATTGGAGGACCTGGACCTTCATCCAAAGCCACAAGCATAAAGGTTGCAGGAACATTTAGTTTCAGAAGCTGAGTCTTCTCTGCTACACCTTTAGGAGAGAGGTGAGGAACAAAACAGAACATCTTGTTTCTGGCACTGGCAAGACTTTTGTTTAATGGCAAATTTAAAAACTGTTTACATGATGCATAACTTTTCAGTTGCAGGATTTATTACAACCCTCATTTATACTTTCTGAGGAAAAAATATATGCACAAGAAAAATATGTTCAGCTGCAAAAATCACATCAAAGGACAGTTGAAAATTACTCCAATTTGTTGATCTGCACTTAAGTAACTCACATCCATGTTAAATCGCAAAGCCTCAAACCAGCATGTTGGACAAAGAATTAATCTTTTTATTGTGAGGCTCAGGACAGGATGAACATCCCACACAATACACAGGTATTATTCCATGGTGTCATAGATATGTCATTTATACATTTAAGGCCTTTCCAACAGTGCCACCAACTACGCAGTAAGTGTAAACATGAGTGACAAATTTAAGAAAACACCCCACAACACACAAAATGATAGAACCTTCAAAACCAACCATAAGCCAATCAACCAAGAAATTTCAACCACAAAGACAATTTCACTGCAAGGATACCCTGCACATATCACACAAGTACTTACCAATAAGTTTGATATGTCCCTTCTGACCTTGCATTCTGTTTCTCAGTTTGGTTAAAAAATCCTGACTTTTCATACTTTTGCAAGTTTTTTCTTACACTGAAAATACAACTGGACCTTATGTATAATTGTTCTGACAAGGAGGATAAATCCAGCTTGTTAGAGCTCTTTTATAGTATCTGTTCGATCACGTCAGATATTTTTGTAGCTACATCCCTTACAGAACTCATCTCACTTGTTTTGAAAGGAACAGTATTAGCTGATTTCTCAAAATGTCAGATAATTTAATCTTTTTCACAGAACTTGCGATGGTGTAAACATCATGGCTTTTTCTGAATGAACACTGCATACACTCACACAAAAGTCTCAGTTAACAGCAGTAAAACAAGCACAACTACTTAAGGTGTCTCTGCAGTGTAGGATGCGGTAACAATCAGACTCACAAAAAAAATTTAATTATGCTTTCCTATAATGGCTTCTGAGTGCTCTTCTACTCGGAGGCTTCAACTGTACTGACTGACTACAAAAAGCTAGTAAAGAAAAGCTAAGTTAGAGCTGAAGAATTGAATCTCTCCTCTCTGTAATGACAGAATTCCACTCTAGGTTCACAACAGAACCTCACCTGACAGAATGCCTTGATAGACAAAGTACATGAAAGCAACATACTTCATAGGTGAAATGAATGCAATTGTCTACATCAATTTTACAAACAGGAAATTAAATAGTTTTAAAACTGTCCATCCAGGTGAAACTGTGTGCACATCTCAATTCTATGTGGAACCACTGAAGTAACTCTATTTGGACTTTCACACTTGCTTATCAATTTAGCCATGAAGTTACCTAACAGAAAATCACACTCAGGACTTGCCTGCATGGTTTGCTAACCAGCAATGGTCTGAGTTGCTCACTATTACAGGCATTTTGTACAATTTTAAAGGGACCTGCATCTCCTAGCTCCATATTACGTTACATAAAAGGATGAAAGCATCTTGTGTTAGAATAAAAGGCAAAATGTAACAGACAACCACTAAGGAAAAGTACAGCGTCTTGTTTAGAACTTGCCATAGTGAAAGATGCTTTGTCACTTACGCTACCACATGTTAAAGAGAAACGGGGCCCTAACAGAAGACCCAAAGAACCGGGAAAAACAAAAATGTAGAGCTCTGTGACAATTCACAGAACCTTCATCAACCTGAGAGAGCAAAAGCAACGCTCTACTTGCATTTTATTACTTTCAATTGATCTTCCTCAGGGTAAAGATACAAAGCAGCAATGAATTAACTCACTGGAGAAACAGTTTATTCAATTATCAATTGATTTTTCATCATGTCACTAATGCCAAGAGAAAACTGTTCATTTGATTGTGAATAGGATTGACCTCAGTTTAACTGCAAAAATGATTTTTGTTGGAATATTTTCTTCAGATACTTTTAGTATTATTTTAGTCTATTGTTAGTATACAGGCTAGTAAGTTTCTATGCAAAGAACGTACATAATCTAGAAAATTCACGAGCTTTCATATACTTCTTAATCTGTATTTAATTCTACTTTCATAACTAATTATGAAATTAAAATACTAATGAAAAATGGTGCTGCTGATGCTGGAAGAGCCAAAGCAAATATTTCATGTCCATCACCACAAAACTGGTAACTATATCAACTTAGTTTTATGCTAAAAACAATTATTCATTTGTGATCAAATTCAATCTCCAATCTTTCATCAGAAGATTTAAGACTGGTCTTTATGGAAAAGAATCACTGTCTCAAGCCTGGTTGAAGTTTATGTAAGCCTTTCTGTACCGCACAAACACTGGTTTTCTTTGCTTGTTTATCTTGGAAGAGCTAGAATACCTGATTTCACAGAATCGTAGAATGGCTAGGGCTGGAAGCCTTAAATATCATCTAGTCCCACATATAGCAGAATTTTAATCTTCCTCAACTTCCTTAGCCCCACACACAATTCTTGTCTCAAGACCTCTCCACAAATGAGCCCTGAACAAAGCATCATCTCTGTTGCCATTTCTTTCACCCAGAAAACATAAGGACAGTCTTACTGCTTCAAGTTTCTCATGTTAATCTTCTAAAGATGTTAGCAAGACTAAAGCTCCAAACTCAAGGAACACAGATGCTCTAGACAGCATTTATATGACATTTGATAACAACTAGTCTGCGGCCAAAAAACCAGAATCTGCTGTTACCTGTGTAATTGGATCATTAGTAAAAAGTTGAATTCAATGTAATCAGTAAAAATGTGTGCAATTTGCTTACCCAGATTGGCATACATGACAAACAGATTGAAATACTGCTGCAAGTGGCGCCCATGTTCAGATACTTCCCTTCTCAGAAGATTCAGTACCGCTCTCAGTAAGTGATCACTTAAACTTAAGTTATCGTAAGTCTATAAAAAAAAGGTCTAGTATTAGTAGCTGAACCTATAAAATCTTTATTTATACTTCCTACTATGGCATAAAGCAGAACTGGTTACAAGGTATGGGATTCACACAACCTCCAAAATAGCAGCTGGTTGGTGTTCTGTATCTCACACAAAAACATACATACAGGAAGTAAGACTCCCATCACTAAATATCATGTAAATCCAAGAAGTAAAGTATATATAGAAGCCTTTAACTGAGTTTTTTCTTCAATAGAACTGAGGCTTAAATTCTCAAAAAACCCCAAACAGTTCCACCATGAACTTCACAGAGTAAAGAGAGGCAAACAAATCACCTTTATAGGTTAAGCTCATGAAACAAAACACTCTCAAAGCATATGTAGCTTTAAACTAATAGAAAAACTTGTCAAACTTCTACACAGAATCACAGAAATGTTTAGGTTGGAAATGACCTTTAAGATCATCCAGTCCAACCACTAATCCAACTGTGCCAAGGCCACCGCTAAACCATGTCCTTAAGCGACTTTTAAACACATCCAGGGATGGCGATTCAGCCCCCCTCCCTGGTCAGCCTGTTCCAACGTCTGACAACCCTTTCCATGAAGTCTTTCCTAATGTCCAACCTAAATTGTATTTCACATGTACATCTCAAACTCAAAGGTTCCATTAATTAGTCTTCACAGACATTTAACAAATGAGGTAAAACTGAACACTTCTGACAGCAACTCTCTCATGCACTGGTGGAGTTCTATCGTACTATGTCGCATAAAATGGACTGTACAACTTCCTGTCAACACTGATGCATCTACTCCAGAATTTACATCACATTCTTATAATGAAGAAGAAAGAATAAGTTTCAGAGGATTTAGTTAGAAAATTAAATACCTGGCTGGAAGGTCCAGGAGAGGCAAAAGGTGAAGGACATGGTCCATCTTGCAATGAAAAATGTGCAATAAATACTATAAGTTTTGCAAATGCACCCCTCACTTCTGCACTAGGGCATTCCAAAAGATACTCGGAGAAGCGGTTTGAAACATTAAAAAGGACATTGTGTGCAAACCAAAAGCGTACATTCTTGCTGTGACGAAGAAGGATGCACAATGCATCATACCTGAAATAGAAGATAACACACCTGAGAGATCATGACCAAATGCAGACACTAATGAACTTTGGCAGACACACCCTTTTGCAGAATTTAAGGAAAATACACATAACATTTTTGCTCACAAAATGCTTACAATCAGATAAACCGTAGTTCCTACAGAGATCCTCTCTGTTACTAAACATCATAAATTAAAAAGATAATTAAAAAACCTAACATTTAACTTTAGCATTTACTTCTATCACCCCACAGATCTGAAACAGGATGACATCCCTTAACTCCAAAATTACTGCTCAAAGAAGGTTCTAAATTGGCAGCCATCATTCTCTCTTATGCTGGAACTGGGGTGGAGGCTGAACAGCAGAGAACATGTGAGGTGGATTTAATGATCTGCGTGTAAGACATAAAAGTATGCAACCTATCAGGAATTTACAGTCTCATTTATAGATCTACACAACACAACCCCCTTCAACAAAATAATCTGCTCCAGAAATGGTCCTGTGCGACTCTCTTCTTCCTGCAGCAATATTTAAACCTCTTGATCTTTTAAAATATCAGGAGTAATTCAGCTACTCTGAAAGTAGCTATTAGAAGAAAACAGTTGAGGTATGTATTAAACAGTTGAGGTATGTATTTGCCATTATTACACAGCTACTTACTAGCAGCTTGTAAACTACTGCTCATTATGAATATTAAATTTTCTCCTTAATCTAACACTAGTAATCCACACTCCTCTCCCCAAGAATAACCTGGCCTAAAGAGATAAAAATGCTGTGGTGTCATGAGCAAGACTGTCCTGTAACACTACAAATTTGAATTACAGACCTGGTAGCACTCTGCTAACAGAATCTAAAAGACTTTAGAAAACAAATATATGGAGCAAACCCAGGTTGAAACTACTCAAATCACCAACGAACCATTCTGCTTTGGTCAAAATGCATTATCTATTAGTTTTACACTTGGCATAGATTCTATTTTTTTTAAAGAACAGACAGAAAGTAGGTTTAAGCTCTGTTCAAAAATAATTTTGAAACTGTTAGCCTCACTCAGAAGCTTATTTTAAGACTAATTTTCTTGTCAGTATTTACTGTTTAAAATTCCCCCGTTTTCTTATGCAACCTGACCATGTATGTGGGGAAGAAGGGAAAACAGGACAGACAACTAACAGCTTTTATAGTCATAACTAAGATCTTTTAACAGGCAAACTGTAATTGTTGTTAAAAGACAAGATACCAATCACTAGCAGGGCCACGGACTATTTTCTTTGTATGAAATCCTGTGGTGAAGAGAAATCTAGCAGCAAGCTGAATACTAATCATAGTTATTTCTTCTGCTTCAGGCAATAGATGATCTTGTCCTAAAGAAAAATCAAAATACTCACATATAGACACAATAAAAGCAAGCAGTTACTTTTAACAATTTAACTGATTTCAGTTATTATTTTGTCTGAAACTGTGTTTAAATTTTAACACGAAATGTGATCTAACAGCCTCTAAATTTTGTTATAATTTGAAATTGCAAGCTTTAATACAAATACCTAGAGGCTAACACACACCTCATTTTTAGAAATTCAGCAGAACAGCTCACAAACTTCAGTAATTTAACATGACTCAGTACAGAAGCTACCAACTATTATTCAGCTTATCAAAGTCTCTGTTTGCTAAATATTCCAGCACATTATCACTAATCAACAACAACTGATCTTTAACCGCAGAAGTCCTGAAAGACAGAGTATTTAAAGCAGAATGCACTAAACTTTCAACTGGCTAAAGAAATTCTTGAACGACACAAATCAGAATCAACAGAAACTGAAAGAAATGGATCCATGATTATTGCAGTAACATACTAACCTGGAGGAGGGTTTAAGTAGACACTATTACAAGTGAGCAACTTCTTTATGAACTGGAAATATTCTAGGCTGTACTGCATACGATTATGCATGAACTGCACATTCTGCTTCCGTACACTTCGTTCAATGGCTGATGGCATTTTAATCTGATGGGGTTTAGTGGTGATAGCAACTTCTGAAATATATTTTATTAGTTCATTGTCTTTGTCTATTGTGTCCATACGTTCGTAAAAAAGAATATAAGCATTCCACCACCTCTTCTGGCGTCTGTAGGACATACGCTTCATCATGTGGTCAAACACTTCTCCCATGTATTCTCCACCAAAACATTGATTTTTCATTTCTTCGTCATCATCCATTTTACACTCTGTCACATCTCCATCATCAAATTTGTACCACCGGTTCTTTTCACCATCACCACCATTCCTCTGGATAATGTAAGAGTAATAATGTCCGCCACTGGCCTGGCCACTGTGTACAAGTACACCAACAAGCCTGTATTTTGTGCTCCCAGAGTGTTCATTTTCAGACTGTTCATTCTGTATTATCTGATTTTCAGGATTTACATCATCTCCTTCCAATTTAGCTACACCTGCCACTGTGTAAGGCTCCATGTCCAGCTCTCGTGGAAATTCAAAATAATCATTGAACTTGATTGCACATTCCCTTTCCCAGTCATAATCAAATCTCTTCAACTGGATTGCAAGAACTGGAGGCAACTTCTTAATCAACAAGCGTTTCACTGTATCAACCTAAGAAAAACCACGAACAGTTACAAGATCTTGAGCTTACATTCATATTCTCTAATCAACAACTAAACTCAATAATTAATTTTACCCCGAATATAAACTAAGAATGAACTTAGTACTGCTATATCATCACAGTTTTACACCAATTCTATATATAAAGGATTGGTACCTTTTTGTTGCATTTTTCACAATGATATGCATTTGCACCTTCCAATAAATCTCCTTTGACGTACTGTTCCAAAGAATCAAGAAGGTTTTGGTGATTTCTTATATCTACATTCAGAGTTGTGAAGGATTCCTCGCATTCGTACCTACCAACAAACAGACAGATTTAAGAAAAAGGCAGAAACGTGCTCAACTTTTCATGTTTTACAGTTGCTACACAGCACCTTAGAGCAAAACCTTTATTCAGCAATTGATGTCAACTTCTGACAGGGTTAAACAGTAACAGTAGAAAACCAACTTCTCTTTATTGAAGTCTTCCTGTTGCCTTACAGTATGACTGCACTGTATTGTTGGATCAACAGTAACTATAGCTATAACTATTTTACAAAGATGACCGAAATTACTTGCATGTTTCAAGTTTACTGAAACAATTGTGAAAGTTGATGATCAGAGGGCTGCAGCACCTCTCCTGTGAAGACAGGCTGAGAGAACTGGGGATGTCCAGCCTGGAGAAGACTCTGGAGGGATCTTACAGTAGCCTTCCAGTACCCAAAGTGGGCCTACAGAAAAGTTGGAGAGAGACTTTCTACAGGGGACTCTTAATGACAGGACAAGGAAGAATAGTTTCCAACTGAAAGAGGGTAGATTTTTATTAGATATCAGAAAGAATTTCCTCACTATGAGTGAGGATGGTGAGGCAGTGGAACAAGTTGCTCAGAGAAGTTGCAGATGCCCCCTCCATGGAAGTCTTCAAGACCAGGCTGCACAGGGCTCTGGGCAACCTGGTCCAGAGAGAGATGTCCCTGACTAGATGATTCAACTTAAGTGGCTCTATGGCATGACACTGTTATCTTTTAGCACATATTAATTTCAAAGCAGCTAAAGCAGTCAGACACTTGGGTATCTTAAGACAGTAAAGAAGCACAGACAGCAAAGTCAGAATTAGACCAATAAATGAAAATATTGTATCATATCTAAAACCAGCAGTTCAAAAACATATTCCAATTCTAAGAAATTCAAATTTTCTAGGTGAAAAAAGCCTGAATAGCTGCCTTCATAAAATCGCTCCTCATAGTTATGAAGTTACTGCGCTCTGATACAACCTTCAAATTCCTAGCAGTGAACCACTAACAGTTGGGAGACGATCTGTTTAGACATTTTGGAAAGATTTTTTTTCTTTTAAATTCAAAGAAGTGATTAATACATTTTAAAGGTTGCATTTATTCCAACATAATCCTGCAGGTCTTGCTTCTCTGATACGGGTTTCGTAACAGTGAATTAATAAACGTTTAGAGACACTTGAACCAAAACAGTAATGTTCCTTCATCTATTAAATATTGTACAACTTTAGAAAAGCTGTTAATCTCTCATATCCCAATCTTATAGCTTAACTTACCATCCATTTTCTCTTCCCTAAATGACAACCAGGGTGACATTTTTATTAAGAAGTACAATTATGCAAATCCAGTAGAGTTGGAAACACACAGGTAATGCTTCAGAACAGTGCATAACATCAGTAATGAACAGTAACTCTTACTGCTTCATATCTGTATCTTCCATTCAATTATCCATAGCACAGAAAATAAAATCAGTCCTTTAATTTTACCTTGCAATATATTTCAACTTACTTTCTGTCACACATTTTAACCCATAAAACATAATACGTTCCAATTCTAAGTTCTTCTAATTCACACTTCAGCTCAAGTAAAGGTAACAGATTAACACAACAAAATCTGCTTGTATCTTTGTTTTTTCCTGTATTTTAATTGTTAACTGAAGGATAACATTAAATGGTCAACATTCACACTAAGTAAAATTCGCAGTGGTAACGTGCAGAGAGATCTATATTGTTTAAGAGTCACAGGTGATCTGAAAGATGCAGTGGATAGTACAACCATTAGCGATACAACATTCAACACAACAATAAAAAAAACCTCAGCCATTGAAAAGAAACAAGTCCAAAACCACGCTACTTTGAATCTTGCACACATTTTTAATCATCTATCTCAAAAAAGGGATGAAGATGAAAATGTTTAGACAAGTGTAAGACACCTAGTTCCATTCTTTCACTAAGTATTTGTCACTGATCAGCATTAACAGAGTGGGCTATGACCTCTCAGTCCGATTTGGTAAGGGTGTTTCTTAACATACTCTGTATGTTGAATTTCAGCACTCACATTTTAAATTAATTACAAAATACTCAATATGGAAAAGACAGAAACAGCTGTTGACTGTGTTAAAATTTTATGCATTTGGACCATAAGCTGTTTTACCATGAAAAAGTTCTGCATTTTCCTCCCCTGATTAATACAGCATGTTTCATGTACAATCTGCTAAGCAGAAGCAACAAACTACAAATATTTCCAAGGCACGTGAAGACAAATTAGAAAAGACATTGTAACAATTTTTATTAGCTTTAAAAAAAAGCTAATACTCCACAAAGCGCCCATATGCTTGACTATAATCACCTACATAAAGATACAAACACGGGTTGTTTTCCTGTAAGAAGAATCTTAAACTTACCGATGTGGGCATCCTTGACAAATCTTCTGATCAGCAAAAGATCCTCCTAAAACTTTACTTAACATCGCTGGATGGCCCAACGCTTTTAAAGCTTCATCTAAACTGTCTACCAAGGAATTAAAAAACTCTAAAGCATCATGTTGTTCACGTAGATTTACAGGTTCTCCCCAAAGTCTGAAAACAAAAGCACATCCTTGTCAAGTATGTTTTGCTTTTTGTTCCAACATTCTATTGTCTCAAAAAAGTATTACTAAAGCCATTAATCCATCTCTGCTACTAAGCAAAGCTATTTATTGGTTTGTGATGCAGTATACCACCTGTTAGTCTGTCCCCAAGCCGGTTACTTAATGGTAAATAAAGTCAAGCTTTTGTGTATAACCTTACAGTTAATTAAAGCCTCAATATCAAGAACTGCCAGAATTGAAAATAACAATCTTGCTGTAAACTTTGGTTAATTAACAGATTTCTACAGCATGGTGAGAAGGTAGGATAATATAATGCTTTACAAGTTCTGCTAATTTACACTTAATGTAACTTATTTTACTATGATTTATTTTGCTGCAGTTCAGTGATCCAGTGAATAGACATCAATACAGACTTTTATATTTACCTAAATTGTTTCCAAAACCCTCTTGGTACATAGTACTGTAGCCTCGAAGCTGCTAAGTGACCAAAAATTACTTGGAGATGCCTCAGAACTCCAATATTGTACTCTTTTCTATCTTCTGTTTTACTCATCGCTGGCTTGTCTTCATACTGATGTGGATAACCAAACACATCGTCTCGTGGATCAACATTGCTCTGAAAAACAGAAGAAAATGTGTGCAATTAACTTCCATATGTAGCTGCTTCATAGCTAGTTGTATCCTCTGTTAATAGTCTGAGAGCATTACATATTCTCATCTGAAGAAACAAATAATGGCTTTCTAGGTGGTAAGGAATTCTGGTGGCAGAAATGGTGCATAGTGATTTGAAGTATAAATCCATGAGGAGGAAGTCTGCAAGCCTGCTAGTTCTATCTTCTGAACAGCCTCTCTGGCAGCAGTAAGAAATACACAAGTGTGAAATACCATGCTACTTCAATTAGTTACAACCTCTTAATAGAAAAGAATTCTATTTTAAAGATTATGATTTTAAAGATAAAGCAAGATCTACATAATTAAATTTACCTCATTGTCCTGCTTTTCATCCCCAGACATGTCATCATCTACATCACTGCCTGTGCCTTCAATAGCAAGAATCCCATTCCTGATGGCTGGAATCATGTACAGCTGCTGAATGACAGAATTCATGTAACAAGTGGCACCAGCGTTTTTTAGTCCTACAAATCCCTTTGGTGGTCGAGGTCCAACTGGTGGCAGATATTCCCATTCTGTAAGCGCTTCACAAGCTGAAAGAAGACATCCAAATGAGATTAGAAAACTATTTTATTATAGAAGAATTAACACTATCAGTGCAGTATGAAGGGCAGCTGCACGTACTATTAGTCTCCATCACACTGCAGTTTAATAAAACAAACGTTACACCACAAAACTTAACCGTTAAAAGTAATGCGACTTCTATGAACGACAGTTCTATCTGTAATCTTAACATTAAACCATTTCCTCCTACTGTGTATCTAAAAAGGTGGTCTCACAAAAGTTCAGCCTATCACATATCAAATACATGTCTTCCCTCAATACCACCAAGTTTTTAACGGAATAATTCAGCTACATTGAGTCTAGAATATACAAACTAATTAAAAAAACCTTTCAGAAATTTATAATCCTTTTAAAATTACAGTATTTTATTTACACCTCACTTTGCCTTGCCAGGAGAGGGCAGTTTTAGGTAATTCTACCTACAGGACTTGTGAGAGAGTTTATTTTCTCCCAAGTTATCTCCCTCAGGCCTCTCAGATCTCTGTAGAGTACATTTACAACCACAGGTTTCCTATGCTAACCTGTTGTGGTGTTAACACAAAAAATTCTGACGTATAAGGAAGTAAGAGAGCATGCATATTTACAAGCAAACTTCACTTGGTATATGAGACACACAGCATGCATGGATCACACATATGTTCTCTCTTCTGCCTGATACACCACAGAAAACTGGTGTTCTGTGTTACCAAATACTTGAATGAAAGGAAATGCCATAAATCCTTTTAATTATGAGGTGACAAGAAATACACTACTTCCCCACAATAAGTGTGGGGAAACAAAAAAAAAGGATGAGATGGGGGGAAAACCATAAAGCTACCCTTTTCATTAGAGATGAAACCAAACAGGAAGAGACTTTTCAGCCTCCAATGACTCACTGATCCCACCAACTGAACAAGTAGCTCTGCCATCATAGTGGACAATTCTCACTACAGGATACTATTTGCAGTTGCTTATCATTTTATACAATCAGAGTTATTTTGGTTGGAAGAGACCTCTAAGATCATCATGTCAAACCGCTAACCCAGCGCCACCCAGTCAACTTGGCACCTAGCAACCGTTCCTCAACTCTACAAGTTTAAACATTCTGTTGTATCACAGAGCAGTGTGGGTTGGAATAAACTTTAAAAAAACATTTTGTTTCAAACCCATCACGGGCAGGGACATTTTTCACTAGACCAGGTTGCTCAAAGCCCTATCCAACCTGGTCCTGAACAGTTAAGAACAATAAGCCATGCACAACTTCCTTGAGCAACCTGTTCCAGTGCTTCACTATTCTCACAACAAAGAATTTTTTCCTTATATCCAATATAAATGTATCTTCTTTCAGTTTAAAACAATTGCTCTTCATCTTGTCACTACAGGCTAAAAAGTCTCTACATGTCTCTTATAAGATTTAATGTATTGGAAGATCACAATAAGGTGTTCCCAGATAAATCTTTTCCAGGCTGAACAATCCCAACCCTCCCTGACTTTCTTCTCACATGAGCTTAGGTTTGCTTGCTTTTGTGTTGAGGTTTTTTTCCCCTCCTTTCTCTATTAATACTACAGCCAAAGAAAATGTGCTTGTTTGATAATTTTTTACAGAAGTCTTACATGTTTTTTATTTATAACAAAATCCGTGTTAAATATGAGCCTTTTGCTTTCTCTGTGAAAATCAGTCCAAGGTTCATTGACTATTGACTTTTGAAACACTAACATTTGCAATTCTTTGTACATACTGCTATTGTAATCATCTTTCTCCAGTGAGAAAAGCTGCTTAGTGCAGAGCTGTGCTGAGACAAGGCCAAAACTGAGAGAACAAACGTCTGAGAAATGACTACGACAGGCAGAGAACAAGTATGGAACTAAAAAGAGAAACAGGACAGCGGACCTGTGTCTGAGAGTGAACAATACTGACAAATTAGGTGAGCACCAAGAGAATGGCACTAAAACTAAGCCAAAGATACCTGATGAGGTTCTGGGATTGGTTAGGCAGAGCCTGAAACGATGAGACAAAAGTAGAAGATGCAGACAGAATGAAGTTCCTAGAAACTGGTATGGGCAAAGGGGAATAGCTAGAGATCAGGGTAGGCGTAAGTAACAAACAGGGTAGGTCAGACTGTGTAAGTGACTGGGGCTGGAACTTGGATGCAACCATGTAATGCATGTCAGTGCATAAAGAAAAATAAATAAAGGCTACAGTGAGAAGTTTTTTTAGATTTTGGAAGCCTGATTTTGCAGCATTAAAAGCAACAACATATCAACACCAGACTAAAAAACTTAGCATCTAATTCAGTCGATAACACAGAACCTTTACACAATGTACACATTAAAAAAATAGAAAATTAAAAATATTACATACTAGTGATTGCTGTACCTATGTAATACATTTCAGTCAAGGTGTCTACTATCTGTTTGAGATTTCGCACACATCCAACTGCTAGTGCAACTAGAAGCTCAAAGCCAGCATTAATAGTAGCTGGTGAACTACAGACTGGTATGGCCTGCTCAGCAGGCAATTCTCCATTTCTCATGTATTGTAGATAAACATTGGATGCTGGAAAGATGAAATCATCTATCAACTCCTGAAAAAAAAAAACCAAAAAAACGAATCACCATTATGTTATAAGAGAGTAAAATGTATTTTCTAAATTAATCTCTGAAAGCCAAAGGACTACTTGAAAAAATCCAAGAGTTAAAATTTAGATCAATAACTTTAAAATTTAGAACAAAGTATCTCCCTAGAAACCCCACCCCCTTCACCCAGAAGTTTAAAATAAAGCTGTACCATTCTATTCTTCTGCAAACATTAGTACCTATATCTAGAAAGCTTTTTATCAATTAATGTTGAAAAAACCTCCACAATATTCCTGCTGTGTAATGCCAGGGGTACAAAGAAAACATGTCTGATTGAAGAGATGTTCAGATGTCATGCACCTGTTCAAACCTGCCATAAACATTAATAGCACTAATTAAAAGCATGTAGAGAAAAGACAAGACAGGGGTAATGAAAGGAAGCAGTGCTGTGCAGGACTATCCTGTATCTAGCTCACTATCCTTGCATGATGCTTGCCCACTGTTAGAAAAACTTGCCCACTATTAGGTCATAGTCACTCCATCAACAGTGCTTCTAAAGAATGATAATGTTAAGTAGTCTTACAAATGAAAAGTGTAACTTCTTTAAAACTCCAATGATCAGCCCTTGTCAAACAGTTAAATTGGAACCTTTTATGCTTTTATGGTTACAGATCAGATGCAAAACTTCTTACCTATTTATAAAAGGTAATAAAAAACACCATAGGTCAAAAAACTTACTTTAATGAGATTAGCACCACCTTTTTCACAACCAATATGGTATTTCTTCTCGGGTGTTTGGAATGCTAACAACTCTTTTGTTACTCCAAGGTGACCCTCCAAGATAGTTTCTTCAACACCTGTTTCCCCTGTTCTTTTTACTTCATCCTGCCATTTAGGAGAAAGTTAGGATACTCTAATACACATTTAGCAAACTTAAAACTGTACTTTAGAAAGCAGCAAAAAGCTGATTATCAGAAAGAAACTGATCCTAAAACTTACCCTAATCCTCTTAAGCCAGTCAATTTCATTATTCAGAAGAACTTCAGCATTAGGTACGTTAATATTACTGTTGTAAGCGTAGTTAAGAAGATGTCTTAGGAGAGTGAAGTAGTCTCCAGAATGCTTAGCTCTCTCTCTTGCAGTACTCTATGCAAACCAAAACACAAACCAAATTATGCACAATTCATACATGCTTCTACTTGCAGTCCAGTACTAATGCGTTTTCCCTAGAACTGGCAATAAACATGAAAGAAGTTAATTGTTAACTTTTTCTATTTTTACAACTGTATTTAGCTGTTAATTAATGACTTACAGACTATTTCAGCAGTAATTTCTATGCCTAAACAGGAAATAAACAGTGAAGTTACCAAATGTTCAAGAAAGCCAGGAGCACACTGAATTGAAGAGTCGTGGCAGGCCCCACAGAAGGTAGCAGTAACTGTAGGGTAGGTATCCATCTAATCTGCTGATAATTTTTACTTGAAGGTTTGCACTGACTGAAGATCAAACGCACATGTTGAAGTGTACTGTTCAAGAACTGTTATTGTACCGTTTCTTATCAGAAAATGCAAAACCATAGTCCCTTTCCCCCTCATCTAACCCAAATGTAAACTGGCTGCACTGCTTAGCTATACTCAAAAGAAACCTGTGTGAATAACAATTTGCCCTTTGTGGAAAATTATTACTTTTAGCCTTGTTACTTTTACAGAAATGCACATTGTAATGAAGCCTTTACTTCTAAAAAACTTACCCCTAGAACAGTAAACAACAGGGTAATGAAGAAAAGGAGAGGTCTCTGTCCCATGCAACACCTTGTAGCCATTAAAAAGAATTGCTCCTGTGCCATCTGACGGACAGTTCTGGAAGTTATTTAATATAAACATTAAATTCAATCTCTCTACCCAAATAGGACATTAAAAATAAACCAGTTAGATTTGTGCTTATCTGCTTAATACCATTTTCTAAAACTGTACGTAATGTAGGAAATTGGAATACTTTATTGATGATCTATGATATTGTTTTTCCTTGCAGTGACATTTTAGACATGTGAACCAACTTACTATTTAAACGCATAAGAAACAGAAGCACATCAGCACCTAGCCACTAAACCTTTGCAACTGCCAGCAACTACTGCATAAAAAAACCAAGCAACCTGCAGCCCTAAATAAATTTCTGATTTTTACAATCAAGCACCGTTTATGATGAAAGACAAAATAGAACTACCCTGGTAGGACTGCTCTTATGTAACACTGCTGCAATTTGATCAGCAACTATGAGGTGATCAAAATTTATCATTATTATGAAATCAGAAAATATGAAAAATATTTTTTTTGAAAATTCAAATGGCTAGAATGAAAGGATTTTTTTCATTTACAAACTTAAATTAACCACCGGAATAATGTAGGTAAGCTTAAGGAAGAAAAAAAGCACGGGATCTTGTGAAAACTGTTAGAAACAACTCTGCTTGTGCAGGGGGAAAAGACACAAATTACTGATGTGCTCTATGGAAGAATCTCAACATATAAAGAACTGAATTTTACAGTGTCTTTGTAAGGCTGTCAGAGTTTTCTGCGCATGAGGTCACTGTGCAAAGCATCTAACAGAATCTTATTTCCTTCACAGCTCTTTCTATTCAGTTTACAGTGCTTCAAAGACATGCAAAAATGGACATGAGATGAACCTAGCTGAGCATCCCGTCTGTAGTACACACCCAGGAAACTGCACAAGAAGGAAGCATACAGTGAAACTTCTCCAGAGTGTTCTTTCAGCTTCCAACAGTCTGTGTGGTTCAGGAAGACTACCAAAAGCAGTACTTCATAGCTCTCACTGGATGAATAAAAGAACTCCTCAAACTATTTCCAAACGCAAGGTTTACACTGCCTAAATATACATTCAAGAAATTATTATGCAAAAACCTCTGTTCTCTATTCTCCCTCTGCCACATCTGATTTTAAAGGTCTCTGTGGCATTCTCTTCCCACAATTTCTCTTCTCCCAATACAAAGTGTCCCAAGTTATTCAACTGTTCCTCATATGGAAGTCATTTAAGATCTCTAATCTCCTTTGTCATCCTTCCTTGTGTTTGCAAGTTCTACTACATTGTTTTGAGCAGCAGAAGACTGTGTGGTGGAAGTCTGTTTTATTCGTAGCACTAACTGACATTTTATGCAATCTGATTGCTGATCTCATGTTTTCATAAAATTTCTCACAGAAAATTTTAAGATGAAAGTTTTCAACTGCTTGGGACACAAGACAGTCCTCAGGTTCATGTACTTAAAGGCAAAATGAAATAGATTAAGGTGCTATTGTCCTAAAATGAGAATGATGTCCAGAGAACCAAATACTACACACTGTTCTACATGCAGTATTTGAAAGCAAGAATTGCATCTTTGTGCGGCTACAATCCAAGAGCTCCTAAGGAATGACGGGAGGGGTGCAGCTGCCTAAACACAAACCACCTAGTGCAATGTTAGACACCACAGTAACAGCGCAATGCTGGCGGACAGGACACAGTTGCATGACGAACTCAAACATGCGCAGTGGGACAGCTGTAGACCAAGTGCCTTTGTTAAGACAGTGTTTTGACAAGGCTGTAACACAGCCCAAGGAGCACAGCCATGAGCAGAAGCAACAGTTTATTATAGTTTATTACAATATGCAGGATTCTGCATATTGTAAGGTTGAGTCTACATAATTTATTATACGACTCAAGACCATAGAGGCAAAGGAAACTAACTCTGACCAGAAATATCCAGAAAGAAAACCCAGAGGTAATAAGAAAGTCCATAATAAAAGGAAAACAAATCCAAATTGACTATCCATTAAACTTACAGTCTACCAGGTTAAGTCCATTATTGACAGCAGTCTGTCCACAAAGAGGGAGAACCCTGCCAAGACAGACAGCACAGCTCTATCTCCCTCTCAGGGGCCTCCACAAGCCGTCTGTCTCTTACACTGTACTACTGCTTCAACAATTTCCTCCTGAAGCAAGACACCTGTCACCATTTAATCCTGAAGCAAAATACTTGTTGCCATTTAATCCAGATTCTCTCTTAAGGTTGCTTGCCTCTGAGAAGGCAAGCCAGGGGAGTGTTTTCCTCCATGAGAATCTGGACATTGACAGTTTCTCACTGGAAAAGGTGTAATTAATGTGTCAACAGGCAACCTGAATCACCTCCTGTTGACATCTCCAGGACAGAGATTTCTGTTAACAGATTCTTCGTCAGGTGGATGTGCCACTACTTTACAAGCACAGCAAGAATTTTTATTGATATGGGTCACATATATGCACTTTGCAGCCATCAGTGTAATACTTCTGGATTGCAGGATCATTTTAAGACTAACTATTCAGCTATCTACTGTTGGCTAAACCAGTCTTGTATTCAGCAGTCCCCACCATAAAACTAATTACCTTGGAGAATAAGAACATCTTTAGTATTTAGTATTAAACGTTTTCATTCTGATCTCTATAGATAGCATTGCTATATTACAAAAAACAGCACAAGTTCCATACAATCTCAACCTCTGAAAGAAACAATACAAAACCCTTCAGTTGTATTTATGAGATCTGAATGTGATCATAGTCCTTGTCTTTTATGGTGCACCAAAATAGTTCTCTCACATGTATTTTTGCTCACATTATACTGTGACTGATAACAGGCAATTAGAGAACAATAGTTGAAAATGGAAGGGTATTTGGAATTCTGTCTGGTATTTGCCAAACTTTCTCGGCATTGCAAACACTAACTTGTTTCCCCATTAATTCAGAAGAGGAATTTTACTTCCCTAGCATAGTTCAACTTCACTTCGATCTTCAAGGTAGTCTTAAAATTTCTATTCATGTTTATGCTATTCTAACTATCATTTAATAATGAACAGCTGCACTGTAAGCGAGATTATCACATATATCAGAAGCTTTACAAGCATATGAGAGAAAAAGAGCTCAATGGTTAGCTTCTTGCACTGACAGAATCTGGTGGAGAAATAAAACAGAGGAGTTGAACTGAGCAGCAGTCCGCTTAGGTATGAGAACACCTTTAAAATTTCATCTCTAACACCACCACCACAAACCTAATCCATTAATGCTACACAGTCTTACAGAGCAAACAGCTAACATACCTAGGGCTTTAAGCCACTGCTGTTCAGACTAACTAGGGCTGACACGTCACAAAACGAGTAGAAAGAGAAGCCCTGGCCTGGGGACAAATACAGTTTCCTCTAGTATTTTAGGAAGAAAAACTTAACATTCTCCTATTCACTAGGCATAACAATATGAAATAGTTGGGATTCAAATTCAGTCAAACCAGCTCAAATCACCATGAAGAGAAACTACTAGAGGAGACTAGCAAAATCATGGCAGGCACTCCCATCTGTAGAACAAGACTACAGGTTTTCCTAAAAAGATATTTCCATCACAAACTGCGTTAGATGGAATATTTGAGAAATGTCACTTAACTATGAAATACAAATGTCAGAAAATTAGGTAACTGTAATTAAATGTATTAAAAAATTATCACTTGTTAGTTACACTTGCACAATTAAGATAATACAAAAGCGCCACAAATGTGATAAATCTTTGGACCTACATAAAAAAAAAAATAAAGGACGGGGCACACTTGTCCATACACTGGGGATTAAGATGTACTTAATGTTGTTTTGATGTACTTAGAGAACATCAGTTTTGTGATTGCTTAAAATTAGGTTGAATTGAAACTTATTTTGCATGAGTGGCTTCATTTAGCATGAGTTACTGGAGTACTGTGGCCTTCAGGCACAAACCAGAACTAGAACAGTATTGAACTTCTGCTTAGTCATATTGAGAATGCAACAAAACTAACCAAAATCAAAGCTACATCTTTGCAGTCATCTTACTGAAGGACAGCAGAAGACAAAGAGTCTCACAGGGAAGATGTACAGAGCCAATGAAGACACAGCAGCAGCAAACACCTGAACCTGACTGCTTAAGCCGCTGCACATATGTCACATGAATGGGGTCATTCAACAGACTGCAAGGCCTTAAAAGGCACAGGTAAACCAATTAGAGGAGGATTCCCTTTCCAGAGGCACCCAGCTCAAGTTGTACCATCTGAATAAATTATTCTTATAAAATTCAATGCCTCGAACTCTACTGTGAGAAACTGAGGGTGAAGAAATGAACACAATTCTATTCAGCTGTACTGGTTCTCCAAATCTGACTAGTGGCGAACACACGCTTACTGTCAAAATAGTAACCTGGTAACAACTGTTGACAGTTTTAAAAATGGAATCATGAAATGTACCAAAAAAAGTGAAAGACAGCTTGTTTTGTTTAATGTGTAAGATTACAACACTCGTTTGTCAGCACGGTTTGCTAACCTTTCCTCTAACTTAGGTGATAACAACAAGCTCTAGGGAAGCTGAAGATTCAGCATCCTGCACTCACGTTGCAAACTAATAAGGGATGTTGGATTTTGATAACAGTAACACTCCACCAGTTTCACAATGATGTGTGCAAATACTTAAGTCAGATGGTACTATTAGTCCTTTTGTTATGGTGCATATTCCTGGATGTATGACTCTAACCTGTCCCATCTAGACAGTAAAAATCCCAAAGCATGGTGCTAAAATTCATCTCAAAGTACCACACAATGACACCATTTCAAATGTACCAAAAGGCTTCGACAACTTGAATAATTTCTGATCTCTGTCCTTTCTTAAAGAAAAGTTAAGACATTAATGGAACATCTCACAAAACTAGAATTAAACCTTTAGTTACAGCTCGAAGCACTGTTAACTAAGTTTACTAATAACATGAAGAAACTTTTCACCTGGATGGTTTCCGAAAATACACACCCCAAAGCTTAACATCCTAATATCAGACGGGCTGGAAGTCAGACATGCATCACACAGATGCTGTTTTGTGCAAATGCTGTCTAAGGAAATCTGTAGGTATAGTGTGAAGATAAGAGATCTCTGAACTCTACAAGACTGCATAGCAGATGAACCACATCACTCTCAGCAGCTCCTAGTGGTGTTGTCTGTCTATCCCAAAATAGCGAATGCTAAGGGTTCCTTCAAGATAGTATTACTACATCAGGTGAAACGTGTGAGTCTCATGAAGATTCACAAACGTATCTACCACTCCAATGCAAGAAAAATTTTAAAAAGTGAAATATTAAATCTTAACTTTCTCGTCTCCTCATACAGCTAGTTCTGTGTCTTGTCCTTCTTTATCAGAAGTAGTATAGGAAAGTTCTTCTATACCCAAGCCACCTAAATATTCTAATGTAGAAAATATTGATAAAATTTCTGAAAAACCACTAAGTACCTATTATTTTATACTAGGTAAGTACTGAAGCCCTTAGTAGCACCTTTTTAAGCACCCATCTGCCTTGAAAAATCCTCCTTATATGACAAAGGAGATGAGACTAATATAGCTATCACTTTAGGATAGGCATCCAAATTACAGGTTTATATTACTAAACAGAAAATTAAGAAAAATTCAAGAAAAAAAAAATCACTCAAGAAGTCACTGGTCTGCATTTAAGCTTTATATTAATAATGAACTGTAAAATATGTGATTTTAAAAAAACCCACAAAAATCAACCACCCCCAAACTTACTTGCTGTGACAGTGCAATAGCAAATCGATGATAAACGTTTGCCATGCCTTTTCTTTACTGAGTGCATCCAGTGCCGTTGGAATCAAAGCAAAACACAAGGTCATCACCTCTAATGCTTCACAGCAAACTTGTTCATCTTCCATGTCTGGTTCATTTCCTGCATTCGTCTATGAAAATAAACAAGAGAGTGCAAAGTGGGTATAGAAAAAGATCCCGAGAAACCAAACTGACTCGAAGATATACAGACTAAACAGAAACAACCACAACTTTATACACTAAGCGATTATCAGTGCCAAGTATTTAAACCACTGTACTCACATGTGATTCTAACTACTATATGGGATGACCTGAACTTCCAGTAATGTGCTTCTCAAAGGACAATTCTGTACATGAACTTAGGGATTCAGAACTTAAACAGAAAGCTTGTAGGCAAAAGTTACATCAAGTAGTACTGTTGCAGTCTTTTGTTAGTATCTGGGCTTTGTTTGGGTTGTTTGGGTTTGTTTTTTTTTTTAAACAGAAAAGGGTCTTATTTAAAATTTTTAATATTACAAATTTCCGTGTTTTTTATTTATCACATCTCAAAAAGCCCCAAAAGAAAACCAACCCAACCACCTCAACTTATTTAATGCAGTTCTCAGAGTGGCAGAAGCAGATATTACTACTACCGCCTAAGCTCAAAAAAGAAGTGTTGCATTTTGCTGAAGTAAATATTATTTCTTTATTTTTCACTTATTTGTAACAGCTTATACACTAAGAATAAAACTACCCTATATATTTTTTTACCTATTAGGCAAGTACTGATAAGTATTAAACTTGATTTTATTAAATGAACAAGTGAAGATGCTTAAACAAAAAAAATTGTTTAAAAAAATCACGGTCAAAATACAACTACTATTTCCTACAACTGTAAGCAACATTCATTAAACATGAGGCGTGTGATTCATAGCAATAACATAACCTCTATAACATAACTCCAAACACTTTACTTAAACCACATGTGAAAAATGTGAAGATGCTTTACATACTTACACAATAGAAGAAAAAAACCCAAATATAAAGGATTAACAATTTGTTTTACCAGTGCTTCAGTGCTCATTTCAGATAAATCAGCTAGTTTCTCATTCTAGACTGCACATGTGCTTTTAATCATTTTCTGCAGAACAGACCTTTTAAATTTGAAGACTAGAAAAAACTAGCAGAGCAAGCAACGCTTATTTCTTCTTTACATAGCGAATCTAACTGGGATGAAAGCGTATTGCAACAGCTTAGAGAACTGGTGCATTTTCAACTGACAGCAGATTCAAGTCACAACTGATTAGTTGCCGAGAAAAAGAATTTGCAATGGAAAATTAGTGTGGTATGAAAACTGGCATATACTAGCCTCTGAAACACACCAGGTACATACCTACAAGCTTACCACACTCTAAGCCTCATTTGGTTGACACTGTACCTTTTTGTAAAGAAATGAACAGGTATATAGAAAAAAAAGTTGTTTATGATCTTACCTTTTCATAGATTTTACTAATTTCTTCATTAGAGCTAAAAACCAGCTGAACTGACCCACAACCTGATGCCCAAACAATTTTTTGTACTGCCCTAATAACGCAGATATCAGGGATGTATTTTGAAGCCTGAAAAATAGAGAAGGAAAGCAACATTAAAATCCAGTTG
>JAOXOE010000001.1:72564852-72582028 GCA_028565055.1 Phoeniculus purpureus
ATAACATCACAATATATTCTAAATTCTCACAACTGTATCTTGTAGAAAGTCTGTATTCTAAAGTTTAGCACAGATTTCTTCCTTAAATAGGAAGAATAAAATTATTATAAGCATTTGTACTGCACTCATGTAATATTTCACTTTTAACTGACAGCATCAGGTATGTTATTACATTACAGAATCTTAAATCAGGAATTACAAGGAATTGAGCACGTTTTATAAACAACTAGCAACTATTTGATTTTGATTCAGACTTAGCAGAAACAACCAACTTCACTGCTAAAACATTCTTGTTATGGGGAAAAAAAACCCTCAACAAACTTCCAAGCAAACATGTGGAAGGCAGCTAGCCTTTAAGTAAGAAGTTCAAGTTATTTTAGGGTTTGTCACCACCATGTACCATTGATTTACTGTACTAGCTGGCAGCTAGCTAGACAAATTGATGCTTGTCAAGTATGTGACTGTTCTTTATTAAAGTTATACAGGGTTTAAAATTAGTAAGAACATAACCCATGTATCTTATGAATGCAGAATCACTCTTCAGCTTTTTGGGTATGATCTGAGTTAACATTCTGTAGTTTCTAGTGATATCCATACATTACTCAACATTCCAAACACCTTTATTTATAATTCGCAGCGATTTCATTTATCTAATGCTCAGAATTAAAAACAAACAAAAAAAGACTGTAAGCAGCCTAGTTAATAAGCCAGCTCCATCAGAAAACCTGAACAATCTGCATTCTTACTACTGACATGGACAGTAGTTACAAGAAAACTAAGAGGTATTTAAAGTGTCACAAGCAAAGCAACCTTACAGAAACAGCATCACATGAAACACGTAACACAGAAAAGGAATATTTTTTTTTTTTACAACTCATTGTGGTTTTAAAATTTTGAAGTATTAAAATTTGTTTACGATTTTTTTGCTTATGGAAATCACGTCAGATTCATCATTTGAAAATTTGTTGAGGCCAGCTAGAGTCTTTGACCATCAAAACATGACAAGAAAAATAAAAGGCAAAGCACAATATATATCACATTTAGACCTACAGCAGTTCCATAACTTCTTAAGATTATAGGCAATACTTCAACAGCAATACTGTTACACAAATTCCAATTATATTGTATATTGTGATGTACAATGTAAGTATATTGTGATGTACTCTGAGAAAGCAAAATTATTTATTAATTAGAAGTCCTCTGAAACAGCCAAAGTATAATTAAAACCCTTTCTTCAGTAGCTGTATCTTCTGTAGAAGAAATTTAATTCAGAGTTCAATGGGCTGATTTTACATGTAAAATCATATATGGATACAACACCACCACTAATGCAAGGTAGATGGTTCCGTCTTGCAGTCTAGTACATTGTGTGTTCTTCAGACACTGCTCTCTGTTCAGAAGAAATAGTGTACTTTCCAACATTGAAACTGTAATACTAGACTACTTGTGTTTAGGCAGATCAGAAATGTTTTGGAGATAGCTTTGCTGAGATACCATACAGCACTGAAAATATTCACTGCTTCCACATTAGAAAAGGAAGGATCCTGATCTGTCATGGATGAGGAAGTTGCAGCTTCCATTTCAGTTTCTGCTGTATTCAGAATACAGAAATTATTCACTAGTGTGACTCATAATTGCAAAACCGAATGGGCTTGGGTCATACCATACACATAAGGCTATTACATTTGCAAAGCACACTGTTTAACCTTACCAAGCTCCACAACCCAATTTCTTCCATGTATCATTAACGCATTTTCAATATATAAAGACAAAGTGGCAACAATTTCAGCATCTGATAACAATGCTCAAAATTTGAAAACTCCTTCCTTCCTCCACATGCCTTTTCTGTTCCCTCTTCAGAAAGAAAATGTTACTCCAAAGCCAAAACACAAGAGACCCAGAAGAGAAGTATCACAAAAACGTCTTCAAAATACCCACTAACTTTATAAATGTTTTACATAAAATTTCTGAAGTTCTGATCTAAGTGCAATGATACCCCAGTCAACTAAAGAGTGACTGTACAGAACCTGCCTAATTCACTCTTCATACTGTTAGACACTGAATTTCATAATTGCATGTGAAAACAACTCATTAAATACTTCTAAGTAGTCATAAGCTTATGAACTGTATGAACATTACCTAAAATGTTCCGTGACATTTTAGAAGGAAAATCCACAAAGAAATAAATTTAAGACTAAAAAGGAAAAAAAAAAAACTACAAGAAAAAAAGGTGATACAAAAAGGAATTCACTAACCTCATCAGATATTTGCTGTGCAAGACGTATTGCTACATTTCTTAGCATGCATTCTGAAGTTGGATTAGGAATGTTTTGTAGGGCATTTTGTAGCACCACTGCCTGGTCATGCGTAGCCTGGTTTATCTGGAAGAAAAGTATTTCTTATACTTATTTTTATGTGGAAAAACGAAAGCAAGAAGATAAGAAAATCTGAAGTTACTTGCTAAGGTTTAGCAGAAGTAGGTAAGACCTTGGAAGGACTACTTACAGAAACAGCAAAAACAAAGAGAAACGAGCCCCCTCAATTTCAAATAGACACTATCACATCTGAGGACACTGTATGTGACAGTTTGTGATCACAGAGTACAAGTAGAGAAGAGAGGCAGTTGTTCAAAAGCACTTCGTTTTGGGGATTCGTTTACTGATCGGATTATTTCAGGTTAACAGACTGTTTAAGATTTACAACGTCTCCTTCCCTCTCTTCTCTTGATGTAAAAAAGAAACCCTCTAATAAAACAACGCTTCTCTCTGGATTAGCCAACAGTGTCTGAGAGCACCTATCTGGCATGTTCATTATAGCTGAAATATACATTTTAAACACTTGAGTTGGAGCACTACTGAACAATTCTGTTTAGATTATTGCTCCTGTTCTTTATCATACTTTCACAGCAGAACCAGCAGCAAGACAAGTCTTTATCTTTTATGTACTGGTTTGAGCAGAGTGTCTTTTCCTGACTAACCAAACTTACATCATCAATAAGCTATAGGAAGCTGACTGTAAAAGACGAAACTCAATATATCAGGATCTATGTACCACAATACTACACTTAACAATACTTGATTCAACTTTCTACAAAAGCAAAGAAGAAAAAGAAGTTTTAAAAGGTCCTAGTGGCACCAGCAGACCTGGAAGACAGCAGACACCTAACCACAGATACTTCATTCTCTTAAGTACTGATAGAAAGCCACGATAGAAACTTAGACTTTGAACTCATTTAAGACAGATGAAAGGCATTTACAAATCTCAGATCCATCCCAAGGTATAAGCTTACTGGTATTGCAGCAATAAAGAGTATCAAGACCAAAGTCCTTCAAACCAGATGATGATGACAAGAATAATCATGTTTTTTCCAGCAGATCAGTTAATAGTAGTTAGATGTCTGTATCACTAAACAGGGAATGTCAGTAGTTGTGGAAATGTGACTACCTCCTAAGTGGTCAGAATAAATCTGTTTCAAACAGCATTTCAAGACTGTTGTTTGAAAGATTACTTCAAGATTTAAGTGATGTTTTCTATGTTCCAAACTGTCTTTTGATTAGTTGTCATGAGAAAACTCATTTTAAGTAGATGAAGAATAGGTTGGCAAACACAAACACGTTTGCTTTAAGATTTACTATTATATTCTGATGCAAAACATACAAAGAGGTGAAGACCACCCTTTTTCACTTGTCAGTAATTCTGATTTCCTTGAAAAAGACTGAATCAGGTATCTTACAACAGATGAAACTAACCAGAACAGTTAATAATTTTGCAAATTAAATGAGAATGTATTTCTCTGCTTCAGACACCAACCTTAGTAAGTATTTTGTAAGAAAAGTGCTCTCAAGTGGGACTCTCTCTATATTCTTCAATATGGGCCAACAGCTCAAGCAATCACTCAAGACGGAACTTACAAAAGGAAAAAAAAGGCTGAAGATCCCGGAAGCAAATAGCTGAGGAAGACAGCATCGAATTCTAGTTTTGGGGCCTTATGCTGTATGCTTACTGTAAGAGGGGTGAAACCAAATCTTGACGCACATATTTGTCCAGATGTAGAAAAACTAGCTAGCCATAATAAAAATCTGTAAAATCTACTTCTATAGACATGGCAGATCACAGTTCAGAACACCCGTTTCATACTTTCCCTTTCCAACTCTGATGAACCTTAGGGTAGGACATCTTTCAGCTACCAATACTTAATTTGCAAAGTACCTAGCCATTCTCTGTAAGAATTTTCTATAAGCAGTGGACAGGATGAGGTATCCAGCAAGGATACCTCATACCCAAGGAATTAAACGTAATCGTTGGAGTTGAAAGGGACCTCAAGAGATCATAAAGTCCAACCCCCCCCAGCCCACAAAGCAGGACTGCCTAGAGCACATGGCATAGGACTGCATCCATTTTGAGTATCTCCAGAGAATGAAGCTCCCCAACCTCTCTGGGCAGCCTGTTCCACGGCTTTGTGACTCACACTGTAAAGAAGTTTTTCCTTATCTGTGAAACTTGTGTTCCAGCTTGTGCCCAGTGCTCCTTGTCCTGTCACTGGGCACAACTGAAAACAGACTGGCACCATTCTTCCTATAGCCACCCTTCAGATACTTTTGTGCAGACAGAGGGCTGGCACATCTCAAGTCACTTCCCTGGTTTTACGCTCTGATTATAAACAGGAGAATACAAGAAATTCAGAGTCATGTTCTTCTGCTCCGAAGAATCAGAATTTACACATAGGATAGACGTACTTGAAAATGGAAATGTACCTGTACTGATAAATCAAGCAAACTACTGGAAAACATACAAAGAGCAAGCAGACTTCACACCTAACTTTTCTACATTCAGAAAGAAACAGTGCTTGTTTAGTAAGTTTTTTTAGCATCAGACAATATTATTAATTTCAGAATTACCCTGAGTTCTTGACATGCAACTCACTCAAACAGATTGTCAGTCGAGAGGACAGATGCCTGCTGCAGACAATATATAAAAAGAGAGTACTTCTTATGTGGAACAAGGAAGGTTTACATTACCGGTGAAATTGTACTTGTGCCTTCCACAACAGGCTGACAAGCTTCTGCCACAGCTCGAACGTGGCCATATCCAATTGCTGTTAGCAACAATTTGGCTATTTTCAGAGCATTCAGGTAGGCACCCCTTCGAGTCTCCATATCTGCATTTGGCAGGAAGTTATTTCTAGTCAGCATGCTCAATACAAGAGGCAAACCACCACTTTTTAAGAAGTTGTATTGGAAGTCACTGGCATCTTCTCCCAGAGGTGCACTGGCAGGCATTAACAAGGCATAAACTACCTACAGGACAAAACACAGAGTTAACCAAGGGAAAAGCAGTAGCCTGAATACAGATGATTGAAAAATGACTATCCTGGACTACTACTAAACAATGTTTTGACAGCATTAGCCACAGACCAGTTTATTCTAGTGAATTGTTAAGTATTTTCAATTATTAATCTCCCATCAGAATTCAATCTTAGGCTTTCATAACATTATAGAAAGTACTATAACACTACATAGAAAGTACTTTAAAGAACAGACAAAACGTTACAAACCTCTGTTAGATACAGCACTTGTGAGGCAGAAGGACCGAAGAATAAAGAATCAAGGGATGGACTAAGGCTGCTTTCCCCAAGCTTTGCATGATCTAAACAAATAGCTCTCAGTTTCTCAACTGTAGTGTTGTCTGAAACAAGAAAACGAGCATCTTATGAACAAAATTACTCCAGAACAAGACAGCAGTATTTACAGTTATAAATCTAAGAAATTAACTGCATCAGCAAAAGTTATAAAAAAAAGTAACTGACAATCTAGATCAGACTATGAAGCGTTCTACAATGGTTACTTCTGCCAGTACAAAACTTACCTTTTAAAGTAGTGCTACAAAACCTCTTCTCCCCATTTGCATTGTGGCACTGAACCCCTGTACCAACTGCAAACTATTGAACTTTGTATGACACACAAGAAAGAACTAATCAGGAAACACATTTACAAGCCTAACAAGGATACATACAAATTACATACTAATTAGAGTATCCTACCTTCACTTTTACGTAACAAATGATAAATTATTACACAATATATTACAAGATAAAACAGGATAAAACTGAGTTTTACCTGGCGGCATGAGCTTCATAAGAACACGGGCTCCATCTCTAAGAGGTGGCATATTGAGGCTACTCCCTAAGTCTGCAACTTGCCACAGGAAGGAGATGTATCGAGGATGCAATGACATGATCTTAAAATAAGCAAATAACACCCCGATAGAAACTGTTAGTTAAAGACAAAGCACAGGGGAAAAAAAATACTTTTGAACTGTTCATTTCAGAACATGCTTACCACTCCAGGCAAGCAGCTTTCAACTTCTGGATTTGGCCCATCACTGTAGTGATTGCCATGGTTGCCAGGTGAACCAGTTGAAGAGTCAGAAGAACTATCCGGACTTGAGGGCATATTAGAATTTATCTGTGTAAGCTTAGCTGTAATTAGCTGAAAAACACAACCACAGTTTTAGCACCATGCAAAAATGGTAATTCTTTACTGAAGAATCTCTTATAAGGTTAATGGCATAACACAAGGAGGATGACCTGAAGTATCTGACAAATAAAAATGATCCCATACATGGCATTTTTCAAGCATTTACACAAAGAAGAGATCTTGATCCCACACAAACAATCAACCCGCACCACTTACCGTTTTATCTTTGAGATTCAACTGCCCAATTAATTTTCTGTCATCAGCAGGATCCACCAGCTCACCACCGATGAACAATTCTACTTTTGTGTGTGCACTATTGGCTTTAATACGGTTGAGAATACAACGCCGTACTTGGCCAATTGTGTCGTTTGTATGAGACCAAATATCCAAATCTTCCACCTGCCGGCCTTGGTTTGGAAAACGAACTACCAATGTGATATGTTTACCACGGAAAGCTCTGCAAATAAACAAAACGTATAAAGTTATTTTCAGCCTTATGCCACACTTTATTTCTCCTGCTTTGGGGGGCATATAGTTCAACAACTAATCTTTACACCCCAGCATGAGATTTACTGAAAGCTCCAGGAATGATGCAAACGTAACATACATAGAAACTTTCAAGAAGTTCCACTCCGCACAACTGCGTTAGAATTATGGTCATTACAGACAGGTTAGAAAGATGGACAAAATTTGTAAAAGTCTCTTAAGAAGTTTCAGATCTTTTCTTTGGCTTGTAATTTTATGATCAATACACATAAACAAAGTTCAATCAGACTTGCAAGTACTGAAAGAGCCATCAGGTCACCAAATCCTAATGTATTCTGTCAAAAGTTGTTAAAATTTTTATACTACAATTCCAATTTTAAAAATCAGAAAAAAATTAAAAAATAAAGATTAAAACAAGGAAATATTGCCACATCAGTAGTAATCACATTGTGCAATTGCAGGGAGTTCACTACAAAATATGTGCCCAGATAACCCAATAAACTAATCCAGAGCAACAAAAGGTGGCAAAAATTCCTCAGAAAAGATCTTGCTAACAAGGCCTATGAAAAAGCTCATCTAATTAAATAGCAGCCCACATAAAAAAAATGTTCCTGCAATCAACAATGTAATTTAGGACTAACCAATCCGTATGTGCAACAAAAATTATGAGGAGCACTGGAAATCACCGACACATCATGAAGAAACTGCAATCTCTTAGATTTTCTTGACAAAAAAAGGCATTTAAGTAAGAGGACAACAAACACCCACCGTATCTAAAAATGTATGAGCTGCATCATAAATCCATGGCAATCACGATGTAGTTCTTATTTATTTCCGAGACTCTCTTCCCACAGAATGCAACTACTAAGACTAGAACTTTTAATCAATATTCTCTTTTGCTTTCCTTTCTCATGAAATAAGGTATTTTGTTTTTACAAACTTCTACAAAACACTGCATTTAGATGCTTCACTTTGCTTTGTACCAAAGAGAATTGATGAAGGAGCAGCTAGGATTTAAGTTTTTACTCCATGAGAAGTGTAAGAGTGAAGGTATAAAGAAAATAATTAACTAAAACAGCATTTCAAAAGTACTATTCTCTCTTCTCCTTTCCACAAGAAACTTACAGAATATTTCACTTAAAGATAGTCCTAAATTTAAGATTGCAAAGTAAGATCAGCATCTGTGTAAACAACTCTGGAATTGACACTGTGATTTTGGTACGATAGGACTATGAAAAAAACACGCTAAAATGTTTTCATTTTTCTAAATATCATTACAGAACGGTACTGCTTTTAAATAACTGTCTGAAAAAAAAGCAAAACCACCCAAAACAATATCGCGCTAGTTATAGAACAAAACACCAGAAGCAAGTTCATTCTCTGGCCTGTTCTCCTTTTCATGTACGCTTCTATTTGTCCAACTTTTCAAATGATTGTTTTTACTACAGATTATAGTTTCATGTATTAGCAAAGAAAATGCAATTTTGAAACTCTATAAATACATTCCCTGAATAGAAATCCTGTAATAAAATGCAAAAATTCAAGTTATAAGTAATATTATAGAAATCCAAAAGCACAGTAGTCCATTTTCACACATACCTTGACATAGGTAGAATAGTTCTCTCCTCATGGTAATCACTGTCACATTCATTTATATACTCTCTTAAAACAGTCAACACTCTCACCATTCGTATTGCTTCTTGTCTTGCACAGTTGATACTGTCTTTATCTCCATCCAACACACATAATGTATCATAGGAGGCTTTCAGACGATCAAAACAGGACTGAATGAAGTCTTCATGAATCACTACCTAATTACATTTAAAAAATGGTACAAGAAACATCAAAACCTGTATTTTCAACCGGATAATCCAATGCTGGAAGTTAAAAAATCCACACACACCAGAGCCAGGTTAAGTTCTTCTATAAAGATGTTTATTTCCACTTTAGAATGAACTCCCATTGATAAATAGCTGTAATTTTAGTGTGTGCTTCAAAAATTTTGCCCATGCACCCTCAAACATATAAACCAATTCTCCAGATAAATGCTTTCCATACATTAATTCAAACAGATTTTGAGCTAGATTCAGTATAGTGGCAACTGCAGCAAATCTCTTCCTTCTACCTGACACTTCCTTGCTCCTGACCTAGAATGCCATATAACTCATAGTACCACTGTACAAAGTTTGCAGTGTTTCCAGGTAGTGGCCTGCTATAGAAATGTTAACAGTTGTAGCTAGGCACAGTGAAACAAAAAAAACCAAACAACTGTGCGCATGCTAAGCAAAAACTTCCAACACTTCCTGGAAGTGTGAGATCTAACCATGTGGAGATGCACAGATCTATACATGCTTAGTAAGCCCAGACCTATAACAAGAAACTCATAGCCCATCTGCCACTACAGTAGTATAAAGCTTGAATGCACCGCCTCAATATAGCAGACTGGCAGCTCTGAAGACTACAAGTGTTGTTGAGGACATCCCACCCCTCACATTTGAGAAATCCCAACCATTCACTTCCTCTGACCTTTCAGAAACTCATTATCTCTTCTCTCTGTTCACTGAAGTGCACCTACCAGCAAATATTAATGCAGGGAATATATTTTATTTGCTAGAGCCCAGCTGGACCATTATATGGAAACTCTGTGACCCTTTGTAAGGGACACGACATAGAAAAATATTAGATCAGCTTGTGCAAACACTCAACGGACTCATCCACTGAAAATACTAGCACAAAACCACCACAACTGGAAGTTCAACAGAAGGCTTACGTAAGTATATGATATGAACTATTTTCTCAGCAGAAAGTGCCACACAGACCAATTTAATAGGAAAAAATTATCAGAGTTCAGTCTGCTAATATCAGAAAGAGCTCTTAACTCTGCATCTGACCTGAACCTGATAGCTGGACTCATGAGTATACTCATCAAAACATAAAAACACCATTATGTTTTCAAAGCATTTAAGTATCAAAGTAGCACCAAAATGAATTTTATCACTGTTGTTCTACCATATTATATTCTAGTTTTTCCTGTTGCTTGTTTGGTTTTTTACCTGATTAACTTGTAACCTTGGGCCAAGATTAGTATAAATCTCTTTAAGAAGATCTATTGCTCTGTTTGCGATGTCATCATTTCCCTGAATCACAACCTAGCATAATGAAACAAAACAAAACAGCATTAAAACATCTTAAAATCTTCCAGTGCAAAAGTAAAACCAAAACAACTTCATAAGTATCTTGAAACAATGTCTAATTATTTTATAAGGCAAAAGTGACTAAAAATGCTTAGTTACAAAACATAATGAATACAATTTAATTATGAGTCAAAACTAGTTTAAAGGAGTTCAGAATTAGCAAAAAAGTCAATGTTTTATAAACAGAACTAGCATCTATACATTAATCTTCACATTACATTTCCATTTTCACTAGCTGCAGAAAATAAGAAGTAGTTTTTCAGATCCCTAGATGATCTACATCACCAAAGATTTAAAAACAGAATTTAAAAATATTTAAATGGCTGAGAGTTGGTGGAAGAGTGGACAAGCAAAATAGTTTTGCTTCTAACCTGATAAACTCAATTTTACTTAGCACCCAACCAGGTCTGACAGCAATCCTTTACAGACAGCCCTTGCGGGATGCAGAGCTGAAGCTTCCTGAGTTCTGTCATGCTGCCAAATGGCAGGGCAGATCCAACTAATCTGATTCCCACAACAAAATCATGCTAGTATTGTGTGGGCACTCTGTACACAAATACTGTGTGAAAACTTATTTGTATAAAAATTGTGATTTACTTTGGTTTTAACTATTGTCACTGTGATTAAAATACCTCTCTCTTCAAGAAGTCACAACCAAACCTAAAGACTGCTGCTTTGTATATGTCATGTTTCACAAAACACAGCCATGATAATCACACCACAGTGAGCTAATATGGGTTGTAACACAGCTCTTGAAAACTAGAAATACTCTGAAAACATTGTCAGATCAGATGTTCACGTTTTTCACCCATGTTCCTATTGAAAATTTATAACTATGCTTAGGCAACTGGTTGTGACTATAACAATCAGACTGGTGATCACTTGTTCTAACCTAGAATCACTCCAGTTTACCATACTAGTAGCTTATGAAGTACACAAACCACAGCATAATTCTGAGAGACACCTACAGTTAATTCACCTGGAATGATCCTACGAAGAGTACAGGCAAAATTTTAACTTCATGTGCATAAAACATACATACTTGAGGTTTCTAATAAATTCAAACCTGCAAAGTTATCGACTTGCATATTTGCTGAGAAGACAGTGGAGTCAATATCCAGGCATTTAGTTTGTGAAAGCATCTTTTTCTAATTTCAGTCTATAACTAATAAATCACACATTACTAAAAATGTAAAAAGAGACTGAGAAAAACTGAGAAGTAAAACTTCTAGATGTTTCCTCCTATTAACTCACCCTCCAAAGGTAGTCTAATCCTATTAACTCCAGATCATCCATCATATAGGCTCGTCTCTTTGCTACTAGCTTTCCTTCTCGACAGTTCACAGCTTTGAAGAAACGTTCAAAACATTTCATTCCATTTTCTGTTAATAGGGAAGGATCCAGCTGAAGCACATTATTTTCAAAGAAGTCCTTATTAATGTCAGGGTCTAAGTCTGGTTCGTCCCCCATTAGTTTCGAATACCATTTAAAACAGGCTTCACGATCACAAAGATAAACTGCGTTTTCAGCTAAACATTTCCATATTTGCTTCGCCTGAGGGGCACAGAGCCACAGCTGACCATCCTTCAACAAAAATCTTGAGCAAAACAAAGAGACAATTAACACCACTGTCTGTTAGTAGACATCTAGAGTTACAATTCAATAAACAGTACAGACACAAAGGTGAATATGCACATTATACATCTATATATCATAAGCATGACCCTGAAAAACTTACTGACATCATCACGCCACTCATAATTAACACCATGATGCGTTATTAAGTCTGAATGGATCATGACCTCATAGCCCAAATAAAAAAGGCATAGAATTCAGCAAAAAAATGTTTTAAAGAAAAATACCAAGCATTATTAACACATTATAATGAACACTACACATGTCCTAACTTTAACTACTTATATTGAGACCTATTTCTAAACTATTTAATTATTTCTGCAATCACTCACTATGTTTTTGTACTCCCTTTTAGCAAAATCACAAAATAAAGTATCAAGTTTATGGAACAGAGCCAGAAACCAGAGTCAATTAACTGGATTTTTTTCTTTTATTTTTCTTACGTTCATTTAGTAAGTTTTACATTTTTAATATTAAAAAATTAAGAACATTTCAAGAAGAACAAACGATACACATTCTTCAGAATTAATTTTTCCGATTGAAAGTATTTTGTAGATAAAAGAAATCAGAGACTAAATTACGGCACTGATTTTCAGAAATTTATACGCACATATTCTACACTGGACAGCCATGTGACAGTGAAGTCCTTCAGCAATGAACTTAAATTTAAGTAATTTAAATGATTTAACATACGGGTGTCACAAAATAAGTCTGCAATCCACATGCTATTGTGTAATTTCATTAAACACCTGTTTAACACTTACATAGACTAAAAGGCATCAACATACTCTGACTTTGTGGTAATCAAGTATCTTTTGTTTTCTTAAACAGTAGCTGGTCAAAAGTAATTCAAATAACTTATCCAAATTCTTTCCAAGATTGAGTTGCTGAGAACCTAAAATCAGTGTCTGACAGAGTATGTCAGTTTATGACTGTGGATTTAAATCTGATGTTGTATAACAAATAAGGACACGTGGACATACCCTACATGGAATATTTTTGATTTTCAGCTGAGTTACCTCAAAATGTACTTAACTGCATCCACATGCACACTGTATTCAAGATACCAGGGTTTTGCACATAGATTAAAAAAAAGCCTATACTAAAATTTTAGTGCAAAATCAGAGCCCTGGATTTCAAAGATCCTCATAAACTTCATTGGAGTATTTCAATGCTAGTATAGAAGTCCTGGGAAAGAAAACGAACCACAAAACCAAATAAAAAAAACTGTCTGAGTTTTGAAAGAAGTTAACACAGCAGCTTAGATCTAGACAGGAGTAAAACCAAGGTTTTCCTTTCTCCTTTAAAGTATTCTTACAAAAGTCAAACAATGCTCAAGTTAAAACTAACCGTAAGAAGTTCAGTCGCTCCTGTACTTCCTGCACATGACTATATCTGCTTCCTGGTCTTACAGTTTGAGGATCATATTCACCATGTTCTACAAATATAAAAAGTTTCATTAGACAAAACATTTATAAAAGACACGCTGACTGTAAAAGACATGTCTGAAGACTTGGTAGTCTGAATATAATAAGAACCATTGAAAACGCAATACACTTTCATATACCTTGGTGAAAGTAATTTCAGTAGTCTGCTACTAGTTAATATTTCATTGTAAATTAAAATGGGTATAGGCAAAAACTAATGAGGTCTACAATTAAATCAACAATTATGTGCAGATTCATTATACTGAATAATGAACACATGTAAGTATTAAAGAACAATTAAGAACCTGCACTTTATTTATTTGAATTACTCTTTCCTTATTCACACAGTCCGTTTCAAGTTATAAATCTGGTGGTTTGGGTTTTTTTTCCCCCTCCTATGTTCTGCTTGGTTTAAAACTGAAAGAGAAGTTGCACAAGAACTAAGTATTACAGTCTTAGTACCGTATCTGGAACACTAGGATATATTTTCTGTCTGCCCTTAATAAAGCATCCAGTAAAAAGAACTGTTCATCTGAACAGTTCTGAAGCAGCTTTGTCTCAAGAAAGTGCAATTTCATTATTTTTAAATTAGATTCCATTTAAATTATTTGCACACTTCAATTCCTATCATGCTAAAGATGCTTAATTACTGCTTTACTGAGTCATTATAGCTGAGGAGTGGCAGAGCAATGAGATTTTTTTTTGACAGAAGAAAAGAATCATACAAGACATATGCCTAATTCTTCTGCCAAAGTCATCTACAATTTGTCAGTATACAATACTGTCAGAAATAACCTTTTGGTTTTGGAGTTCAGAAAAACCTGAAATTAATAAATAACAGCTCATACTTTAATCATACTTGTAGACTATTTTTGGACAAAGACAACACTGCATTAGAATATGGTTGTTGATTTTGTTTCCCTCCCAGCCTGAGGCCAAACCCCAGATTTAATAGCTTGCCAAAGTCCAAAAGAGAATCACAGAATCATATAATCTAAGCTATCCATACAATTAAGATGCAAAGTGCATTACAAGTGGAATTGTCCTTTTGTATGTGTTTATCAAAGTTTAAGAGCACTCCCAACAGCTTACAGAAGCAACATGAAGTTGCCCAGTTTTGGGCTCCTCAATAGAAGAGAGACATTGAGGTGCCGGAGCAGGTCCAAAGAAGGCTGATAAAGGGTCTGGAGAACAAGCCTTACAAGGAGTGGATGAGGTAGCTGGGGTTTAGTCTGAAGAGACCTTATCACTGTCTACAGCTACCTGAAAGGAGGTTGTACACAGGTGAATATGAGTCTATTTAACCAACTGAGAAGTGACAGGACAAAAGGAAACGGCCTCAAGTTGTACTAGAGGAAGTTTAGGTTGAACATCAGGAAAAACTAATGAAAGGGGCATCAGGCATTGGAACAGGACACCCAGGGAGGTGGTTGAACTGCTACTCTTGGATGTGTTTAAAAATTGTGTAGATACAGTGCTTGAGGACACAGTTTAGTAGCAGGCTTGGAACTGTTATGTTATTAGTTGGATGTAATGACCTTAAAGATCGTTTCCAACCTAAATGATCATATGATCATTAACTAAGGAGCTCATATTAGGGTAACCCCCCTTCATGTATGCCTGAATAGAGGAATATAGCCACAGTATATAATTCAGCTTTAATATCAGTCTCGCTGACCTATACCTGACTGAAGCTATCATCTTCATGTAGCATCACTATTCAAACAAGTCTTCAAGGACATATTTTAGTTATTTTTTTAAATCAACTATTCCAAAATTAATTTCCAAATGAAAGGTATTCAGGCAACTGACCAAAGCACTGGAGTCCTTAAAATGTGCAATTATCCTGCCCTATTTGAACTCCTACATAACATACTGCATCATTTTTGAGATGTAACTGAAAGGCTGGTAGGATGTTAAAATGCCAGAGCAGTCCCCAGTTCTAGTCAGTAGTAGATAAGGTGGTGGAGTGCATAAATCTCATCGCATTTCTGTTAGTTTTCTTCTGGACACAAAGTACTGTGGTCCAGTGTAACAAGGAATTTCCTGCCATTCTTCTTCACTGTCCTATTTCTACCGCACTAACTTGAAAGCTATTCTAGAATAACAACTCATCAGTGAAGGGTTGAGTTTAGTCTGAAACAAATGCTATTATCATGTGCTGCCCAAGTTTTGCTGGTAACAAATGCAGTGAGAAAGCAACTGAACAGAAAAGGGAGTTGCACAGCAAAAAGAAACAGTAGTCTGGTGATTTAAAGTCCTTCTCTCTGACAAATTCCACATACTGACATGAAATAGATGTGATTAAAAAAAAAACTCTCAAAGGACTCTACAAAAATTCACAACCAGGAAACAAAAAGAAAAAAAAATAAATCAAAGATTATTATGACTTTCCACAAAAAATAATACCACTTTCCTAAGTAGGATAAGATGATGTTTATCAATCCACAGATAATGAAGAGCTGACACTTCCCCATATTCTGCTGTTAAACACATAGCATTTTCATTTATGTCACAGAATGTCTGCATTTTGAGCTTTTCTTGCCAAATCAGACAACTAAGGCTATCAAGACCACAGATGCTCAAAAAACTGAAAAATCAGCTTACTGTTTATTTCATTATGATAATTCGCTTTTAATTTCATTTTCAATTGGAGAGTTCATAAACTCTCTTAAAGAGTGCAATTTTTATTTTAAAACTTACCTTTAGCGTACTGCCTCATGCCTTCCATATAGGCAGAGAGATTTTCTGCAACCAGTGTAACTAGGGCGTGATTGTGCTGAAGTTGATTGATTAGGTCATGTCGGTAAAACACATGGGGACTTCGCTGAGTTTGGCTGAAATTTAAGTACAGGTGTTATAGCAAAAGTGGGGAAGTCTCACACCTAACAGTTCAGAAAACAATTTAAGGAAATTAATCTTGGATGCAAGTTCCAAATCTTCCTCAAATATCTTTAACAGAAAGTATATTAATTGTCTTAATATTTTTCTGTTTTCTTCTGATATATCAAGAGTTTTTACCAGTTACTAAAAGCAATTAATTTATAAGGATTATACATTTACAGTACACGTGAAAAACAGCAAAGTGAACTCAGCAGCTCAGTAGGCTGGAGGGAGAATACCTGCAGGAAGGCAGAAATAGAAACACCTGCCCACAAACTTCACAGAAAGAGAGATCTCCAGTTGTCGTATGACTACAATATGCAGAACCACAGTTTTTTCCACATCAATCTGACATTATTTTCTAAATTCAGTATTAAACGCTAAGTAGGACTAGGTCAATTTTCAAAATGAAAGATCCTGGCTTTAAAAAACAGTAAAAGAATCCTAGCCAGCAACCACACCAGCTTTTCTCAATGCTTAAGAAAAAACATTGCATGACTCTGCATTTGTTTTTTTTCTAACAATATCTATGTTATTATTTGGACTCAAGGATCTTAAAGTTCTTTTCCAATCTAAATGATTCTGTTACTTTATCTGAAAAAATGTTGGTACAAACATAAAAAAAAGCATATTTAAACAGACTGTATAATCTAGGGAAACCTAGAAAAGTTCCAGAAAAGAAATAACCCAAATAGACAGACTTTAAGTCTATTACAAAGATCTAACAAATGCCCTTAAATAATGCTAGATATATTTAGACTGCCAAAGTAAACTGCAAGAAAGAAAATAAGTATCTTGGGTCCAAACCCCATGTCATGAACACTATCAAATTCTACAACTTAGGGACTAATCATCTCTGCAAAACAACAGTCTACAAACATTTCAATTCCTGTAGATCAGAGACATTATCTCAGCTGTATAAACAATGCAAACTTGACAAAGAGAGAAATAAAAAGGAAAAAGCAGGATGCATGGTGGGAAGATGAGATGACACACATGAGGTGTGCAGACTTGGAAATCCCTAAGGAATTAGTCCATGACCTGCTGAGCCACTTGGACACCCACAAGTCCATGG
>JAOXOE010000001.1:72598281-72625097 GCA_028565055.1 Phoeniculus purpureus
TTATCTGCTCACCTAGCAACACCCCTTAAGGGCAGGTACTTGGGACAGTGTCACCTTCCCCCAGGACAGGTCACTGCAGGGAGGGGGTCCTCTCAAAGCAACAGAACGTTTTCTTTTCTTCATGAAAGCACAAATCTGTAAATTCTGGTCATTTTCAAACTACAACATGTCCCAAAAGTTCCAGCAATTCAAAAAAGACACAACCTAATCCCAACCTGTATGGTCCCATATCTTAACTCCCCTTCTCAAAGTATGGAACATACATGCTACAGGGTACCTCATGATTTTACCTATGCGACCATGTGTGGAAAACACTTTTCAGTGCTGGTGGTCCAAACACATGAGTTTCAAGGGAAATTAATCATGAAAGGAGATTCTTCCAGGAAAAACTCTGCTCTAGTTTCCAGTGTGAAATTCCCCATACAGACTACAAGGGCTGATCTTATTTCTGATCCTCTTGAAGGGACTTCTAAGTAATTTTCAAAACAAGTGACTATGATTAAGGTTAGAAGGGCCCTAATCTAATTATGATCAAGATTAGAGGTACATGGTATAGATTGAGGCTGGGCCAGTCACTAGACAGATGATGTCTGTTAACCTCTCTCCCTTCCCAGAGGGAAAAAAGGGAGGGAGACTTTTGGATTACAAAATGAAATTAAAACTTCTTTAATAAGAATAATAAATTACCTACATATAAATAGATACAAACCCAACATTAAACCCAAACCCTTTGAATGGAACAATGTCATCACCAATGAAGCTGTGGGAGATGCTGGAAAAGTCTCAGGTCCCAAACTGGACTCAGTAGCAGACAGGGACCAAAGTCAGGAGCTGGATTCCAGAACTGGATTCAGGAATGTATAGACTGAGATGACAAGCAGAATGGACAGAGTCCTCCTCAGATGCTGGCCACCAAAACACTTAATGACCCTAGTGGTCTCTCATCTTTATACTGAATATGAATATGTCTACGGAATGGAACACCTTATTGGTCAGTTTAGGGTCACCTGTCCTGTCTACTCCTCCCCACAGGCATGACCTCTGACTTACTACGCCCAGCACAACATACAAGATTTAGACATGATCATGGTCTTTACAGAAGCAAGCAAGCACTTTTCTGCTTCCCAACCCTTGGCATAACTGTGAACAAGGGCTATCACCTGTGGAAGCAGACACTGTCTACACAAACATGCTGTTAACTTCAGACAGTGCAGCGAGTTTGAAGAGCCTAAGATTTTTTTTAATCTCTGAACAGAAACAGGTCAACTATAACTCAAATCAAGACACTATATCACATCCCTAAAATACAGCAATCTCTGGGAAAACTGAACAATACTATGGACTGCTAAAACCTACACTGAGAGCAATGAGAGGTGGGAGTCAAACACTTAAATACACATTTAACGAAAGCCACCTGCTTAGTTAACAATAGAGGATCTCCCCGTTGAGCTGGCTTGGCCCAGCCAAACTCTCATATGCTGTAGAAAGGGATAAAGTCCCCAAAGTGCACATAAAGTATATATTAAGGAAGACTGAATTACTGCTTCATATAAAGTCAAACCCATCCACAAGACTGATTTTGGTCAGCACCTGGGTGCACTTAGTGGGTGATGCAGGTGGATGTGAAATTCCAGTATGTACCTCAAGGGAATTTAATTTTGAGTGAGACCAGCCAGTGAATCAAATTGTATGATGTGAATCGTTAAATGTAGCTGCCACTGTAAGTCAGCACTACCACAGCCATAGTATGTAAGAACCCCTCAAATCAATGACGTGTGAATTTTAATGAAACTAAACAAGGGGCAGCAGTAATGGAACTTGAGCTGGCTCCATCAGCTGGCATCTAGCAACTTGAGCAACCCCCAGACCGTGAGCACAGGCCACACCAGACACACCAGCCTTGAGCTGCAGATTGAGCACGTAACAGTTTTGCACCCACTCTCCTGCCCTGAAAGACTGTTATGACAGATGGAGCCACACAGTCATGGATTAAATGAACTCAAGAAACACGTTAGAGGGATGGCATACAGATGAAGAGAATTTCCAAGCACATATGTATAATATAGATGACAAGAAAATAATTGGATCTGGGGATAACAGAGATGCTATAAAGTAAGAAGTAGATAATGTCTTGGGTTTGGTTAGGACCAGGTTAATTTTCATAAGAAACTATGAAGAGCCACAGCAAGGTGGGGGCTCTGAGACATGTCTCTGCCCACGGAAGAGGTTTAGAATTAGATGAATTTTAGTGTCTCTTCCAATATAAACCATCCTGTGATTCCATGATTCTATGATAGGCTAGCCAGGTTGACCCAGCCAATGAGATGTTCAATACCATTTTGACCACTGCCCATTATGTATAAAATGGAAGAAGGGCAAAGTTGTTGCTTAACTTGAGCTGCAGCTGGGTCTGCCTTGGGGGTATTTGCAGCAGGTTCCAGCTAGTAAGTAAGTGTGCTGTGTTTTACTTGTTCTATAGACTGTTTCATTAGTATTGCTGTTATTTATTTTGCTTTCATGTTGTTCCAGTAGGCACTCCTTTTATCACAACTGGTGGGTAAGGTAACATGCAGAAACTGAGTTAAACATTTGAGAATGAGACTGAAACCACCCAGGCATATTCTCTGAAGAACAGAAGGGTCATTAGAGCACAAAAATTCAAAAGCTGCTGACTATTGACCTAGGCTGGATTCACACCAATGACTTAGAGGTGAAAAACTCTGTCCGCTCTTACCAATCCCATGAGCAATCAATCCCCTTATATCCTACACCTGGACTGTTAGATGGATTGTCACAATAGCAGCAGATCTGGTGGATCTGTGCTCTAATTAACACAACATTGTATGATCTTAGCCAGCTGTGTCTAAAATGAACAAAACCAAAACTATATTTTGTCCTAACAAAGGGATCAAGTCAGTAAGATATTCTAAACTTTATGGGTTTTTATTTTACTCTCCCCATCACCACAGAAGTGAATCTCTAAGAGTTGAGATATCAACACTCTGAGACTGACTTCCTGAAGAAGAGGCTTTTAAAGGAAGACTAAAAGGTAAACCTGAAATTGCTATGAGGAGTGAGAATGTCCACTTTAACTCCATGCTCAGGCTTTGTCATTGCATTCAAATAAGCTTAGCTAAGAGCAGCAGTAACAAAACTATCATTGCTAAGGCAGTGTACAGGTTAGTTCTCTCTTAGAAGACAGAAGTACTGCACAGCTGAATTGTCATGACAAGCCTTAACAAGGTTGTTTGGTTTTTACACACTCAGAATTTGGATTCAGAACTGTTATGTCGAGTAGATACAGAATGTTAACCAGCTGTAATATTCACTTTAAATACCAAAAATCATGATGCATTTATTTTGAACAAGCAGTCTTTATGCCAAGACATGTGTCATGTCATCCTTCTGCAGCTAACGTAGTGGTAGCACTAAAACCCTGCAACATGTACTGTCACCGGAACATAATTGTCTGATCTGAGTCAAACATGTACTTTTAGATTATTCAGTGGATTTGCAGATGATGAAAGCACAATCACAGTTCAGGTCATAAGTCCCCTTGCCCTGATTTGTTTAAAATACCCTAACAGAATATAAAGAGGTTTTTAATTTTGTAACAACGTCGAAATAGATGTATTTGTAACTTCATTCAGTATATTTGATTTCAGTTTCCAGTATGGCTATTAAATTTAAAAAATTAACCAGATTTTCAGCCTAAACTAACTAAATGTACATGGAGATTTTGTACATTTTGCTGTGCTGTCAAAACCATTTTTAGAGATTTAAATATTCAGCTAACAATAGCTTCATTAGGATTCATTCCTTCAACTCTTAATATATCCCTAGTATTAGCATCTTGTACATACAAAGGCCTTAAAAATGTGAAAAAAAAAATCTTGTCTGAAATAAGATTAATCATATTAAAACTTCCCTAAAGTTTAATCTCTAGAGGCAAACAGTTTACTTCATTCAGAGCATTATCAGAAGGTGTTTATGTATTTCTGGGCTTACAGGATATATTAGCTTTTAGACTAATTTATAGCTAAAATATAAAAGACTACAGTCTTTTTAAATGTATACAAAAAACAATGTGTAGTGGTAAGTGCTTGCACTGTCATTGCAGTTCCAATTAGATGTGATAAAATTCTTATCACAGGGCATAGCTTGAACAAATGCAACCTGACAGTACTTAAGAAAGTATCAAGGAGGTTTAGAACATGGAGAACAGAGAGCCAGGTCTTCCTTTGTGTGATCATGATTCAAGTTAAAATAAATTTTATATCTTCACAAATGAAACAGTCTTGGGTTCTCTAAGCCCAGACCACATGTAAACTGTAACATTTGGCACCATATTTTTTCTGCTCTGGAAATGCCTGAAGAAATGATGTAGCATTTTATAGGGCTTTACCCCTCCCAATGAAGAAAGCAAGGAGACCAAAGATCTATTTTCTTCCCTTTCACACATCTATATATCAAGAACATCATCACTTAAGTCATGCTACTAATAAGTACCTCTGGTAACTTCTAATATAATAGCCTACACATTTTCCATTATGGTTTCAGGGAGTTCCACAGTATTAGAAGTCTGTTCTTTTTAGATTAGATGTGAAACGTATCCCAACCCCTTGCATTTTTTAAATACCACATCATGCTTTTCAGAAGGGTGAAAGCGTTCATTTCATTTCACATCATTGAATCTATTTATAATCTGTCTTATTTTGACTGAAACTCTGTATCTAGTCTGAAGACCAAGAGGCTGAGGGAAGACTTTATTGCTGCAACATCTACCTGAAAGGAGGTAGTAGAGAGGTGGGTGCTGGTCTCTTCTCACAAGTCACTAGCAATAAGACAAAAGAAAATGCCCTTAAGTTGCACAAAGGGAAGTTTAGGTTAGACATCAGAAAAACAAAGCTTTTTTGTTTAAAGGGTCATCAGGCCTTGACATAGGCTGCCCAGGGAGATGGTTAAATCATCATCCCTGGTTGTTTAAATGCTTAGGAACACAGTTTAACAGTGAGCTTGGTAGAGTTAGGTTAGTGGGAAGACCCAACAATCTTGAAGGTCTTTTCCAGCCAAAACGATTTTATGATTCTTTGATAGGTAACAAAATTCTTTTGCCTCTTGCATCATAAATTTTTGCATCTGTATCTTCAGTATTCCTTACTGTTCAAATATTACTATTTTTTACATCATCTTCACAATACTCAAATACATATTAGATTAAAAATAAGCAGTGCTACATGAGTTTAATCTTTTATTTGAAATGCTGCATATTGGAAAAATTATCAAGAATAATTTGGTTCTAAAAAACTTCTAGTTCTTTATGACTCTTTCAAGTGTTTAAATTTATGGTGATTGATGCTAACAGAGGCTATCCCATATCATAACTAATGTTACTTGATGATTAGGTTGTAAACAATGAAATATTTTCCTTGAAAAATTAATATAAATTTCATAGTGTAAGAATTACCTCAAAAGTCCATCTTAATGTTTACATTGTGATCCAAAAGACAGAGATTGTTAGAAATAAATTGGTCAAAACATTTGGATTCAGACTACCTGAACATCAAAGATCAGATTTTCTTTCTTAAAATCCCTCAGATGTCTTTGGCTTCTTCATCCTCATACCATAGAATCATAGAATCATTAGGGATTGGAATGGACCTCGAAACATCACCTTGTCCAATCCCTCTGCCATGAGGGACATCCCACCCTAGATCAGGCTGGCCAGAGCCCCATCCAGCCTAGCTTTAAACACCTCAAGGGATGGGGCCTCAACCACCTCCCTGGGCAACCCATTCCAGGCTCTCACCGCTCTCACAGTGAAGAATTTCCTCCACACATCCACTCTAAATCTACCCAGCTCCAGCTTTGCTCCATTCCCCCTAGTTTTTTTGTTACCTGATAGCCTGAAAAGTCCCTCCCCAGCCTTTTTGTAGGTTCCTTCAGATACTGGAAGGCCACAAGAAGTTCACCTTGGAGCATCCTCTTCTCCACACTGAACAGCCCCAACTCTCAGTCTGTCCTGATAGGAGAGGTGCTCCAGCCCTCTGATCATCCTTGTGGCCCTCCTCTGCACACACTCCAGCATGTCCATATTCCTCTTGGAATAAGGGCTCCAGAACTGTACGCAGTACTCCATGTGGGGTCTCACCAGAGCCGAGCAGAGGGGGAGAATCACCTCCCTCCACCTGCTGGCCACACTTCTCCTGATGCAACCCAGGATCCGGTTTGCCCTCTGGGCCTCAAGTGCACACTGCTGGTTCATGTTGAGCTTCTCATCCACAAGCACTCCCAAGTCCCTCTCCTCAGGGCTACTCTCCAACCAGTAGTAGCAACCCAGCCTGTAGTTGTGCTTAGTATTGCCTCGACCCAGATGCAGGACCTTACACTTGGTCCTGTTGAACCCCATCAAGTTGGCTTGTGCCCACCTCTCCAGCCTGTCCAGGTCCCTCTGGATGGCATCCCTGCCCTCCAGCGTGTCTGCTGCACCACACAGCTTGGTGTCGTCGGCAAACTTGCTGAGGGTGCACTCAATGCCTTTTGTCCACGTCACCAACAAAGATGTTGAACAAGATTGGTCCCAGGACTGATCCCTGAGGGTCACCACTTGTGACTAGCCTCCACTTGGACATGGATCCATTGACAGCCACTCTCTGGGTGCGGCCATCAAGCCAGTTCCTTACCCTTCTAGTGGTCCACCCATCAAACCCATGCTGCACCAGCTTGGAGACCAGAATGTGGTGCGGGACTGTGTCAAAGGTTTTGCTCACTAACAGAGGTATGTGACTTATACTCTGTGGCCAAATAAAAAATAATTTCACTTCCTGTGTAGCTTGTAGGCCGGACAGTTGACATCCCTGTAGTACAAGACAACAAGCCACAGCAATGCAACAGAAAAAGAGGAATGGACACCGCCCAAAACTTCTCTGGGTAACCTGTTCCAGTGCCTTACCACTTCCATAATGTACAATTTCTTTCTGGTATCTCATCTGACTCTAACCACTGTCAGTTTGAAACTGCTACTCCTCATCCTACCATTACAGTCCCCAATAAAGAGTCCTTTTCCATCTTTCACATAGGGCCCCTTTAGTGGAAGGCCACTATGAGATCTCACTGGAGCCTTCTCTTCTCCAGGCTGAACAACCCCGAATCCCTCAGCACACAACAATTTCTATTATCTATATACACACAGCTCCAAAATAGTGTTTGCCAAGTTCTAAACTACCAAAACAGTGCCAGTTAGCCATCAAGTTAACTTCCAAGTAGTGAACAAACAAAATAAAATTCTAGGACCTAACTGTAAATATGATGCTGCTAGCAAACATCTACCTTCACCAGCTTTTGTTGTTTGTTCCTTAGCCAATAATCCTTGCATATGTACACAGACACAAAATAATGCAGAGGACAAGAGAAAGAAGAATTGCTATCTGCAATGCAGAAGCCCTTTTCAGAACTGGACATCAACAACTTACTAAAAAAATAAAGTCAAAGTGCATAAAGCAGAGAAGACGTTTTCTCTGGAGACTTTCAACTATGTCTGATTGCTTTGGAGAGGTACATTGATATTAAAAGTGTCTGAATTTTCATTCTGCTCTTATTACTTCACTGCACTGACAGCTTTCTTTAAAAAATTACTTAACAGCTGGCAGTACATACATCTCCTCTCATAAATCATAGGCAGAGAATTTCTTTTCACTGCATTGTTCCAACAGCCACAAAACATAAAAGACTGCATTTTTTTTCCTTTAAGTTGCTATTTCTTTTGCCCCTGAACACATGTTCAACTGAAAATGCTACATTTGCCTAATGATTCCTGCCAGATCTAACTACCTACAAAGAAGCCAATTCCAAGCACAACTTCAGTGTTATTAACAACATGTCATTATCCTGTTCCGGATCACAAGCATGTATAACCCAAAATAACACGACCACAAACATCTTTTTATTCTTAAAACTGCTTGAGAATAAACGTTACTAACATGGAAATTAAGTCATCATGCTCCAGCTCCGCAAAAGTAACGCTCATTGTTTATCACTCTACATAAAAACTAACTAGAGAGTAAGCATAGATATCTTAGAAAAATACTTCTGACTTCTGGCATCACTCAAATACTGGGGCAACAAATATTGACTGGAACAGGAGACCAAAGCAACTTTCCAGAAGAAAAGTACTGTTCATAACACGGCAAACTTGTTGATCTGACAGGCACAATTTAGCAAATACATAGGGTCTTGATACCGAACCTTCCTAATGCCAAGAAAATCAGACACAGCAAGGGATCTGGTAGTGCCATTAGCCTAATGCATGCTGTTTAAAATTCTGTTTCTCTAATATTCTCAAAAGTATGTGAACAAAAAAAATTACTGCAAGACTTCTGAAAAGCTAAATCACTAACTTCTTATTTCTTAAAGAAGCATCTAAAATTCTTTGAGTTTTAGTATCTGTTGTAAAGACCAAACCCACAAGGTCTAATATAAAGTGAAAATAGTAAACAGGTTGGACAGGAATGACAAGATTTTTATTGCTGTGAGCCTATTCAACTTCCCTACTTATGCTAAGGCAACTGATTTCTAACTACATGAACAGTTTTTCTGAAATTTTTGATCCATGAAGATTCTGCATATCTCTCTGACACAATCTTCAAATTCTTGTTAACAGAAACAATTAAATTTTAGGATCACCAGCAGGAATTCAGAAGAACAAGAAAAGACTTCACAAACTGTCCAAACAATCTTAGTTGCCTTTTCATCTTACCTTTTTTACTCAGGTCAATAGCAGCTTCTAGAAGAACTTCTAATTCTCCTTTCGGCAATACAGGAACAACCCATCGAGGCCTATATTCAAAAACAGAAACCCCACTGTATTTCAATTGTCCTTCTTTAAAAAAAAAAAAAAAAAATCAAGAATCTTTGCTCCTTTGCAGTGCTTTTAATAAAAAGTACAAATATACACTTATAAAAGCCCTGAATCCAGATTCATTCCCAATTTGGAATGAATCCAAATTCCACTCTCAAAATAGAATCATAGAACCATCATGGCTGGAAAGGATCATCAAGTCCAGCCCTCAATCCAACATCTCCTTAACCCCTAGACCATGCCCTCAAGTGCTCTATCTACTTTGTTTTTAAACACGCAGACTTCACCATCTCCTGGCCAGTCTATTCCATCGTCTAACCACTTTCTCAGTGCTCTATCTACTTTGTTTTTAAACACGCAGACTTCACCATCTCCTGGCCAATCTGTTCCATTGTCTAACCACTTTCTCAGTGAAGAACTTCTTCCTAATACCCAATCTAAACCTCCCCTGATGCAACTTGAGGCCAATTTCCCTTGTCCTATCATTAGTAATTTGTGAGAGGAGACCTGCACCAGCCTCGCTAAAACCTTTTAGGTACTCGCAGAGAGCAATATGGTCTCTTTGCAGCCTCCTATTCTCTAGACTAAATAATCCCAGTTCCCTCAGCTGCTCTTCATACTTGCCCAAATAAGCTATACTCTCTGAGAAAAGTGTGAAAATACCTGTTGATCATGTCATCCAACTTCGCCAGGTCTGTGTGTGGAAATGCAGGCTCCTCATCTTCAAGCTGGGGTGGAGCATCTCCTTGGCCATGCTCATCAGGTGGGGTAGCTGGGGAGTTCTCATTGGAAGAATCAGGTGAGGAAGTCTAAAATTGGTAGAGGAAAAAAACTTTAAGTACTGTCTGCACTAATACGTTGCTTACGTGCCATTTATTTTGGCGTTTTTCCTCCACACTGTGTTTCAAATAATTGGCTTAACCAAAAGTATTTGTCACTGTAAAATGCAGTAATTTCAAATTTCTTAACAAAACACAATAGAGCATTAAATGTATTTCATGCATTCTACCTCAATAGTTTAAAATTACGTTACTTTCTCAATGAAGACAGTATCAGTTTATTGTAAGTCTTCTAATTTCAGCAGACCACCTATCTAGAAGGTGAAAATAAAGACTATATAGATGCTCCAGTTTTTAGCAATCTTCTGCAGAAAAGATGACTATTTTAGGTAGTAAGACAAACTTCAGCAATAGCGCAGAAGGCAATAATCATGAAAAAATGTTTGCTAATGGTAAGTACCACACTACTAAGCTGCCTACTAACTGACCTTGAAGAATACGATTCATTAAGCCCATTTCAATGGGCCATGCAAAATACAATGCATTTTGTAGATACATGCTTATTTGTACATAGAAATAACATGAATTTATAACAATTTCAAATCAGAACATGAAGATTTAGGATGTCAAGGAAGGATCAAAACCTCAAGAACATTTTACACGTGTTGTACTGTGTCTGGCAGGCACAGAGCACTTTTCTTCACAACACCCTGTATGTTGCTGGGTTTTGGATCAGTGACCAGAACAGCACTGACAACACACCAGTGTTTTGTCTGTTGCTAAACAGTGTTTGCCCAGATTCAGGCTTTGTATTTCTCACTTTGCTCTCAGTAGTATGTAGCCCGCAGGCAGGCAAGAGGTTGGGAGGGAACATAGACAGAAGAACTAACCTGAACTGGCCAAAGAAATAGCATACACCATAGCATTGTGACCTGCAAGGAAATGGGCGGGTGGGATGTGACAAGAAAATGTTTTCCAAGGTAGCTGTTCCTTGGGGACTAGCAGAGTGTCCATCAGCTGGTGGTGACTGCATCTGTACCACTTGTTTTCCCCCTGTCCATTCACTTAATTAAACTTGCTTTACCTCACACACTGAATTTCTCACTTTTCCCCTTCCAGTTCTCTCCCCCACCCCACTGAGGCAGAAGGAGTGAACAACAAGGTGTGAAAGAACAATTCATCCTCAGGAAGTAACCCTCAGGAAGTAACAACCATTAAACCTTGTAGCATTAAACAAACACATACCATCTTCATATTAAATAATGAAACTCTGGCTTTTATTTTAAATGAGTTTGGCTGCACTATTTAAAAGCATTCTTTCATCACATTATAATGCAGCATTTGAAAGGAGGATAATCTGTTCAACAGAAACATACCAAATTGTTCAGGAAGTCCAGTGCAATGAATAGAGACACAGATGAAGCTGGTCTTTAAAAGCTGGTACCCACCTAATACACTGTTTTATCAAAAACTGTCTTTGCAGAACTAAGCATAAACTCACTCAAGCAGTTTTACCAAGTTGTGGCAGGTAAGTCTATAGTGCAGCAGTGAGGAAGCTTCTGGTAATATTCCAAGCCTTCTTATCAAAATACTTATTATTGAAAGAACTATGCCACTTTCTGAAAGGAGAGCATCTTTTGCAATGCAGTGGTCCCTGACTGTATCTACTTTGCTAGTAGCACTGCCTTCATCCCTCAAATCTTTCTGTACTTCCAGACGCATATTAAAAAAAAAATACATTAACTAGACATCTCTAGGAATATACGAATTCACATAATTCAGAAACACTACTTCCAAAGAACGAACCCTTTTATGTTTACAAAGCTTGTTAATATCATACCTGATTCTGCTGGAGGGGAGGTTGAGACTGTCCATCAGGAGCCTGGCCCTGGCTATCATTCCCTCCTACGGGAGAGCCACGAGTCGTGGCTGTCATACTCGACACAGGGCAGATCTTTGCAATTTTGTCTGCTTATGTAGTTGTTGTGAGAGAAGAAATTATAGTCCACTTAGTAAAGCTGAAGTACCAGCATATGCTTGCCTTAAAAAGCTCCAACTCAAGAACACGCCATCTTGCAGAGAACATTGCATAACCTGAAAAAAGACAATATATATTCATGTGTTAATACAGAATAAATAATCTGTAACTGGAAAATAACACTGTATAATACAAATGCAATGCTGTAGAAGAATCTTTTTATTTTAGACTTTTCTTTTAGACGATTTCTTTATATTGAGTATAACTGACATCAGAAGGCAGCACCTGACACGTTAAACATTATTTTAATGTTCTAAGTAAAAACTATACCAGTAATCACTCCTGTACCACTAAGAAACTGACAGGCACCCAAAATGTAGCTGTTTGCTGTTTTTAAATCATTACAGTACATTTGAAATTTTCATTTAAGATGCTGATCCACTTCTATGTATAAATTCCTGATTAAAAGCATCAACAGGCAAATTTGTTGCATTCAGGGCATCTGACCTTTACTTCCCTCTTCCAGCATAGGCCAATGAAAGCCTGGGCCCACTGGCCTTTCAGGCCTACTGCAGAACCCATCACAGCCAAAGACCAATTATTTTATGGGATTACAAGAAGGAAATTTTGATATCAGATTTGTTTATCTTGTAATCATGAAATAACAGTAGTTCAATAACCACTAAGTATTTTGACTTTGTTGCACTAAGTAGCAAAATAAAAAGCTGCATTAAGCTGAAACAGGAATCCTACTCTGTACCACAGGGCACTTTATAACCACAGAAGATGAAATAATATTTTTCAGAGCAAGTCATACTTCCAAAGACCACATAAACCAGTAACAGTACTCTCAGAGTAGTATAAGAACCATACAAGCTTTCAGCAAGATTCACTTGACAGTGTTAAGCTCGTGATTAAAATGTTGACAGAAAAACAGTAGGAAGTATTAGCAAGACTAGTTTCCTGCCATATACATACACGCACACAAACACACTGCAGTCTGCTGCAGTTTCATGCAGTCTATTCCTCTGCACTACCTGGTTGAGGCTTCTAGGTACTTGCATAAACCAATAAAATCTACTTTCTGCCCTTATTTCAACCAAAATGCCTTCTCATCTAGAAAACAGTCCTAAGCCAAATGCAACAATAAACCTTCCTTAATCACTACTATTCTTAACAGGTCTGGTTCACGATACAGACACACAAACTTGTGCCGGCACAAAGAGTGTGGTAGCAAAGAGCACTAAAATGGATTAAACATCTCATTTCAGCAGCAATCCTGGTCTAAGTTGACTTAAACTGCAGAAAGAAGTGACCACTGGTAGCTGTGGTTCCACAGGTGTAAGCTACTCCAGTCTCATCTTTCTTATTCTCAACTGTCACCAAGTAAGCCAGATCAGACTACTAAATGAAACAAAAACATCAAACTTACGAAGACCAATTAACTTTCCATATATTTACTTGAATGGGTGTATTGCAAGGGTAGTCTGCTGCTCATGAAGATGCCAGCCAGGGAGCCATGACAAACCTGCAGCTCTACTATTAAACTGGCTTAGACGTTGTGGATTTACCCTCTTATTTTCCCTCTGTGCTTAGTTGAAGGGTTTAGGCAAAGCATTCCTGGAAATACCTTTCTGCTCAAGGCAAGTGGCATAATTTAACTAGGAGATACGAGAAAACTACTACCAAAATAACTTGTTTAAAATCTCGTAAATTCACAGACCAGCCCAAAATCTGTGTAACAATAATATACAGAATTTTGTAGACACCAGTAAACATAGAAGACTTGAATCATAAAGGTCTAACATACTTTCCTTCTTATTATTTAATGACTGGTTGCTTGTTACAAAACCAGCTGTGAATGGTGACTTGTTTTCTCAGAAAAATGTATTTCAGGACTTCCAACAAGCTCTTCTGGCTTAGCCATGTGCAAAAGACAAGACCAAGTTCATCACTTCTCCCCACACCATTTGTGGAGTGCCCTCTGACACAAAAAAGTAACTTCAAGTTATGCTGCAACTAACTAAAACTATTCTATCTCCAATTAATAAATGGTCTTACTGCTTCTTACAGTTTCTGAATATTCTAAATTGCAATGATATCCTTGTTCAGGTATTTTTGTTCTAATTACAGAATACACAAACATGTTTCTGTATGCACAAATCTCACCTACACATTTTAAGCACTATTAGAAGGAAGTAGTTTACCACTCTTGTTTTCAGCCACTGATTCATGTTTTAGAAAAAAAACCATCAAATTGCATGCCCACAGAGAAGACATTACTGCTTTAATCTCTATAAAACTCACTAACCATGACATTTCAGTTTCCCATCACTTTCTAAATTCAGACTATCCAACTTCAATTTTTAGAGTTAAAACTCAGCTCAAGAACAGTCTTTACACCTATTAATTATTCATAAATACATAAGCAGATACATCACCACCTCAGTTTTGAGCACACAGATGGCCCAACAGAAACAATTCAAACTGCCTGTATCCTGACAAATTCTAATGAAAAATTTATATGAATTTTTAGGTAGGTCTAATTTCTACTACACTTTGGAGTTGGCACTTAAAAAAAAACAAACAAAAAACAAACCTATCACCTTTACCCAAAGGTGTTTTGATGGTGTCAGACATCTACTAAATGATGAATTCACTACTCCACTGTAAATCAAACGATGTATGAGGTTACAAAGACTGGGTCAAAAGAATCCCACTAACACTGCGACTTGGTCTAGGTGATCCTGCTCTCAAATGGGGATTGGACTAGATGTTTCGAGGTCCCTTCCAATCCCTGATGTTCTGTGATTTGCTTCCGATTGCCAACTGAACAGATTTAAATTTGCTGTATTTTTTCCATCTTCTTATGTCATTGTGATTCACCAATAAATTATAAGTGAAAGTCAGCTTTTACTCCATCTGATTCCTTGCAATTTAGCAGCACTACAAAAAGACAAGTACAGTTTTTTTGACTCCGTATGCTCCCTATATAGAAGACATTACCCACCCCAAGTATCATTCCAACAGAGCACCAGCAGACTGCACAGGGAATGCTGCAGGTCACAGACTCTGGGAGGTGTCTCTGTTTCCAGGCTCAAGCACTGAGCAGAGCTGCACATGTGAGCCTCCCCTCAGCTTTCACAGCCTCAGAGGCAGGTTAATTTAGTTTGGGGAAGAAATCACATGTCTTTTCAAAAGTAAAGAGAGAAACTCCATCAGACATAGGTTCCTGGGAAAGTGCTAGATGAGCAAGTATGCACACACTACTCCATTACAGGAGAGCATACACAAAGGATGCATTTTAGCATAAAACTATCAAGGAACATACATCATATTGTAATACAGTCAACTCCTAGAACAGCTTTCATCTGAGCTTTTCAAAGTAATCTCCTGAAAAGTAAAAGAAATACCCCAATACGTATAGCCCTTCTCCTAAATTAGCTAGTTACAAGAGTCTCAGTAAAAGGCAAATGTGAAATGACAATATGACAGCAGCATACCACAAAACACAATTAATTGTTCAAATGTATTAACTAAGCCCTGTTCAGGACACAGACCTATTTTTTTCCCTTCAAATAAAGCTTTCTAACACGTGAAGATCTACGCCCCAAATTCTACTTTGCAGTGTAACGACTATGTATGGCAGGACACTAGTGCACTCAATGTACTAAAACAAAGCTTTCTAAAAATCATACAGCTATTTCAAGAATTACTTTTTACCCAGGGTTACTTACAGAATGACTGATTTATCTTATCAGAACCTCTTAATAGGACCTCACAGAAAATATGTATTTTCATTCTATGTGCTGTACCACAAAGAACTTAACTGCATTAATACAATTTTTAGGTATCACAGATTTGTTTCAAACAGAAGTCTGGGAACTGCCACCTTAAAGTCCTAGTAAATACTGACTCAAGACTTATGATATGATCCTCATCTAAAAATTCTACACTTCAGAATCTAACTTTCTATCCTATTCCTTTACTTCAATCAAAACACCTTCTCATATAGAAACACCTCCCCCAAAACTGTAACACTGACCTAATTCAGTAGTTACAACCTATGCACACCCCCACACATTTACCATCATTTCTTCTCTGTGCCTTGGATCTTTCAGGAAGGGGGAAGTTATTATATAATTAGAAAACTCATGGTCCCAGCAATTTGCTCATTAACACTGACATGCACTAAAATTGAGATGTGCTCACTGATTAATGAAAAATGTCACTAAGCTAGTACTCAGCAGAGCAAAAGTGCCTTCTTCTAGTAAAGGAGTCAATGTACACGGGAATTGGCTAACTGTATCAGACTTCAACAGATTATTTCAAGGCAATAAATTTAAATAAGAGACAGGCTGTGAGCAACTATAACTACTGTGAACTAATTCACATTGACAATTTGAGTAATTGTTACTTTGTACAAAGTAACATTGTTACTTTGAGTAATCTTTTTCATTGAGCTGTACACATGATATATCTGAAATTAAGACATCTGGCAACATGGGAACATCTGAGACCATCTAGGCAAATGTACAACTCTCTTCTCCTCCCAACATCATGTGACAAAATAAGGAGGAATATCCTGAAACATATTTCAGTTAGTTCCTTCAGGGCTTTTTTTTTTGGTCTCACTACCCTCAAAGTGACTATCTTCTGTCTGATATCTTGTCTAAGTCTACCCCATTTGGTCTGAAAACTCCATGGTAGAAAGTACAAAGTCCCTTCCCACAATTCTGAGAGATTCCCTTGAAGTACAGGAAGAACACTGTAAGATCTTCCCAAAGTCTTCTCTTCTCCAGGCTGAAAAACCCCAACTCTCCCAGACCGTCTTCACTGGGGAACTGCTCTAGGCCTCTGATCATTCTTGTGGCCCTCCCCTGGACTTGCTCCATGAGTTCCATGTCCTTCTTATGCTGGGGGCCCCAGATCTGAGCACAGTACTGCAGGTTTGGTCTCACAAGTGTGGAGTAAAGGAGAAGAATCACCTCTCTTGACCTGCTGGCCATATTTCTTTTGATGCAGCCTGGGGGATATGATCAGCTCTCTACACTGATGACTCATACTCAGATTTTCATCTACCAAATTCATCAAATCCTTCTCTGCAGGGATGTTCTCAATTCATTTATCACCCAGCCTGCTTCTGTGTTTGGTATTGCAGGGGCCCAACTCTCAAGCCCGTGAAGCTCCCTCTGTGTGACAACCTGGCTCTCCTAGCATGTCAACCATACCACACAGCTTGATATCGTTGGCAAACTTGCTGAGGGTACACTCAATGCCACTTTCCATGTCACCAGAGATGTTTAACAGCATTGGTTCCAATACTGACCCCTCAGAAACACCACTTGTCATTGGTGTCCACTTGGACATTGAACCATTGACCACAAATCTTTGAATACAACCATTCAGACAATTATTTTATCCACCAAGAGGTCCATCCATCAAATCCATTTATCTCCAAGTTAGAAACAATGTCAAAGGCTCTGCACAAGTCTACATGGATGACATCAGTTGCTCTTTCCTTATCCACCAATGCTGTAATCCTATCATAGGAGGCCATCAGATTTGTCAGGCATGATTTGCCCTTAGTGTTAGCACAATTAACTGTGTTCCTTCAGTGAGTTAAGGCCTTGCTGCCATGCTTTTCTGTAGACATATGCTTTAGGCCACCATCATAGATGGCACACTGAGCAAGATTGGGTCTCTCGTCTAGTACAACCATTCCTTTACTCTGAACAGCTTTCAGAGGAAATTGGACTGGTTCAACTGGTACAAAACTGTATCCTCAATAATACTCAGTTTGTTTCAATGACAGAAAGGGAAACATTTACAGCCTCTTCAATTATATAAACTGTTTTAGTATTTTCTAAGTGATTAAGAAACTACATTAAATGTGCTGGCAAGTGGCTAAATAAAGTACTACTTTTATGCTGGGAGATGAGAATTTTCATCATGACAATACAACAATACAGATTTTCCAAGAACAGAATGAAGTCAAGTGAATAAAAAACTATGGGTAAATGCATGCACTATAACCTAAGAAATGCACACTCATTAAAACACTATTTGGAAAATACTTACATCTATTTAAAAAAAATCCCTTAAATGTTTTGAATTCAACCGTCACTCACTGTGCAGCCTTCTCACTGAATTAACAACAAACATACAAAAAAGTAGGCATGTTCTTCTCACCTTGTATTAAAGAAAAACAAACTACACCTTCAAAACTAAAGTAAAAAAAGGGAATCTAAGAATTTTAAATATATACATTTGTTTCTGAGTCCGGTTCTATAATGCTAAGCAATGCAACACTATACTTTTCCTGAGTTATGCTAGTTTATTTATGCAGGAAGCTTCCTTCCTGCTACCCAAAAAACTCGTTCTTGGCTACACAGCCAGTTAGGATTAAGTTGGTATTGTGGTTGCAACTGCAACCTCAGTCTTCTACAGGCAGCAGAAAATGACAATAAGCAAGGACAAAGCATGGTTTAGTGTTTATGTTCAAATAACATTTTGATTAAAATAAATACACACACTCACAGTTGATACTCTATCATATATACGTTAATTATTAGCATATCACATCTACTTCAAGAAAACAGTATGTCTGAATTTTGCAGCAAAGACTGATATAAGTGCTCTTGGTTCCTATTTCTGATTATTACATCTGTAGTTTGGTCATGGCCATATCAAATACATCAAGCTGTTCATCTAACTCAAAAACTGATGTAACAGTCACATCTCTGCAAGCTATATAGCAAAGTTCACTGTCCAGAACATTTTAAGAACAGTTTGTTCTTTAAAGAATTAATTTGAAGGATAACAATTGTAAAATGTTATGCTATTAGATTTTTTTTCTGAAAAGTCTTCATTTCAAGGCTTTTCTCAGCAAGACATCGATTTTTATAGTAAAACACTAGGAAAGAGAGGAAATTTAAAAATTTCTGAGCACTGAGGTATCAACATCTTTCTACTAGTTGCTAAAGTAAACTATAAAAAGCTTGGAAAAGGTACAGAATGAGATGTATTATAAAGTCTGAACCAGACGACAGACCAGACACCTAGGTTTCCTCAGTAGAAAACATCTTCATGTTTTCTCTGCATGAGGATGTACACAATATAACCTACAGTTCTTGCCAAATAATGTTCTTTGTAAGAAGTAGACAGATGGAAACTGTATTTCTGTACTGGCGCTTTACTTTTTTTTATTAGTTATAACAATATCTAGCAGCAGTCCAGAAAACTACTGGACAGTGATAGCAACAAGTTCGATTTCTTAGTGGAATAAGTTGTCTTTAAAACTGTTTCAGAACATACAGTTTCGTATATTAATGCAAGCAGAAAACAGTACCTCATTTTTCTTGCACAATTTCTTTTAGGATAAACATATTGCGAAAATTTCTTCTATTTATGCTATTATTTAACATTTGTTCTCCAAATATTCTAATCAATTCTCCTTATTGTTTAGCTAATATGTATTTCCTAGTAGACATCTATGATTATCATTCTTATTTAATACACTTGAAACACCCTAGAAATTATTACATAAATCATTAAATTTTAGAATGTCTCTGCCTCTTCTGCCACAACACCAAATAATATTTCTGTTCTGAATACAAGCATAAAAGATGCATTGCTATCGTAACAGAAAACGCCATTTTCAGTATTTGCAAGGTAATTATTAAAACATACAATAAATATTTTAAAATCAGAAAATCCTGATATGCTGCATTCAATAGTTTTACAATATAATTAAGAATCCAGAGAAATCTATATATACTAACTTCTACTACAATCTTGAAAAACTCTACTGTCCGAAATAGCACAGAAAGCAGGGCAAAGCTCTGCTGGAAGTTCTGATGGACAACAGGCTGACCATGAGCCAGCAATGTGCCCTGCTGGCCAAGAAGGCCAATGGTATCCTGAAGTACATCTAGAGTAGAACCACCAGATTCCGGGGACTTCTTCCCGTCTACCCTGCCTTGGTGAGGCCACACCTCGAGTACTGTATCTTGTTCTGGGCTGTCCTGTAGAAGGCAGACAAGAAGTACTGGAGAGAGTCCAGTGCAAGGCTAAAATGATCATGAGGGGTGTGGAGCATCTACTATATGAGGAAAGGCTGACATCTGGCTCTGTTTAGCCAACAGAAGACTGAGAGGGGACCTTACTGATGCCTATAAATACCTACGAAACAGGTGTCAAGAGGATGGGGCCAGACTATATTAGTGGTTCCCAGCAACAGGACAAGAAGCAACAGGCACAAAGTGGAACACAGGAAGTTACACCTGAACATGAGGAAAAAAAACCAACTTCTTTGCTCTTAGCACAACAGCACTGGATCAGGCTGCTCAAGAGAGGTTGTGGAGTCTACTTCTCTGCACATTTCAAAAACCCACCCAGATATGATCAACTGCTGTAGGTAAATGAGCTTTAGCAGGGGGATTAGCCTAATGGTGTCCAGAGGTCCGTTCCAATCCCTACTATTCTGTGATTCTGTGAGTAGGGGGAACGGAGAGAAGCAATCAAAGTACCATATTCCAGACATAAACCTGTTTAGTGGAACTCAACTACTAACACAATTTTCTACAGTCTAATAACGAACATAAATTTAGTATGTTACTATAAGTGAGAAAGACCTTAGAGAACACATGAATTTATGTACTAAATTTTTACATGATTGTCTGATCAAACTTACAGTAAACAAGAAAGGTCAAAAAAAAAAAAATCCCCACAACTGCCACTAAACAAACCCACGATTATTTACACAGTTATAACAAACAGATACATTTCAAGCCTAAGCCTTCATGTATCAATTCTCAATCCTGTACTACTCAGTATTACAAATAACATAAAATTATAAAATGAATGAAATTTTGCAAATGGCACAGAAACTGATGGGGTGATAAACAATGAGAACACGTCACAGTGTAATCTGGATCATCTGATAAAGTTGGTAAAATAAAATGAGCACTAACACAGCCAAGTGTCAGGTCACTAACCTAGGAAAAAAGGACATACAGAAAACTCCGCATATATTGGGAAACATTATATGGTTGTTCTAGAAAAGCAACATCACGCAAACACCACAGCTGCATGTTTGTAGCAAGAATGAATCTCAAGAGTCTTATATTTTTAAACAGAAAAATATCATTTTGGTCTTGGAACTGATAAAAAACTTGTGAATAACAGCCTTTCACAGATCGAAAAAAACCCAACCTAGCAACAGATAACCTCCTCCACATGCATTAGCTGCCCCAGCAATATGCAACATGCTGAATCTCATTACATCTTGAACTCATTACAAGATTGAACAGAATACAACACAACACCTGACATCATTCACTTCCAAGGTAGCCTAGTTGTTCTGGCGTTTTCAACTGCCATGTGTCTTATTTCTTTGCAGTAAGGGAATAATGATGTTCTTTTAAGACTGCTTATCTACTTCTCATTCCAACTTTTGGGCCTATCACAGAAGAAAAATACCTCAGAACACAGCAGGTAAGTACTGTACGAACTGTATTTGTAACTGATGTGTTATTTTATTTTAAAAAGCAGTAATTGCCAGTCAAGCAAAATCAGAACAAACACTGAGGACCTTCCTTTTCCCTGCAACTGGAGGTAAACAATTCTCTATAAATGGCGTAACATTTCCTTTTCAGTTCTGAGTCCAAAGTTACAAATACAGTGAGATTATATTATTTTGTGCTCAGATCTTTGAAGCTGTAGACCTCAAGGAAAGAACCGATTTTGCAAAAAACGCATTTTGCAAATCTTTAACTAGTCATACAAGAAAACAAATCTTTGCTCTAGTGCTATTTCAAACAGAAAGGAACACCAGCTGGTACCACTACCAACTACTAATATTACACTTTCAATTAAAAATTATATCCATACAGAGAAACCATCTTTAAACAAAACTTCTAAAGAGTATGTAGTAAGAAGTAATTAATTCTTAAGAACCTTTATCCTCTATCTCTGCTGACCTTCAAAACTTCTTTAGCAGTTCTGTTCTTCTGCAGAGCTCACGAAGAAATCTCAGGTTTTTTACACAACTCTGTGGGCAGTATTGGTGAAGCAATACGAATGTGAAAATATGAAGTATTTGCCTCTTTCTCTAGTCAACAGACTATTTAAGAATATTTTGCAGCTGGAAGGAACCTATAACCACCATCTAGTTCAACTGTCAAAGGACTACAGGTAACATTAACTGCAGACAAAAATCTAAACATTTAATGAAAATCATTTAAATAAAAATGTTCAAAATGCTCACTTTGACTTGCTATACTAAAGAAACTGACTACTACTCACACCTTTATTCCTGTGAAACAGAGCAAAAAAAAACCCAAACAAACAACACTTCAGTGTTCCATCCTGAGAAGATTCTGCCAAACTACACAAGTGTCCAAATCATCATTTATCATGTTCAGTATCATCTTAGCTTTGGTTTATCCCTGGGATACATAAAATGACCACAGCTTCTGTTATTTCTGATTAGGTTCATACATTCTACCAGGCTACTGGTAGGTGCTAAATGGCTTTTGCTACCTTTATTCTTTGAAGGGAAGCATAATGGCATCTTCCAAGTTCATTCTGCTTCTGTCTTTAAAACATGAAATTAGTTACAGTATACTGTGCTACAGGCTTTGCAAAACTTGGCACTATAAGTATTAGAAACATTGTCTAAAGCCATTCAGCCAATGAATTATGTATGTTAAATCATGCTTATACATAGCACCTGAGATATCACTGTAGTATGCAGTGCTCAATACCACTATCACAACCACACTATAAAACTTGTGCTAGAAACGTGACGTTTAAAGTTAACCTGTAAATCATTGAGCTAGGACCTTCTAACTCCCTTCATGTTTCCTGTGGAGAATTTAAGAGCTTCTCAAAACTATGTAAAAATTCTTCATCAAAACAGTCATCAGGCATTGGAACATGCTGCCCAGTGATGTGGTTCAATCATCATCCATCCCCAGCTGTGTCATGCAAATGTTGTGCTCAAGGACATGGTTTAGCAGTGGGCTTGGTACAGTTAGGTTAATGCTTTGACGCTATGATCTTAATGGTCTTTTCCAACCTAACCGACTCTATGATTCTATGCTAAACGTTACAGTAAAGAAAATGGTTATTTAATTAAGTCATATACTCCTATGAACACATTGTAGATTTTTCCCCTCAAAGTATAAAATCAACATGCCTTATTTCTTGGTTAGCTGTGAATAACTAAAGCATGGTAGAGCATCTAAAACAGGTATTGACTTTTCTTGAATCATGACAAAATTAACTTTGTAACATACCTATGTATTTTTTAATGCTTTACATTCAAATAGAGTATTCCTATTCACACACTACTATCATTATCATCAAGCTAATTTAAAGTGTCTCATATACAGAGCAATAACAGCATTAAAATTCACATTTCAGTAAGCCTCTTCATAACCGTTCAAACTTCGTCAAACTTCCAGCTACTTTTCAATGTACCAACCACCTAACTCAGCCTGAAGATTTTTATACAGTTCCATACTAGCTGCCTGTGCATAAGCATTCTGCCATTTCCTGTTGCATTACAACGACTTTTTGTCAAAGACACTTCCCCTGAAAAATCAAGCTTCCTCAAGCTCACTCACTAGCAGTGTTTACAGACTGATAGCTGATTTTTTTTAAGGCTGTCTGCCTTAAATGTTCTTCAGTAAAGCCATACAAGTCTAGGCAAACAAATGCTCAATAAATCACTAAAAATTATCTGTTTCAGAGAATGTGTAAAACAACTCCCCTTAAAAATCTTGGCCTCTCCTCAGGGAAATTACAAGTGGCAACAGCAATTTTGTCTTCTGTCTTAATGCTCCTTCTTTCTGCCTATGTAATAAAGGCTGCAGTTTCATATAAAAGCAAAAAGGTAAATAGCAGAGGAAGACGAATAGGAACAACTAAGGAAGCCCTCTAGAGCAAAGCAGAGTTGGAACAGGATTATTACTCTTATTATACACCCTCCACTCTGAAACAAAAGTGACTCCACTGTCCCAGAAACTTAGTATTCTTGTCCCTATGAAACCTGTAAAAAAGCATTTTTTTTACTGAGAAATGCAGGAGACACTTATCTACTACCACATCCTCCTTTACAGAATGAGGATGGGCTTCAGAGAGCTTGCTGCAGCTGCCTGAAAAATCACAGTCATTCAAAAAAACCAACCTACTGCACACAAAACCCAATTCAAACCAGACATTACTACTACTGTCTCCACACTGATCATGGTTAACTGCTGAATCCCCTTTTTGGTACACCTCACTTCAGTACATAAAACAGGCTAGTTTCCAACTGAATCCACCAATAGGCCAAGACAGACAAGAGAAATGCCATAACTGTTCATTTTAGGGGCTCTGCTTGAATCCACACAAAGCGAAGATCAAAACTCTGATGAGGTAGTTCTGCTGCAACAGTGTATATGGGTCCTTCCTGATTCCATTGCTGGAGTTTCAGTAAGAAACAGCAATCTTAATTCCCAGTAAGAATACTATATCCTAACATATTTTAGAACAGGAGTTTCTGCATGTGGACAAGCATTCAGTGAATGCACAATGTCACAATCTGTTTGAAACGGCACAAGAAGGGAAGGAGGGCAATACTGCTCAATTTCACCCTTACCACCTTCTTACCACTACTATTAGCCCTCACATTACCACATAGTCACACAGATCAAGAAGCCAATCTGGTTGAAAGGTAACTGGGGGAAAGGAATGAAATTTCTTTTTAGTTTTCAGCTGCATCACATGCCAGTGGGACACTAACAATGGCATGAGAAACATGAAGAATACAGAACCACAGGCAGAACCAACTCTTTCAGCATCAGTTCATATTTGCCATGAAATACAGCCTGAAAGAGGAAGAAAAGGAACAGATAATTATAATTACATTTAGCACATATTTAGCTATAATAGCAATGTTCACACATTAGTGCAGAGATGAGTCTTGACAACACTGAACAGCCATAAAGACAAGCATTTTTCTCAAGCAGAATAGGAATCACAGGAAAGGCACATGGAGAAAGCTGTTCAGTATATGATAAATGCTAGGAACAGGAATACCCATTCACAAACAGCATAAGCTTAGTCATGAAAGACATATTAAAGCACCAGAGCAAATAAAACTAAATGTGAAAAGTCTAAGACTGTGAACGTAGAACACTACACTTGCACTGGAAATTGTGACAAAGCCAGTGCAATATTTAACAGATCACAGTGAATCAAGAAAATGAGTTCAGCACTAACACAAGTACATGGAAGTATATATAATAATCTGACCACAAGTATATAAAAGCTACAGTAGGTAATGCAGATGATGAAAAACATAGAATCTGCTTCTACTTCTGCTGGCAAAAAAAAAGCATCAAAGTTATGAAACACTAAACATGATTCAAGTATTATCTGGAAATTTAGGTCAAAAAAACAGGTATTACATGTGACAGAGTAACCGAGTACTCTGCATCCACTGTGACTGTCAACGGCTTACTACTTTCTACTAAATAAATTTTAATATTAAAAAATGTTGTGCCGTATGAAAAACACAAACAGTACGAACATGCTCTCCAGATCTGTCAAATGCTCAATTTGCCATTTTCCTCCTACGTAATTTTGGAGTTTCAGAGTAATCTGGTTTCCACTGTAATTTCATTTCCATCAAACTAAAGTTTGTTTCCATCAGAATAAATCTCCTGAGTAAACAGTAATCAACTGAGATACCAGGAGGAAAAACTGTCCATACCTTACTCATTGCAGAAAGTAAAACATTTTACAAGAAAACAAAATTCAGAGGTCAAAGGAAAATCTCTGGGTTATACGAAAACCTTAAGTAGTTGATTTTGTGTGTTGTTCACACGTTGCTGGAAAAAGGACACATTTTTCAGATTAACGTCTTCTTTCTTCTAAAGCTCACAGTTTCTGTGCATCGATTCTTCATCAATAAAAGGAAAGATTGAATCACAGAACTATTTTGGTTGAAAAAGCCTTTAAGACCATGTAGCCCAAACACTAACCTAGCACTGTCAGGTCACCAATAATCCACCTCTCTCAACAGCAGTCTATACGTCTTTTAAACACCTCCAGGGATGGTGACTCCACCACTTTCCTGGACAGCCTGTTCCAAGTCTGCCAAGAAAGCTTTCCTAATATCCAACCTAATCTTCCCCTGGTGTAATCTGAGGCCATTTCCTCTTGTCCTGTGACACTAGTTACTTGGGGGAAGAGACCAACACCTTTGAGGTAATTCTAGACAGCAATAAGGTCTCTCCTCAGCCTCTTCTAGACCCTTCACCAGCTTTGCTGCCCTTCTTTGGATACACTCCAACTCCTCAACACCCTTCTTGCAGTGAGGGGGCCCAACTGGTCTCATCAGTACCAAGTACAGGGGAACACAATCACCTCCCTACTCCAAGTCAAGATGCCACTTGCCGCCTTAGCCACCTGAGCACACTGCTGGCTCATATTCAGCTAGTTGTCAATCAACACACCCAGGTCCCTTTCTGATGGACTGCTTTTCAGCCACTCTTCCCTAAGCCAGTAGTGCTGCCACAGATTGTTGTGACTGAATTGCAGAACTTGACATTTGGCCTTGCCAAACCTCATACAACTGGCCTTGGCCCATCAATCGAGACAGTCCAAATCCCTCTGTAGACCCTCATACCTTCAAGCAGACTGACACACTCATATAACTTGGTACTGTCTGCAAGCTTACTGAGGATGCACTTGATCTCCTCATCCAGATCAGTAATGAAGACATTAAAGAGAACCAGCTCAGATACTAAGTCCTGGCATACACTGCTTGTGACCAACCACATTAATACCATTCACCACCACTCTTTGAGCTCAGCTACCCTGCCAATTTTTTATCCAGCAATAAAGCCAACACAAGCCTTTTCATTTACAGAGTGATGTGAAAAATAATATGCTGATGTTTGGAAAATGTGCAGGCTGAGAGTGAAAAGCACCAATTAAGTTTATAGCAAAGTAGTAATTCCAGTCAGTATGGGATTTAGACTGATGTCGCACATACATTTACAGAATGAATTCCAGAGATTGAATTGAATAACAATCAAATTCAATCCATCTTCCAGATTGGGTTAGGATCCAATGGGAAAAAGAGTTCATAATTAAGGGGGGGGGGGGGAAACACCAAACCTGATATTTAAAAAAAACTATTCCA
>JAOXOE010000001.1:72625107-72643611 GCA_028565055.1 Phoeniculus purpureus
CCCCCCCCCCCCCCCCCCCCCCCCCCCCAACACCAGTGCTTTAATGACAAGTTTCATTTTCCTATTTTCCACTTTTAGGTAAACCTAGAGGAATCCTCTTAAGTTGCCCTCAGCTCAAGTGAAAATATCCCCCTTAAAAGGTAAAAAGCTTAAATAGATCATGACTTGTGCATTTTTTCAAGGCTTTCTGCATCATTTGTTTTTCACTGCACATAACTTTTAAGTAACTTCACTGAGCCATCTGGTAATTCAAATGAAAAATTAATTTTAAACATTTTAAAAAATCAAGCTTTTAGTTCTGCTGAGGAATACCCTCTGAAATGCTACAAACCCCAAGTTCTAAGGAAATAATATATACTATAGATGGGGAAAAAAGTAGTAGTCCTAATCCAAATTCAATTTATGTTTTAATTTGGGACAGTGGGGAGAAATCAAAGTTTTCTTGCATTTATCACGCTTCTGTTCAAAAATAATACACCTCAAGCACCAACTGCACATTTACCAATTCAGCAGAGCAAATAAAATACACAATGATTATACACACCTCATGATAAGCTGTTGTCTGTAAAGAAGACACTTTCTCTCTTGTAAAGTGTCTCCAAAGTATACACCTAAACTCACCAATGCTGGAGAAACAAAACAATAGTAACTCAGAAGCATCAGGGAAAAAAAAAAGTCTAAAGGAAGACAGCCACTAAAACAACAGGGCACTCTGAATTCCGTAAGTAATCTTTTCAAGGAAAAGTAACACGAGAAAACACAGAATTAAACAGAAGATATTCAGGAAGGAAAAAAAAGGTAAATTAACAGATACTAATTTTAGCACATTAATAAATATCTCACCAGAGCATTTCTTTAAAGCAGACTAATAATAATAGACCAAGCAAGCAAGTAGAAGGAAACTACAAAAATTTAAACTAAAAATTCCACCTTTCTTATTAAGAGAAAAAGTTTTATAAATAATGAGAAGGTATCTTAGGAGGAAGCAAAGACTTCCAGAGTTTGTGGAACAAGTAAATTATTTTATACTGCCTATACAAGTCTACAGAAGTGTACCCCCAAAATAATGTCTTAACTCTATAAATAGAAGAAACATTGTGGCTGAACTGTTAGGGTTCTCCTCTGTCTCTCCCCTCCACACCAATTTCTAGCATAGAAGTTCTGACAGAACTTAATCAAATGCACTACAGAAGCTGATCATGTTCAAGAGAAATGAATTAAATGATTATAATGCACAACTACTACTTAGAAGTTGACATAGAATTATAAACTCACATTTAAAACAAAATTTTGCTGTTAGTATTCACTGTTACGTATAAACTACTATTATTCACTGTGTTTTCAGACCCTTGAACAATCACAGTGGCCCATTCAAACTGAAAACTCCTCGAACTGTGTTTAAGGTGTAAGCATACTTGAAAGCATGAAACAGCTCTCACAGGAGAGATTTTGCTTCTGTACTCTCAAGTTTTAGTTACTTGCTTCAGGTCTAGGTAACAAATACAGCTTCTATAACATCTCAGTCTTCCTATGTGATATTCACATGTAAAAAAATTTAAAGTACATAAACAAACAACACTTCAGACATGTAGTACCATTTCAATTTTAGAAAAAGATTATCTTCCGAAGTATCAACAAAGGATCAGTCACCACAGTGCATTTGAACCTAATTTGACTACCAGAAAAGTGATGTGAACTACAAAGAAAAATTCCTGACAGCATGCATTTCCAAACATCTTAGGATGGCACAGGTAAGTTATAAAAACTTCAGTTATGTACCTGCTAACCTGAGGCTGATAACTGATCACTTAAGGTTTTCCACAGCCAAACACATTAGCTTACAGCAATGTTTCAGTACCACTGCGTTAACCTTGCTACATTCATTACCCCTGATGAAGCTTTTAATTCACTGCAAAGCATTTTTGTTTATGAAAAGCTTCTGCTTTCCCAATGCAAAGACATGGAAAGAAAGGGAACTAATGGATTCACAAATGCCATAAAGGGAATTTATGTTTTGAGTTACATCTTAGCTAGACATGTTACAAACCCAACCAGAGCAATTTGGCTAAGTTGCTACAGGAGTAAGAACAGTAAGAACTTCCAGGCAATCTGGAGGTTATCTTCCTGTCTAATTACCAAAACTACCATGAGTAAAACTCCAACAAAACAGGAGAGATATAAAATACTTCAGAAAGCAGAAATTACCCCAGCTAGGGAAAATAAGTACGTAACCTTAACAAGTCACATTGCAAGTGTGTGTGCATACACACACACACACACACACAGAGTCAGGAAAAGCACCTGGGATTTTAAAGTCTCACTGTGATAAAGCACTGCCTGAAATACAGATCAAGGTATATGGAGGACTGTGGAAAAACTAGTCTGAAACTGTAAGACAACTCACCTTCAGGCTCTGGAGAATACATGTTACAATTTAAAAAAAAAAAAAATATGGAAATCTTCACAGCTAAAGGATTCAAGATAAAGAATTAAAAGGAAACAGCAGAAATCACCCAACAGCTCAATTTTTTTTATTGCCAAATTAGAAATACACAAAATCTAATAAAAAATACAGTTTAAATGAGTTTAAACTTTTAGTTTACCAAAGCTTTAGTCTTTCACTATTCACCTACAAATAAACAGATCCATCTTTTTAATCTAACCTTTAAATTCAAGGGCTCATTCTGTGAAACTTATTAAAAAATACACTGAAGTACTTTACTGTTAAAACAGCAAAAGACACAAGACTCTTTACTCAGATGCCAGTGTATTCTGACAATAGTGTTCATTCTCATCTTATATTGGAAAAGTAAGAGACTTTTGTTTTCCTCACTGTCAAATTTCATTTCTGGACAAGGAAGCTAAAGTTCCAGCCACAGACAATACAGGCCCATAGCCACTAACCCACACCACAGTGCTAGCAAGGACACTCACTCTCCTCCAACCACAGAAGTCTGTCTGGCAACAGAGGCGTCCCCATCTGGCACACATCACTGTTTTTCCCCTAACTGAACACATTTCTAAGCAATCTCCTTTTTTAAACATATCAGAGCATTACAGCTAAGACCACCCTAACACAAAATACGTTTTCCTCTTCCCACCTAGTCCCACTGAAGCTAGAGAAAAGGTTAAGTGGCAACTAAGTGACTCAGGGATTGAAACCTACAGAATATATAATGTACATGTTTGTGTCATTCCATGTTGCCCTTCAGCTGTTACAAAAATGTGTTACTTGTCTTAAACAAAGGCTCTTCTGGGGACAATTTTCTATTTGTTTTTTTGGGCATTTTGCATGGAAGTTTCACGATAAGTCAGGCCTCAAACTCCCCCCATGTACTTTTCATCACTTTAAAGCGCTAATCTGAACACCACTTCTGCTAAAAACCCCAACATACAGTGGGGAAGACTTTCGCAGTTTATAGCACAGAGAACAGGACAGGAACAACATTAGAGTCACAAGCTTGTGTCTTGCCTTCAACATGTTATTCAACCTCAACTTAAAAAGGAAAAAGGGTTTCTTCTGTGGGAGTCTTTCCATCACAGACGTTCATCTTTAAGGAATGATGCAATGTGGAATCGTGGAATTCCCCTTTTATGACTGAATTCGTGGCTAAACACTAAAATACCAAACTTTCCTAAGGTGTGATTTTTCTTGCATATACATCTTGGCATGGATACTTTTTTTTGGCAGTTAATGTGTAAGAAAAACTAAATCACAGATCATACTACTTTTGTATGAAGATCAAGGATGCCTCAAAAGTTAAGTTCCCCATAATAACATTCCTGACAGCTATGCATTATTGTACGAGTCTTAATTTTAACATAATGAAAAAGGTTGAAAATACTAGCATTCTGAATATGACTAAGATTTTAAACCTACATCCCATGGACCTCTTCAGGAGGTGCACTAACACTAAGAAGTTAACAAAACACAAGTGATCATTCTCACAGTTAATACGAAACCACACATCAGTGTTGCAAACAAGTAGAAAGCAGGCCTGTAAATGTTCCCAGCACTTTCATTTTTATTTGAAAATACATGAACAGCTGGCAAGCAAAAAGCTTTGATAACAAGCAGACTGAATTCAACCATCAAACCAAGTGAGTAAATAATGGTTTCTTATAAAACAAAGCAAATAGCAGAAAATCCACAACAGCAAATGCAAAAGTAACTGGCTATACTTTTAACCATTAGAAAAAAAGGCAGCAAAAAGATTTTACACTATGTCACAAGTGGCTACATGAAAACTTTATTTCCCTTCTCTCCTCTATCATGGAGAAGTTATTATCCTGTAACCTTACCAACACTCGTTATTTTTAATTATTTTACAAAACCAGATTTACAGAAAATACTCAAAGCACCAAAGGGCTCAAGTGGACACAAAGTCTCAAAAATGCAGTAGCTGACATTTTGAGAGTGCAAAGTCATTACAGAATGGCTTTCTGCCACTTGCCTATCTATTCAAGACCCTAAACAAGAATATTTGTCAAAATATGTTCCAGTTATGAAGTGCAGAAGAAATTTCATTTAGCCACATTTTCAAGTCATGCTACAATCTTAAGCATAACAGAGATAGTCAACAAAACTTAACTGTTTTGAAGAGTTCATTACAAAGCTGTAATTCATTATAACACTTAAAAATTTAAGGGTGTTCCTACATTAAAAAACAAACAAAATCTTGATATAATGAAAACACGTCACTGCATAGTTCTAACACATGAATCCAAAGAACCTCAAACTTCCCAGGCAGAAAATGTCCAGTCTCAGTGCGCGCAAGCATACGCTTATGAAAGACCGTCTCTCCACCCTTTGCCTCTGCTATGGGAAGACTCTCTCCTAACTACCATTTTGCAATACAAAGTTTTCCCAAACTGCTCTTCCTAAACATAACCAACAGCTCTGCAAGACTGCTAAGCAACAGGTATTTGTCACTACTGGATAACTCTGAGTCTAAAAAAAAAAAAAAAGAAACTAAGATTGTGGTGAATGTTCTACACCAATGAAGGGCAGGTACAGCAGTATAGCTTAATTTTTAATTGTTTTTTCATTAAGTTTGTGTCAGGGAGACCATGCATAACAAAGCTCAGTTATTTAAGAAAAAAACAGTTGTGTATTTATATACCACAAACATAATGTGTAAGACAAACATACAGCAACAGCACACAGCAATGTTAGCTTTGCAAAAGGCAAAGTACTACAACAAAAGATAAACGTTATCAAGCTGTGTTCTCATCATGTACCCTCAAACACAGCTTTAAATTTTGAACTCTGATTTTAAACAAGGGTGATACGGACATAAAACTGGATGCAGATACATGAAGTCTCAAGAAGAGACTATCCATGTTGTAAGAAAAAGATACCCAAACAAAAAACCCCCACGTCCACACGTGCAGAGTAATCTTACTGGTATAATTCAAGAAACTATTTTCTAAAGGGCTCAAAAGCCTTCATATGTATAGCTTTCTCAAGTGAACAGAACACACAGCAAAGTTTCTTACATCTTCACAACACACTGGTTTCTGCCAAGTGCTGGATAATCAAGACCACTGGTTCAATTCAACAGTCTTTTAGATTACAAGAAAAATAATTAAAGCATAAGAGTTTCGGGGGGTTTTGCAGAGTTTGTCTTGTTTATTAAAAATAAATCATGGTTTAAGTGAAAAACAGTAAGAGACATCTGTGATTGATTTATTTCACAAATGAGGCTACCTTGCTCACGATTTTTTCAAATTATACCTATAATTTTCAGATCACTTAGGATATAAAAACAAATATTTCCTGAAAAAAAACCGTATACACCAACTCAGTGTACTGCCTAATGATAAAGTGCTTGCCATTCAAACAGCTGAAGTTCTGAACTTATTTCTACATCAGAGCAGGAAGGAACTAAGTATTTTCCATGGAACTTAGCATATTTTCAATACACTCCTAAAAGAAACATAACTTTAAAGACACTTAAAAGCCATTTGTTCAAACTAATAAATAACTGAATTCCTGCCCATTTTTAATCAAAGTTGGATTTATATTGGAAGGTCCTAAACCAATTTCAATTTTAAATGAAAGATGTCTTGGAACAAAGAACCTCTGGAACAGGTATCTTCACTTTTTTAAAAGTCTGCTTAATTTTATTGATCCATTATTTTTTGTTTATTTAAGTCTCACTTCTAAGACTCCCAGAATAATAATAAAATGCATAAACGTGCATTTAGAACAGAGTCGTTGCACTGGTCTATTTCAAATGCAGCACATTGTGAGAAATGAAATGTTCATGTTAAGAGTAACAGTGCTTCACAGATGCAGAAAGAGTAAACAGTTTTGCTACCATTATACTTATTGATTACCACCTCCAGATGTAGTTTTCCTGTCAATTCCACAGACACAAGTATTACTGCAAGGACAAATGCTGCAAGGCATGAAACAGCAGCCTGGAAAGATTAAGACAGAGGCTCCCCAAAATAAATGCCAGTAAGAAAGCCCACACAGGAGAAGTACAAAAGGATTTTGGAAAGAAAGGAAAAAAGTAACTAAGATACAATATCCCAACCCTACATACCACTCTCCTCAAAACATGCTGATACTTTAATTTCCTCTGCTATAGCTTTATTATTATGGTGTTTGTTCAAAGCTATCATAAAGCACCACTGTTGTCCAGGGTACTGCAACAATCAAAACATACATTTTACATGCTTCCCTAAAACCCTTGACATTAGCTACTTTCACTTCTTTCACTTCAAGTAGCAAAATAATTATTTTAACAATAAACAAATAAAGAACCCAAACACCATCATATAATGTGTGATATAGGTTTTGCTGAAATAAACGTTATTTTATCAAGAACATTCATGGTGAGGAGTTGTGCCTATTTGTCAAAATAAAAGCTCAAAATCAAGAATCAAGTTAGCTGTGTACAAACTTCAGTTTTACCTAAATCTTTCTTATTAGAGACACCATTTCAATTCCATGAATAATACAAGTCAATCCTCCAAACACCCAACAACAGTCCCTTCCTAAATGTAACAATTTTAATATGACAGGGATTTCTGCACAAAAATACGGTTACTTCGTCCATCTGTCATAAAAAGTGTTGCCACTAGTACACTTAACACTGCCTATTAATCTAAATTAAAAAAACTTCTTAAAAATACAGGCCCCAGTTCTGCAACTAGGTCAGCAAAACTGGGCCTTGTGCTAACTTTGAAACTCTGACTTCAGAGGGCCCTTGAGCTGATACAGAGGTCCAGGGATACAAATACAACAGCAAAACTGACAATATAAATCCAGCTGTACAGAGAACATGAAGACAGCCAAGACATACACATTAAGACTACCACGAGTCTGAGAATCCTCTGAATGTTTAATTAGAACAATTATTTTCTGAAAATAGGGTTTTTTTTCCCTTGTATAGTTGTACATTTTATATCATCGTACATCTTCTAAATACTTAACTGGACTCCTGAGCTAGCACCTTGAAAAATGAAACATGGTATCTTGAAAACAACCTCAACATTTGTGGATGCTTCTATGAGAACAAGATAGCTTAAAGCGAAAAAAATGTCAAAAGCTGTTCTCTCTCTATAAAAACGATGTTGCATAAAGTGAGAAAGAACATGCTAACAGAGTGATTAACAAGAAAAAAATACACCAACAAGCCATCCAACTGGTGAAAGCCTATACTTTCTTGAGGACAATAACAAGAGATTTGAGAACAATAACAGAGAATAATCTTGGCCAAACTGCATGCAACTACCCCTACTGCAAACCTTGGACAAGGGGAGAGGGTTATACCGCTCAATCTAAATCGAAAGAGACAAGCCCTAAGACTAACTTCGGAGAGAAGCAGCAAGAGCAAACTAGAGGAAGAAGATGTGAAAACCCACGAACGTTTATTGTGCATCGAAATAAGAGCTGCTGGAAGCCGAGACTAGAGGAGTGGCCTATGTGTTAATAATGTTTACAGCGGGCGTGAATGAGCTTGGTGCTGGTGTGGTTTTCATTGAGGCTGTAGGAAAAGCGCCTCGGTAGGGCCTTATTTCCAGGCGTCGCCCGGGCCTACACGGCTCCAATCACTCCACCTCAGTAATGGCGCTCGGTGCGAAGGGAAGCAAGAAACCGAAGAGGCAAAGCCGGGTGCAGCGCTGAAGGGAGCCCACCGGGCCCTCCTCTCCCAGCAGCACCACAGAGAAGACGGGCAAGGAAGAAAAGGGCTGCCTAAGCCCCCCGAGGGGTGCGGAGGGCTTCCACCCGCCGGCAGCCGGCGAGAGGATGAGGAACCGTCAGCCATTTTCCCTTGCCCTCCAAAACACCAGTGATGTAGGGCCACAAGCTGGGGGCTGCAAGGGAGGCGCTGCCGCCACCCACCGCTCGTTATCCACCCCCCCGACTCCCTCACCCCCGCTGCCCGTCCCCTCCTCCCTGCCGCACCCCGGCCCGGCAAGGCCCATCCCCGGGGAGCGGCCGGTTACCGCACCAACAGCTGCCCCCGCGTAGCTGCTGCGCCTCGCCGCGTCCCGGCCTCGGGCCCCGCCCGGGTCCGGCGCTTTGGCCACTCACCCCCGCACGACTTCCCGTTGTCCCGCGGCTGCTGTTGCTGCGACGGCGCGGTGCCCTCCCGGGTGCTGCCGAAGAAGCGCGGCAGGGAGCTGCCTCATGCCAGGCAGCCAGCGGGGCAGAGTCTCATACCAGGCCCCACGATCCCGGGCGCGCGGCTGGCTGGCTCAGGGGGCGGCTCCGCTTCCCCTGCTTTCCCTCTCCCAGCCAGGCGCCGTATATTGCGACGAGAAGAGGGAGAATGAAGCCGCCGCCGCTGCTCGCGGTACGGATCGCAGCCCCGGGTCGCTCCGCTCTCTCCGACGCCGGCGGCACCGCCGGGGCGTTTTTCCTGCGTCACCAGCTTCTGCCCGGCGGCAGTCCTGTGCTCCAGCTCCGGCTGGGGCTTGGCCGGGGCCTGCGCGCTCCGCTCCGCCCCGTCCGGGCACCGGGCGCACGCGGGGGAGGGCGCGCGCACGCACCGCGCACCTCTGGCCGGGGCTCGGCAGGGCGCGAGGGCAGGCGGGAGGGCAACAGCGGAGGGGGCGGCCCAGGCGGCGGGAACGCTGAGAGCTGACTCCTCCGTCGGGAGAGGAAGGCGGGGGAGGGGAGGAAGCGAGGCGAGACGCGGCGGCGGCGCAGCTCCGTCTGGCGGGGCCCTGGGCAAGATGGCGGCGCCGAGCAGAGCTTTCCGCGCCGGGTCCGCACTTAACCTGACTCCGCGAGCCGCGCGGCGTGACGCGCTGCCCACCTCCGTGCCCCCGGGCTGCTACTCAACGCCGCAGCGGCCAGACCACTACCCCGCCCTGCCTCCGCCCCGGTGTCGTGCGGCCAGACAAGAGTAGCGTGCACGGGGAAGGCGGCGGCGGGGCGGTGCGCGTGTATGAGCGCGCGGACGTTTCACGTCGGTTGGTCGCAAACGGGTTCCATTGTGACCCGCCGGGCGAACCGCGCGGAGGGCCCGGATAATGACGTCAGCGCGGACGTTGGCTTCTGGGCCCGGTCCAGCCCTCTAGTGCCGCCGCGGTAGCCGCTGCCGGGGCGGCCACGGTGGCTACTGCTGGAGTCGCTCTGCAGCCCAGAGGCGCGTCCCCTTGGGCCGGGGTGGGGGACGGCCACGAGCGGCGGGAGGACGGGCGGACAAAGCAGCGGGTTGTGGGTAGAGGTCCCCAGCCGCTTGTTGAGCGCCCAGGGAGAGGCGGGGGTTATCCGATGCGTGTGCGGGCGCTGCTGCTTCCTCACCGGTGAGCTCAGGCATGGCCGGGCCTCGACACCCCCGCTAGGCCTTGGGTTCGGCGTCTGGCAGCAGGCCTTGGACAGGGCGTCGGAGCTGAAACTGATGCACGCAGGGTTATTTCATTCACAACTGAAATGCCGCCTCCTTATCAACAGCTGGCTGGCTGGGGAATACCAGCATTTTATAAAGCAGAATGGATCTTCTGTTGCTCTTGTTTCTTCCTCTGATAGGTTTGCAGATATGCCTGTTTTACAGTCTGTAGGACCCCAGTCTATATAGATGGTTTATAAAGCACTTGGGGAGACTTTAAACTTGAAAAATGATGGGAAGCCATGTTTATGGAAGGACAGATGTTCTCCAAGAGTATCTGAAATTACGCTTTTTGGTATGCATTCCAAGGTCAACGTGTCATTTAAACCACATCATTCAAGAATTTCAGAGCAGGAAGTGAAAAATGCAGTATCAAGCTGAAAACGCAGGAAGAATTTAGGTTGCATGAGTTGGAATTTGCTCAAAAGAGTAAGGCTAACTTAAGCCTTTAACTCTTGTGCAAAATGTTATCACTCAGTGACAAAGACTAAAATGCCAGTTGCTCATTACTGTAGGAGCTGTGGGTGGATATTTTTTTCTGTGAAAAGCTAGAGCTCTAAACCAAGTGATGTATTAGTGATACCCACTGTTATTTCCTATTTTAACAGTCCCTTTTTTGGCTAATCACTAGGATGTATTATTTGGGAAGGAAGTCTGAAGGATGTCTCTCCATTAACCACTCCATAAACAAAATGAAGGATGCAGCTGCTTCATCACTGTACAGATGCAGCAGTTTGTTTACGGATATAATAGTTTCACATGCATTTTCTTCAACAATCAAGACCTAATCATGGTAAAAACCTGTGTGAAGTAAGCCTATGTGTTTGGGTTAGAAGTATGTATAATCACAATACAACCCTTTAATCTCAGTATCTTATTACAGCCTTTTATTTTTTTGTCCATTATCAGTTACTTTGGACTTTCCTTTCAACTTACCCATTTTGTTCCAATGAAAAAGTATTCCAAGTTACTGCACCAATAAAGGATTTAACTTTCGTTGTTTGCTGCGATATTCTCTTGTGAGCTCTTCACTGCTTATGATTACTTAAAGAAGGAGAACCACAACTCAAACAATTGCACTTGTATATTTTTTTTTTTTACAGTTCTTATCCTTGAAAATAAAATGGTTGTGTTTATTCATGGTCATTTATTTTTATCGTAAGTAGACCCCCATTTTAAGTGATGGACTGAATATTGTGTTCCTTCCGACTACTATGCCTTTTTTTGGCAGAGCCAAACGGTAATGCGTCAGTGGATTTTTATAACATGGACAATTGCACACCAAGAAATTGATGGCCAGTTCACATAAAAGTCAACAACAGCGCCACAAAGATAACGAACAATAGTGGTACAACTTTGAGCAAGTATTCACTCCTGTGTTGAAGGGCTCCTTCAGCCAGGAGTAAAAGATCTGATGAATTTAATTGAAGCCTTAGGTTTGGAGCAAACTGAGAGTCCAGCTTTCTGGGACATTGGGTGGTATTTTTCAGATTATAGATTGTACTCCTCTGTACATTGTGCAGAAACTTCTCGAGATTTAAGAGGAATTTTGCACTTGTAGTGGAGAAAATGACTATACTATGACAATGCTTACTCTCTTATATTTGACCTCCTTTCTGTTTTAAAAGTGTATGCCAAACTGCTTTGACAGACTGGCAGCTGCTTCTAGCCATGCTAATCAAAGGTCATGATACGCTGAAGTAGACAACTATTTATGGCACCAAATAAAACTATATTGGGATGGCAGTGGCACTTTGTGGTTACTGAACAATCAAGCTGCACACCAGGTTTCAGAGTGGGGGGGAATTCTTTCTGCTCCTCAAAACAAAATCTATGCCTGTCCCTGAGATGTTTGCTCAGGATTCAGTGTTCTTTGGAGCATTGTCATGGTTCATCTTGTATGATGCTGCTTTGCCTTTGGAAAAGATTGATGCTTCCCCCTGCTCCTCAATACTGCAAATGTTTGCACAACAGCCATGGAAACAAAAGGATAAGAGTGAGATAAATTGCTGATTAAAAGAGGACCCATGGTACAAAGAAGTCATTAGACACCCACAAAACTCGCTATTGTTCTAGAATAAGTGCCCACACAGAGAACTACAACAGACTAATTTATTCCTCAGTAGTCCTTCCTGTTAATTGCCACAGCCATCGATATGTTTAGGAATGCTATCGTAATGTTTCTAATTCAGTGCAAAACTGGAGGGCATAGGAGCTGTTCTGTGTAGGTTTCCCTGCTCTGCTGCTGCAGTCCACCGATCAAACAAAAAGTGAAACTAGTTGCAAACCAGCTGATTATGTTGTTCATCAACAAACCCAAAAGAACCAAAGAAAGAAACATGGCAGCGAAAAAGTCATTCAGAATTTAGAAAAACTCACTGTTAATAGATGCATCTATCCTTGCATCTTAGCCTTAGATTAATGCTGCGCTGCTCTAAAGACAAAAATGGAACGTTGCTCGTGCAGAACAGTGCCGGAGCTTTGCAACAGCGTAGCATCAAAAGCAGTAACAGAAGAGAGAAAGCAGATTTTTGCCAGAGACGCACCAAAGATCTTTCTTGCCTTCCAGTTTGGCTCCTTAGGTTCTGCATTATGTAGAACCTAACACCTTCAGAAAACATTCCTCAGCGTAGAAGAGAAGTTTCTATTAAAAAGAAAATAAAGGGCTCCTTGAAAATCAGACAAGCTACTGCCTGGGCATTAAGATTTGCTGTAAGTGATCACATCAAGGATCAATCTTGCAAAATTTTCAAGATTTCTTGGGTCTAATCCAATAAAACGCTTTTAAGCATGTGAGTAGTGCTGGTGGTTTGTGTGATACTTCATTGACTTCTCTAAACTTGCATGTAAGTGCCAGTAGGGAGAAAAGCACTTGCCCAAGTCATTGGTTTATGCAGCGTGTGATTTATGGGGTCTCTTGGCAATAGTGGTGTGTGGGTATACATCATTTTGTACAACTGTGAATCACAGAATGCCATCTCTTTCAGAAAAAGAAGTGTTTTTCGCAACTGTCACTTGTAAAACATGATTGTATCATTGTTCTCACAGAACATTACATACTTGATGTAATGGTGTTTTCATCCTGGGAGTAATAACAAACCCCAAATAAAGCATAAGTGTTGGACAGCATCTGATGTTTTCAGAGTCAAAAAAGATCTCCCACAGAAGTGATATATCAAGAAGCTGCAAAAACTGTTCTGCATCGATGCTGTATCCTTTCTGGTTTTACAAATACCTTTTCTATCTTTTTGAAAATGAAAGTCAAGTATGGAATTTCCATTGTAGTTTCTTCTGAGATGACTACTTTAATTACCATTAATTACCATCAATGTAAGACTTCTCTTCAGAGTCATAGCTTTCCTTCTTTCCACTATTGACTTCTGAGTGTATGAGATGTTAGCAATTATGCTAGATTGAGCGTAATGTCACTCTTGAAAGACTCATAGAAGCAGTTAAACCAAATTTATGCTTCATACTTACAGGTACAAAACAATGCATGCTTAGGTGGAAATCGTAGAAGTGTGATAAAAAAGGGATTTTTTAGGGACCTGTGGTCTCTTACACTGAATAAGGTGTCCAATTAGGAACAATTCTTATAAGCAAAACGTGGTTTGGCATTTAGCTTTTATTCATTTAGTTGTTTAAATAAGGGTTAAATGAACAGTGTAAACAGAAATTCTCTCTGTTTACAAATGCTTAGAGGATAACACAAGAGATCAGTTGTGAAAACTTCTGCTAACGCACTCAAAAGAGTATCTCATCCATCTTTTGGAGAGGGATCAATTCAGAATATCTTTCCTGTCTAGTTACTTCCTAGCCAAACTGTCTTTGGATAAACCATGTGGTATCCATGTGAAAAGTATTCATCTCATAGGATTTGGACGGAATACAACATATTGATTTGACAACCATACAGTCCTCTTTATCCACGTGGACCTTGAAGAAGTTTGACTTCCTTCCAGCCTTAGGAGTACAGTGAGGGAAGAAGGGAATGAATGATTCTGAAAAGTTGTCAGTGTTATACCTAAGTGTGCTAGGTTAGAAGATCATCTAAAATCTGCAAGAAATTATTCATGAGCTACTCCCATTTCCTCCATTTTTCTGAATGTGTCTCTGCACAGAGTGTTTGTCATTGCATCCATGTAAGCTTGAAGGAGACCATTGTTCACAGAATTCTATCCATTATACATTATGTGATGGTAGTTTTCATTTACGTAAGGTTTCTAACCAAGAGTTTCTATGTGCACAGTAGAACTGAAACAGACTGATTTCCTAAATTGAAGTGTCTTATACCCTTCCAACCCTAATCTCCCTCCAACCTTGAATTGCAGCCTTCACATGCTGAAGTGCCTGGTTTGTGTTAAATGTGCTAGACTAATTAGCTAAGAGCAAACAGGAAGTACAGTAACTGAATTGTACCTCCCTTACCAACAAGTAGGCACTTCTCTAGCCTTTCTTCCTCCTCCTGCTAACAGTCTTCATAAAATTTGTAGGAATTAATGTAGCTTTGAAAGCCCTTATCCCTGGTTTGAAGTTTTGTGAAATCAGCTGAAAGCATTAGGAAGAGCTGGTAGGCAGATGGACAGCTAGACAGCAGGATCATGTGAAACCAGTATCATTGAGAAACCACGGAAAGTTTCAGAATGGTGATCTGATAGGACAAATGTTACTACTGCAGTTCTGGAATGGAAAAGAATAGAAGACAGAGGTGTGATCAAAGAGAAAGAAGGAACAGAAAAAGATTCTTTAAGAGTAACCACAACATTAAAAAAAAAAAGTGTTAACTCAGTTTGAATGGAAGCACAGATCCATTTCAGACCTTGTATCGATACTTCTATCCAAGGTTTTAAAAGGATCTTGTCAGAAAGGCTTAAATCTAAAAATACGTACAGGAAGGAAGTTTGTTATTTTGTGAAGCCAGTTTTCTCATCCTTTCTTGTGACTGAAGATTAATTTATTTTTTAGTGTAAAGAGGCATTTAACTGTGCAACATGCAGAAGAGCCGGATTTTGGAACCTTTGGCTACCTGTTTGTGACTCCACTCTTTTTTGCCCGAAGTTTTTCTTGGCTATCTATGTTTTATTGCAAATTATCTGCAAAAATAATTCTCATTGTCAAAAACCTCACTAAAAATCACAAATGTCAGTTTACATTGCTGGTTTGTAAAGACTAAACTTTGATAACTGCCATTATATTGCTGTTCCGTTGTCATATTGTGTGACAGGTCACTGCAGAACATAATGCACATCGGCTTTACGCTATGTTGTACTTTATGTAGCTCTATAGCATTTATGAAAATATTAAAAATATGTTTGATAAATACGAAGTGACTCATACTAGGACTTTCACAGTCATAGCCTTATTTTATCTGGGTGATTAGTAGTAGAAATAATGAAAGAATCACAGAACATTATAGCACCGTCTTTGTAGCCGGAATGGTACAAGGCAATAAGCAAGCCAGAACTTGTAAGGAGAGGTAATATCTTTTATTAGATCTGAAAACAGTCTTGTATACATCAAAGTTTGTCTGTTTTTACTAGACATATCAGTTGGTCTATTGAAACAATACATAACTTGATCCTTTATCATCCAGAGGCAATCTTCTTTTTCTCAGCACATTAATCCTTTTCCATTTATTTTTATCCCATCTCTTTGGGAAGGTAAATATCATTCAGGATATAAATTTATGGACATAACAGCAAGGGAAAAAGGCTAAAGTTTATGCTGTAAAGCAAAGTTTATCTCTGTGTTTTGCCTCTTTCAATATTAAGCAAAAAAACTAAAAGTCCAATTGACTTGTCACTGCTTCTGTCTTATGCACTGCTCTCAGTTACAAATTGAGACCAAATGGACAAATCTGATCCCAACAAGTTACTTTTCTGTTTGAAATCTTCACTACTAGATTGTGTAGTTCTTATGCTTTTAAATATATTACTGGTTATTTGCTAAGTTAGAACAAGAGTCAGAGCGCAGATCAAACTGTTTGCCTTCTGCATACACGTATAGTGACACGTTTTAGTGTACTTCTGTATTTTAAAATCTTTAACAGAAAACACAAAGCAATACAAAAGTTTACAAAACCATGTATTTTAAGTAGTTAGTCCTTTATTTTCTGAAATGACAGAAAAAAATCTTCAATCATCTGTGTTTTGGGCTCCTTTTTCTCTCTAAATAAGGTTTTCAGTACACTAACCAAAATGCCAGCAGTCCTTAAGGATTTGAATTTGTGACTATATATCCTTACAAAAGACTAATTCCTTATTCTTCTTCTCAGGTTGATAGTCCAACTGAAGTCCACGGATTAATACCATTAGTAGTATTAATTTCACCAAACATTAGGAGACTTTGAAGTTTTTCCTTGAACCTTAATTCAAGGAATGTTGCAAGTATCAAAAACACATGGCTGAAAGTCTGCAGCCCACTGCAGTTTAGCATAGACCTGGCCCCTACTTAGTGGACTAAATCCATCATAAGTCTGTCTGTATTTAAAAGGAGAATGAGGCTCCTAGCATGTTGAACAGTAGTAATTTCAGCTGTTTCACCAGGCTGTAACCACGTACAAATGGAACAGCCCCTGAGGAAAGGCAGGTGCCTCCCCTGCACGACTTACCCAACTCCACTGTTGCCCTCCAGACCTGCTTTCCTTTCTCCAGTAGCTGCAGAGAAAGTTTGAATGGCTACATAACCCTCAGCCTGCCAGCATTAGGTGATAAGAACTTTGGGTTCTCAGCAAGGGGATGTCCGCCCAGAAGCAAGTTTTGCTGGTGTAAGCAAGCTGAGCAAGGAGCCCACTAACAAGTAGGCACCTATGGTCAGGGCCAGGAGGAACCGTGCAACTCACATTTACATAATACCCTTACGTCAGCATCCAGACGTAAGGGTATTACCAACTGCCCAGACTAGAGGAAACACGCTGTTCCAAGCATCTGAAGTATTTGGAAAGCAGATATAATGAGTAATTCATGTTGGTGACAACCCTTTATCTGTTATACCAGACATAGATGAGGTGCTGTGGCAGCTAATGGGAGAGAAAGATAGAGTGAGAAAGGAGTCTGAGCAGAAACAATTCTTTCCAGAGAACAGTTTCTTTAACTTATCCTAAGCAATGGGCTGCACCGTCCAAATGTTACCTCTGTAGTGCTTGAGAGTGCTCATTCTAATAGCAAACAGCTGTTTTATTCAACTGTGTTAATGCTCTTTGCATAGTGCTCCTGGACATTTGTAAGATTTGAGTTTTGCTCAGCTGCTCAGGAAATGGCTGGTCTTCTAAGTGAGTATCTGTCCTGCACTTGAAGATACTCACTGACTGCAGTCTGGCATTATTCCTTGTTTCGCCCTCCTTGAAAGGCTTAATTCATTGTATTAGGGAGTAGAAATGACAAGAAAACCATTGTTTTCCGTGCAGATTGAAAATTTTCAGTCCAAATCGTTTTCAGGAGACAAACATAAATGTATTATTTGAAGAATTGTTTTAAAATTCTAAACTAGACTCAGGTAATGTGGGGCTTATCACACCCCCCTCATTTTTCAAGGTGTAGCATGCTGGAGTTGCTTTAAGGGTGCTGAATTCAGACGCTGAAGGTGCTTGTGAGGACCAGTACAAAACAGATTAGCTCAGTCTGTGAAGAATTTCTACATGTGGCTGCTAGGTTTGTTTACTTATTTTTATGGTAAAAAAAGGTCACTATTGAAAGCCCTATAGATGATCTCAAGTGAAACATTTAGTATTTAAAGTATTTTAAGTCATATTACTGTGCTACTTCCTGTCTGGGAGAAGTAACTGATTAATACAAAACCATCTGGAAAAGAGCTGTTTCAAAGTCTGTTTCTTAATTTTCTAGAAAGGATATTGTTTTCTGAGGCTATAATCTCCTCATTAAAGACCAGAGAGATAGCTCAGAAATTGAGGATTACTACTGTAACACCACTGAATTTAACTTGGAGCTCACTTTCAGACTTCAAATTGTCTTCATATTATACATAGGAACAGCAATAGAAGCAGAGAAACAACAAGAAATGCACTGTTAGCTTTCTTCCATGTGTTCATGAAAGACCAACTGAATTTCTTCCTGATAATACTTGCTCTCATATTCACTGAATACAAAAAACATGAAGGAAGAATAAGTTACCTACTTCCAATAAGTATTCTCTCATCCAGCGTTCCAATTTCGTACATCAGAACACAACGTGCTTAACCTGAGACATGCTAGAAAGCTCAGTTATTCTTGATAAATCCCTTATTTTGTCCTTTTATTATCCTTTTATTAAAAAAAACAAGTTAAAAGCTTTAGTTTTCGTAAAATCATAAGCTCAATGACTATTACAACTGCCTATCTGATACACACATAGCTGTAGTACACTATCACATTTTTCTCTCATCTGGCACACATCTTTTAAGGGAGTTTCTCTCACTTAAACCTGCTGTAAAGGCGCAAAAATCACTTATAGTTGAGTGCATTACTCAACTTCACAGAATCACAGATTCACAGAACACCAGGGACTGGAAGGCACCTCGAAAGATCATCTAGTCCAATCCCCCTGCCACAGCAGGATCACCTAGACCAAGTCCAGGAGGGTTTTAAACGTCTCCAGAGAAGGAGACTCCACAACCCCCCTGGGCAGCCTGTTCCAGGGCTCTGTCACCCTCACT
>JAOXOE010000001.1:72643711-72665219 GCA_028565055.1 Phoeniculus purpureus
CCCTGCCCATGGCAGGGGGGTTGGACTAGATGATCTTTCGAGGTCCCTTCCAATCCCTAATGATTCTATGATTCTATGAAGCAACAGGATGTTAGTAGTGGGGAAGGCTGAGCATACGATAGTAAGGACTAAGGGCTACATTTGCATTATGCAGTCATACAGCTTTGTAGGTTCTCCGGAACTCTGCCACCACAACCGCCCCGTGCAGCATGTATCTTAGTCCACTCTGGAGCTCTCTTTCTGCTGTGAACAGCTAGTCTCCTCCAAGAGAAAGCTCTATTCAGCTCAGGGGTAGCTTGTTTCAGGAGCTGCTCATTCTGGAAGTAGGAGTGAGACCCTGCCAGTCTGATCCCCTGTACCTAATCAGGGTGTACAGCAGGGTGATCATAGCAACTCTTTTATTGTTTGAGCACCATGTGGTGGGGAGGTGGCTCTGCTGGAGAGGGCTGTCCCTCAAGGCAGGTGTGTGGCACTGCCAGATCCACTGCCCAGCAGGCAGTCTCTGAGGTTCTCTGCATGAGAGGATGGACAGAGCGGAGTACTTCCTGCCTGAGGTTATCTCAGTTAGAGCGAGAATCTAAAGATGAAGGACACAATCACATTGGAAATCAAATTACGTTAATTCCCCTTGTGTTGTACAAATGACACACTAAACACAAAGACAACTGCTCATTGCCCCTCTGTGCTATGATAGGGCTACGAATCAAGTATTCTGATTTAAAATTTGTTTGACATTAGAAAGATCTAAAACACCTAAGAAGCTGTCTTAACAGATGGGGTCTGGCTTAGAAAGGGGACTTGTATTACGTTATGAAAATATAAACTCGTTTAGTGTTTCATAGCACGTTAGGAGCACCCTCCAGCTTAAATAATAACTTGAATGGTCCTCAATAAATGTGCAACAAACAAGTCACGAAAGCATAATCAAACAATAATACTTCTTTTTTTCGATTACACACTGGACTTTATTAACTGCTTGTAGGGTGTTCTTTTGTGTAGACACAGCTGTTTCCCATCCTTGGAGGCTGGTTTAAAACATAACATATGGAAAAGCAGCAAAATAAATAAAGAAAGTTGGAAAGGAAAGGGTTCACTTCTTTCTTTGTTGACAAGAGGGATGCTACATCAAGAGCATTGACCAAGACTTCAAGTTTCTGAAAGTCTACCTGCTAAGATTATTTGCTCCCCAAGGCCTGTGGGAAGATTTTTCAGTCATGAGTAGACTGTGTCACTGGAAGAGTAATATTTCACATCTTATCTGTGAGGAGCTGGCTTGTGTAATGAGCATTTGCAGAGACTGGAATGTGGTACAGAGATGCCAGAGTCTGCAACAGGTCTGCTGCTGGGTTTTCCTGTCCATGGTGTCTCTCAGGTTCAGGTTGTCCTAGGTAATGGAGAGCCAACGGCATAAGGAATACACCATGTGAATAATGGTGGTGGCACTTTTGACTCTTTCACATAACCTAAAAACCATATGAGATGATAAGAGTCAAATTATTCCCAAGCTGTTATTGATCTAATGTGATTGAAAGGAATGATAAGAGCGTGGTGGTGTTGCTCTACAGGTAGTCATTTATGGTAGTACGCTTTGTCCAGTGCACATAGACTAGGGTGGATGATTTCAGGCTCATATTTCTTGCATCCCAGTTCTTAGAACTGATGGTTCTTTTTTAAATAAAACATTAAGATGCTGTGATTCTATAGACATCTCTTAGTTAGTGGCTTTACTGAACCATTGCAGTAAATATTGATTTAGGCTACTAAGTCTCCTGAGAAAAAATTAGGCACTGAGAAGAGCACTCTGGCTACAAAACCAAAATCAGCCATATTTAAAAGTTTAATACTGTTTGCATTAGGGATTTAGAATGGTTATTTGCTGCTGCTCTACTAACTGTTTTTACACTGTGTGGAGGCTGGATGTTTTGGAAATCTTTGCAGCAAGTTTAGCACTGTAGTGATGACTGAGGTAACTTACTGGCTCTTCAAGAGTTCTTTTTAGCTCCTCTGATCTGGCCTGGAGATATGGCTGTTTGGGTACAATCATGAGGATGAAGGTTTGACGCTGTCCATCACATTTACCACCCACATGCAGAACACACCTTAGAACACCCTCCACAAAAAGTGGGAAAAGCTCCTTACAAAATTAGTTACAGAAAGGGTACTGTTCCCCCACTGACACATACAAGGAGAGAGTATTTTAAATGTTCATAGGTGGGCACTTATTTGGCTTTGTTGAATAATTTCATTAGTGATGTTTTATAGTCTCTCTTATGAGCAATATAAATATTAACATTTTTTTCTTATGAAAAAGAACAACAGTCTTCAGCATATGTTAGAAATGGAGTGACAAGACAGAATAAGAATCAGCTAGTCTCAATTTCTGTCCGTAGTGAAAAATCTCATAACAAATATCTTTGCTTTTAGCCTACTTGTGTCTGCTCACGAACAACTTTTCTCGTCAAGAATTCTAGGTATCTCCTCTTCAAGTGGATAGAATAGCTGACCTCCAGTCTCCCGCAGGGAGGGCAGAGAATTAGAAAGATCTTTTAAAGAACACAAGAATGGCTTTAGCTCTTCAAGCAGCTAAACAAGGACTTATAATAAAGTGAAAATGCATGCTACAACTCTCGGTGAAAAGCTGTCGTGACACCACAGTATTTGCAATCGAAAAATCAGCTTTCTCAGGCAGCCTCTTGCACTTCATAAATGCTTTCGATGCACAAATAATTTCTGGCATAGCTCTTGATAATCCTTGACAAATATTTTACAATTATAATCTGCCATTATGAATGCTAATTAAATGTGTGTGCTGGGAGCTTTCTTCTCAGTACATAGTGTACAGCGCTATGGGCAGAGGCTGTCTCGAATGAGCTACAAAATCGTTAGCAATGAACATTACATGCCATAGGCAGGTTTGCACCTGCCAACTTCCTCATGTGCTCGGAGCCTGTTGCTGATGGGGACCTTTACAAATGCACAAGATAACAAGTACTGTCAGTGCCAAAGTCTTCAGCATGAAGAACAACTTCTGAGGGTTTCTATTGTCCAAAAGAAATAACCACTACCTGGCAGACAGGCACTTCTAAGGTGGTTTCAGCTACTGGATGTAAGTTAAAGTCAAAGAGCTGTAAAGCAAACTTTCCTACCTAGAGCGCTGTGAAAACCACTGTCCCAACACCACTCATCTGTCCAAGGACATCTCATTGCATTTTCTCCTCCTCCTTATGACCTGTTAGCTTCTTTTTGCTCCTGCTCTTTTCTTCCATGACCTTCAAAAGCACAGCTACATCTCCCATGCTATTCATCATAGCTTTAGCTCCATTTCTCCACCCTGCCCCTCGCTCCCTTGCGCCCTTCCGCCTCTACTATATGTGGTTCACTGTGGGGATCCCTTTTCTCTCTTTATGCACTGCAGCTGCCTTGGACCTTTAGTTTCTCATGTCCTTCTGGCCCCTCTTGCTGAGGGAGGGACTTTGCAGAAAAGGTCTGCCTTTGAAAGAGGCAGGTTTGAAGGAACAAGGGATAATAGTTGCTCTAATTTCTGCCTTAGAGCATACTTTAAGAACGCTATATTCTTAGGACTGAGACATTGAAAACAGGCGTATTGTAAATAGTCAGGAGTATGTCTAACCCCGTTACATGCTCATGCCTTGTCCTCTGTCATCACAGATCGAACTGGGCAAGATTTCCATGCATCCACATTGCATCACTCCATATGTTCTCAGCCTGGTCTAGCCATGGAGTCTCCCTGGAAGTGTGGTTATGCAGCTAGAAATTCTGGGAGCATAACCCAGTTTCCTGCCGTCCACCTCAGGGAAAAGAGAAGCAAAGCTGTGACCAGAGTAACTGCACAGAGGACAGTGAATTCCCAGCCTTACGCTTTCCCATTCCTCCTCTGTTCCAGGGGCTTCCCAGCTGTCTCTGTGTTTACTTCTTCCTTCCCTGTGGCATCTTCTTATAGGCTGCGTTTCTCTTTTGCATGCTGGAGAGCTCTTTCTTTTTCTCTTCTGTTGTACTGAGCATGCCTAGCTCCCTTCGCAGCTCTTGTCCTGCCAAGGCAATGAAGCATGATGCATTCCTTGCTTCATAGAATTGTACAATCAGAGAACAGTTTTGGCTGAAAAAGACCTTCAAGATCATCGAGTCCAACCTTTTCCTAACCCTCTCATCACCATTAACCATGTCCTTCAATGCAACATCTACCCTTCTTTTAAACACCTCCAGGGATGGTGACTCAACCCCCTCCCTGGGCAGGCTGTTCCAGTGCCTGACAAGCCTTTCAGGAAGGAAATTTCTAACACCCAACCTGAACCTTCCCTGGTACAGCTTAAGGCCATTTTCCCTGGTCGTGTCACTCTCCACTAGGGAGAACAGATCAACTCCTGCCTCTCTACACCAAACTTTGAAGTAGTTGTAGAAAGAAATAAGGTCTCCCCTCAATCTCCTCCAGGCTAAACTGCCCCAGGTCCTTCATGCCATCTTTACCAACGGCATCACCAAAACCCTCTCCATCCCAGCCTTGTTTCTATGTGCAGTTTTCAGCTTGGCTGCACAAAATCTAGGTGTAAATTTAGTACAAAGACATAGACAAACAGCACTGAGGTCAGCACTGTGATCTTTAGAAAATGTAAAATAAAGTTGTTTGTCTGTGTCACAGATTTTGAGTGGCACCTAGCAAGGCTTTAATTTTAAGGTTAGGTTCCTAGATCTTTTTCTAGGTGGGAGACTAAAGGCAAATAGCTGAGAAGTTTCTGACTGGTGTGCAGTCCCACTGCAACCCTCAAACATGACTTTTCAGAGCCAGATGAAAGTATGATAAATTGGTGAGCAGAAGGGTCAGTCAGCTGCAGGGGAGAAAAAAAACCATAAAATTTGCCCTCCCAGCTACCTTCATGGACTGGCTGACATTCCTGTTGCATGACAAATGCTCTGGCATCATCTTCTCAACCTATGAGGAGAAACCACAGGAACGTGGAATAAAAGATGACGACCATGATGGGAGCATTAAGGAAATAAACCTAGGATCTGGACTACTGACAGATATTCATAATGGAAGTGGTGGTAAGAAAACCAAAGATACTACACTAGGAGGGAGGCATGTCAGGCGTGCTGAAAGGAGGCAGGACAGCAAGAAACAGGATGCAGACTCCATAAAAACCCTTGTGTGAGTAAGACATTGCTTGTCTGTAAAGGCTTACATAACCTTTTGCAATGCTCCAACACAGACCTTTCTGACTGTCATTGAGTCTCTACACTCTGTTTTTTGTCCTTTTTCTATCTTTTCTGGAGTCTCTGTGATATTTGGTGTTAGAGAAGGGGAGTGTCCCGATTTATGGCTTCCACTTTGCAGTATTTATACAACTGTATATTTAACCTGCTGATCAGCATTAGACCAGTGCTCATCATCCTATCAACAGCCAAGGGTGCCACAGTAATGGTGAACAGCTATGAGGGTGTGACAAGAAAGGGATTCCTGCAGTCTTTCTTCCAGGCACTCTTGAGAATCTCTGCATGGCCTCCTGACCAGCTACCTGAATGTGCTTGTGAGAGTACAGGTGAGTTGTGGGGAACAGTCCCTAGGGTTAAAGACCACATATGATAAAATAAAGTATCACAGCTCCCAAGAAGTCAAAGCTAGAAAGGAGTGTGCTGCAGACATAGAGAATTGTGATGAAGAAGGTTCAGCTGCATTTGACTCCCTTCCACTTCCACAGTGTAAAGTGGGTAAGTAGAAAGGCAGGTTACAGGGGATATCCAGTCATCGTGAAAGCAAGGCTTGCAAGTTCAGCTTGTGTTCATCTTTAAACAGTGGAGGGCAGCTTTTTTGACATTTGTGGTCAAGTGTCTCACACATTTCTGTTCTTCGGGGCAGGTCCAGTGTGTCCCTGTAGCTCTGAACAAGTCCATTGTGCATGTGCAGAACATTTATCAAGGACTTATGAGTCTGTCACGTACGTGAATGGGATTTCCTACAGAGACTAAGATATTTTTGTTAAGTCTGCAGTTGCTGATTCCCCATTTTTCTTACAAACGTTTAAGTAACATGTATTTAAAGAGGGGCACAGTCAATACTAGGATGCCTGTGCTTCGGTATTTCGAAATGGTTGAACTCTGTGAGAGTTTCCTTGTTTGAATTTGTTGAGGTTGTTTTTGCCATGAAAATGGCAAAACTTTTCACCTGATGATAAAACTGGAAAATGTCTAGTCATAGGCTTGAGCAAAGTTAGGTTGGAATGGAAAATTTCATGCTGGTGTAAAACAAATGTCTATACTACTTGGCATATATCTGCACATACGTTTGTTTACGTTGTAAGCTAAATGAACCACAGCACCTACTGCAAAATAAAGCTTGTAAACATGCAAGTAGCCCACGAGATCTGCAACGAGATGGACCAGCAGAACAACAGAAGGTTTTCTTAAGCCTATTGGCAATTGGCCCTGAAATAAGGAGCTACAGTCAATGGATTTTAACAGTTTACACACCATGACAGAAAAATAAACCAAGTTTTGCATGGCTATGTGCTCCATTTCCTTCTTTACCACAAGTCTGTATCTCAAACAGTCACATTTCAGCTCTATTTTTAGGCAGACTTTATGGAGAGGAACCACAATACCCAGAACTTCTACAGGCTCTGTGTTACCCTGGGAGACCTCAGGGAGCAGCTGATGTCCTGTCTGCTCTTCCAAAGCGGGTCACTCTGAGTTCCCCCTTTCCTGCCACTTCCTTCTGAGAAAGGCAAAGGAGGACATTTCTTTCTCACACTCTTTCAGATGTGGCACAGGCATCCTCGCAGGTAAGTACTGCCAGCACTGACTCTGTGCCACACAACCCTATGAACAAGCCCCCAAGAGCTGCTGGATGAAGTGGAAATTGCATTTCTCAGAATGAGCCCAAAGTTTAATCACTCTTGAAGCAATGTACATAAGAAGGAAATGAAACTGGCTCTAGAAGAGTGATGCATTTGCTTATTGTCTGAAGAACTAAATGTTGTGGAAAGGAACATGGAGTCTATAAATTCTTGTATCAGCTCGTTGTGCTGCTCAGAGGACAAACTTCCCTTTTGCTAACTACAGAGGTAGTGATAGAAACCATCACTTAAAACTGAATTTAAAATGAAAGAGCTTATGAGAGTATATAATAAAATTCAGTCATTAAAAGCAAAAGCCAAACCCATGAAGGATTCACATGAATCCTTCACGTGACATTCACTTCATGAGAAACCCACTTTGCTGTTGTCTGCAAGTACTTCACGAGCGGGAGGATTTAGTGCTGAGGGATCGCAGTTTATTTAAACTTGTCCTCCAGCAGCTGTTGATGGGTTTGAAAGTTTTCCATGTCCCCTTGGGGGTTCTATGTTGAACATGATGGTTTTGGTTCAGGATATCAGAGGATGTGCACTCTCACCGCCCTCTTAAGAGACCGTCTGGAATTTTATTATATGATGTAGCTAATGCAAATAATTGAGCAAACACTACTTTTCCCTTTTCCCCCTAAATGTGTTCATGGATGCATGTGGCAACACTTAGAGTGGTCAGGCCAAACAGCTGTTGCCATCACAATTCCCTATTTTCAGTCACACTTGGCATAAATACGGTGTTCTCTCCTCACGGAAAGATCAATGCCAGATCACTATTCAAACCGACAAAGAAAATATAACATTGGGTGTTATCCCTGTGGAAATTTAGGGGTGTAAACAGTAGTAAAGTAGGTTTGTTTGAGCTGCTCTAGACTGAGGGCAATCACTCCCCTGACACCCTTGGCCATGCTGGCTCAATGCAACCAAAAGCCCTCTCTCTGAAGGCAACACATATCCTGCCATCTACATTTGGACAGCTACTTTCACCTTTTAGCTTCAACTCTGACTCTTCAAAGATAAATAAAAGATTCTACTATTAGAAACAGAATCACAGGATCACAGAACGTGAGGGATTGGAAGGGACCTCAAAAGATCATCTAGTCCAATCCTCCTGCCACAGCAGGATCGCTTAGATCAAGTCGCACAGGAACATATCCAGGTGGGTTTTAAACATCTCCAGAGAAGGAGACTTCACAACTCCCCTGGGCAACCCGTGCCAATGCTCCTTCACCCTCACCATGAAGAAGTTCCTTCTCATATTGATGTGGAACCTCCTATGTTTTAGCTTACACCCATTGCCCCATGTCCTATCATTGGGTGCCACTGAGCAGAGCCTGGCTCCATCCTCCTGACACCCACCCTTTCCATATTTATAAACATTAATGAGGTCACCCCTCAGTCTCCTTTCTTCCAAGCTAGAGAGACCCAGCTCCCTCAGCCTTTCCTCATTAAGGGAGATGTTCCACTCCCTTCATCATCTTTGTGGCTCTGCACTGGACTCTCTCAAGTGTCTTTCTTGAACTAAGGGGCCCTGAACTGGACACAGGGCAGAGTAGAGGCAGAGGAGAACCTTTCTTGATCTACTAACCACCCCCCTTCTAATCCACCCCAGGATGCCATATTATAATTTAATATGTTAAATATAGAAAGCACTATCACTATCAAATATAATTTAGTATCATTACTATAAATTATGTTAATCAGCAGAGACCTCAGGTTTCAATGCTGAGTCTTCATAATGAAGATGAATTGCATTTAGTTATGTTCACAGATGCTTCAGCTTGGCCAAGGCTGTTTGTTTGAAACAGTAACAGACTTCTGTTTGTGCCTCTTACCTGCACACTGAGTAAATATAACACAGAAGTCCATGAAATCTCAGGAATCACCTAATAGTCAAAATTCAGTGACCACAGAGTTGTATTTGTGAAATTATTTTTGCATTTGGATTTATCATTTAAGGCAAGTTCCTGGTCATCCTGAAACCACTCGTAGCTGTTTAGTTGCTTCAATAGGGCTGGGAATATCAATGCAGAAACAATCCAGCTAGATAAATCAAAACAGCTCACAGTAAAATAAAACAGTTACTTTACTACTACAAAAATGCTATTGACTACACTTCAACTTAGTATGCTGTTTATAGAGCTAGTTTCTGCAAAAATATGGGCATCTCCTAGCTATTTTGGTACCTACTTGGTTAAAACAACATTTTATAACTGGTATAAAGTCACAGAATCACAGGACACAAGGGATTGGAAGGGACCTTGAAAGATCATCCACTCCAATCCCCCCGCCACAGCAGGATCACCTAGACCAAGTCACACAGGAACACATCCAGGTGAGTTTTAAATGTCTCCAGAGAAGGAGACTCCATAACCCTCCTGGGCAGCCCCTTCCAGTGCTCCGTTACTTTCATCGTGAAGAAATTTCTTCTCATATGTACGTGGAACCTCCTATGTTCCCATTGCCTCTTGTCCTATCATTAGATGACACTGAGAAATGCCTGGCTCCTTCCTCCTGACACCCACCCTTTCCATATTTATAAACATTAATGAGGTCACCCCTCAGTCTCCTTTTTTCCAAGCTAAAGAGACCCAGCTCCACAGCTGCTTTCCTTTCTTGGTGGTGCTGTAGTTTAAAAGCTGTCTGGTTTCGTACCTGACAAGCCAAGTGCTTGTTCATTCTAATTAGATTATGTTTTAATCTTGTCCAAAATGAAGATTGTACCAATTTATCTCAATCTTTTCTTAACTGAAGTAGTTAAAATTGTGTGTGTGTGTGTGTGTGTGTGTGTGTGTGTGCGCGCGCGTGCGCAGCTGATGGGGTTCATATAAACTTCTCCTTCAATTAATCTCTCTGGCAGTGGCAGCACATCCTGCCTACCAATCAGTCCTTGTATGGGCTTGAGAGAGGTTCAGAGATCATGACTAGAAAATGACTGGGCTGCAAACGAGACAAAGCAGAACTGAAACTGAAGCCTCAATGTGTTTTGCGTATGGCTTAGACCTCCTTTGCAGCATGACATCTCACCACGGCACAGATTAGGACACTCGCCATCAGTGACTGTTTGAAGCTTGTTTGGTAGGTTGGTTCTAATGCTGAGTTGCAAGGCTTCAGATGTAATTAACATTTAACAAATTCTAGCAACAATTGGTCTTTATAGGACTCCAGCTTGATAGCCAGCTTTAAACCTCTGCTGACAGTCATTCTCATCTATCTCCTTAGGATTCTACTTGGCCAACAGATGCTGGCATTCCCATGCAGTAAGTGGTTCTGTCCCTGTTCCTGGGCTCCCTGTTTCCTCAGGCTATGGTGAATATTTGTGCAGTTGCTCAAGGAACTAATATAGTTGGGGGGAAAAAACACCAAAAAGACCACCTCAGTCTCCTGATGGTACTATGCCATGTGGCTATGGAAACAATATTGCTGGCAGAAGAGAGGAGTGGCTGAGTGTGATGGTTGGATGCAAAAGGAGAGGAGGACAACCTCCTCCAAGGAATTCTTCACATGATATTTGCCATGTTGACATGCTATCTTGAGCTGACTCTCGCTGGCTGGGATGCCATGTAGGGCCACTGGTGTTCAGTCCACAGTTAGCATCAAATATTCAGAAATAACAAATGGGCAGAGAGACTTTGCTGTGGCCTGTCTGAGAGACTGAAGCTTATTTGTACTTATGAATCTCTGTAATTAAACCACCAGCACACTCAAGTCTTAATCCAATTGAAAGTTCTTTGATTACAGCATTTAAAAATCTGCCTTCATTACAAACTCAGGAGGGCCATTTAATTTGTAATTATAAACAAGTGGTGTAAGTGCCATAGGAAAATCAGGGCAGCCGGGAGGATCTGGGGACGGTAGCTGATCCCGAGAAGGATATGGATGTGCAGCTCAGGAGTAGAGGTGATCAGAAGCTGCTACCAGACTTCACAGGACCTGAAGAGAATCTTCTGGGGTGAGGGGCAAGACCTACATCATCTCTTCTCCTTCCAGAGGGAGAAGAGACTTGCAAGGGCGTCCTCACCACTGTCTGCCCTCAACAGAGAAAGCAGCCCCACAGAAGCAGAGTAGGACCATGAGTTCTTTTCCTTAGGGATGCCAGAGACTTCCACAGCAACACTGGTTAAAAGTCTTTCAGACTGGCTTTACCACACGCACAGATACGAGAAAAACCACCAGCACCCATTTAATAAAACGAGGCCCTAGCCCCTCACTTTTTGTTGGTGCTCTTTGAATCAGGACAGAGGAGTCAGGATGGCCATGAAAATGAATTACAACAGAATCCTCTCTGACTCAGCACGCTCTTTGATCCCATATCTGCCTTTTTGTTGGATATTTATTAGAGGTGCCTGGAATCAGTCGGCTAAGCTCTGGCTCTCGCCTGTAGTTCTCTCGTGTACCAGTTTGCTGGTACCTTACTCCTTCCAGACAGCAAAGCAACAGGATAGGAAAAGGAACCACAAACTGGTGACCATTTCGAATTGCATGAAGCAATCAAGCAAATCTCCTTTTATGATGCCAAGTATTTAAAATCTGTGATAAAGCAACAACTACTTGAAAAGATGATGGACTAATCATGTATTAGTGTTAAGGGCACTCAGAAAACCAGAACCCGTTTTGATCGAAGAAAGGTCTGGTGACCACTGCTGCTTCATGGTTGACCTGCTGGCTCTACTAAATTGCCGTTTGGAAAGCAGGTGGAATTTGAGTTGTAGCATCTGTCTCCTGCCTGTGCAAATTCTGAAGTAGAAAAGGCAGCAGATGAGTGCGTAATAGACGGGTTTTGAACTCTACCAGTTGTTTTTGTCTTGGAGAAGGCGGCTTCCCAAGCTTGGTGAGAGCACATGTGATGCATTAAAGGGCAATGTCAGCCTCTTCAGAGGAAGTGTTCTCATGTTTTAGGAGGCTGGAAAGCAGAAGGTAAACAATAGTTACTGTAGTTGGATATTTTACTTCCCATTACCTGAGGTAAGGCAACTTTCTGAGTGTGCTTCAATCATTCCTTAATAGAAAACCTCTCCTGCTGGCCCTACCTGTGCCTTCTTGCCCTTCCCATCCATGCGCCTTTGACTGGCTGATCTGAACCAGACCAGGGAGCCAAAATGGCAGAAAGAAAACCCCTTCTTCAGAAGGGTGAGTTTTAACTGACTCCCAGCAGCAGAGGAGGATCCCCAGTGTCAGCCAGGAGGAGGAGAAAGGGTAGGAACAGGAGCTGGGCACTGCAGGGGGGGAGCAGGACTGCCTTTCCAGCTGCACAAAGTTGTTAGACAGGCTTCACCGTAGTGTCAAACCACACCTTGAGTTACACCATGCCACTGTTGAGTCTGACTCTGTGAGTGTGTGGGATGTGTTGCCAGCAGCTACCTGACAGGCAGTAACATGGCCTTCTGCCATTGCTCCATTTTCTGTCGTACTATTAGCACAGTTGCCTTCTCATGCAAGGCTAGCGTTGTCTGCAGCATTCCCATTACCAGGTGAGTCCCATTAACTGCAGGAGAAGACTTAAAGAGCTTAGACCTCTGTGTGCAGGCCAGCCTGCAGCTGGGTTATAGTCAAATACAGTCAGTGATGCTAACCTAGAACTACAGAAACAGAAAACGCATGCTAAGCACACATGCCTGTGCAGCAGTGTTGCAGGAAAGGCTGAGACAGAAGAACACTTTGGGACAAGACTGATCTAACTTTAGACCTCTACAGTATAGAGACCTACACTGATGTAACTGCCAAGACTCTCTATGGAGTCAACTGGAGAGAAACAAGCCCTTTTAGGATGCAGTTCATCTCATCCTGGTGTAGGTGCACGTATCTAAATGTGATAAATTTTAAAGGTACTCAACTCCCCACAGGCAGCTATTATAAAATTAGAGAGTCATGCCCTGTAAGGGCTTTTTTTTAATCTCCAGCTGGCACTGCAGAGAGCCTTCAGGAGCCAAAGGAATCCCACCATTTCTCTCTCAGGACCTGAAGGATGAGGAAATGTGAGCAACATATTTCTCCATGTTCGCAGAATTATAAACACACTCTCATTGCAAAGCAGTAACTAAAAATTGCATCAGACTCGGAGGGAAAGGTAGTGATGAAAGAAGAAGCTGCATTCCATTCTCCAAAAGACAAAGAACAAAAAGCTTTTGAAAGAAGAAAATTGCTACAAATTCAGCTTTGTTCTGGACTGACGCAGATATTTCTATGCAGTGTGATGCTAACAACACAGCTGCTTCTTTGCAGCCCAGCCTTGACACCTGTAATGAGGTTTGTTTTGGTTTGTTTTGCCAATAGCATCTTAGGAAGGATTTTTTATTTAGAAAACCTATATTTGGCTGCTTTAAAAGCCAAAGATAGATGTGACTTGATTTTTATCCTGAACGTTAATGTACATTTAGGGCTGTGTAAACCCTCAAGGCGATAATGGTTCATAAATAGCACTGTAGTGCTCAGTGTGGAAGCCCAGGTCTCTGTTACTCTGTTTTGCCAGCTATAAGAAACTGCCAACACACCTACGTCTCCTGGGGGTGTAAAGAGGCAAAGTATTCCTTGCTGCCAGAAGAAACCCTTTGCACAGACACAGTTCCACTAGCTCTTCCACCGATAGCATTTCATCTGAGGGGTGGGGGGCTCTCTTCTAGCAGTGAGAAGCGAAGGTTTGTTGCTTTAGCAGTATCCACAGAAGGGATGCTTTGTCAAGAGAGTAGACTTTTGTACTACCAGAGGTGGTGCTTACTGCACTTGAGCTCCACAGCTGTATGTTTTAAACCTTCCTGCAAAGGTTTTGACTGCTGGTTTTGACTCAGTCATTCTGGGCTGCTGGCGATGGGCTGCTTAGCATGCTAAGGGCGATAAACACTCCTCGGAGAGTTTTTGAAACAGTCACACTTGATCTCAGATCGCTAAAACTTGCCTCGCATTATGTTATGAACTCGTATGCAGTCTATTCCAGTTACATTTATTCTTAATGTCTCTGAGGTGCTTATGTAAGTGCAAACTACGTGTTTAAGAACAAGTTCTTCTTTAAATCTGGGCTTCATCTGCTGTTTTGTTTCAATGAAGGGGCACAACTAGCCATGGCACACTAACATTTATCTGGTTTTGTAAAAGGACATGCACACGCTCTGCCAGCTTCTTTCTCTTTAAGCAATGTGTGACCTCTCGCCTCTGCTTTTACCTGGCATGAGAAAAACACACAAAACAAAGCTGTCATTTAAGCCAGGCGGCTAATATTTGCTCCTCCAAGGGTTAAATAGTGTCACTGCACGGTTTCAGAGACAGAACTGCACTGTATGGAACAATTTGTTTATATCCCTTTCCTATTCCAGACAGAATTACGAAGCACATTAATATGACTGGCAAACACTCTCACATTCCTTTAGCACAAAGCAATTGAAAAGTAATTTTTTGAGGTGCTGGGGGTTTTTCACCTCTTCTCTAAATGGAGGTGATCCTCAGAAAATTTTGTGTTAAACAAGCAATTGGTCTGGATATGAGCCCATGCCCTGCAGAAGCATTTCACGTGTTTGAAGTGATAAACCGTGTCTCTAGAGACCTGTCATCCAGCAGATTGCGATGATTCTCTCTGTGGCAGATGTGACAGATGTGCAAGCATGCATTTCAAATGAGTAAATACAGGCTGCTATTAAACAACAACTTTGGATAACGTAAAGCAGAATGCCTCCAAAGAGGAAGTTTTATGAAGTCTCTGTGCCTGTGGGATCATAAACAAATGACTGCCAGAAGCAAAGCTCACTGACAGCTCTCAGCAGCAGCACGTGAGACCACGCTATCGATCTATTCAGTTTGAAGCACCTGAATGAGGACGTGGTGTGGACAAGATGGGAAATTTAGCACATACAAGGCTCATTCCAGACTGTGCTGTAAGATGCTCAGTGTTCACGCACAGGCTGTGCTCAGTACCCAGTTGTGCAGTAAATAGCGACAAGACTGGTGACAAACTACAAGAACTTGTTTTGAAGTTACTGTAAGAAATGGAAACAGAAGAATCTATGGAAAGATATTGGAAGGGAAAAGACATGCTGGAGGAAAGGGAGCAGAAAGAAGAATTTCTTCTACTAGACTAACCTTCGTTTCCTTGGTAGTCTTTGTACACCCTAGTCTTGCTCTAGAAACAGCAGTACAAGCTGAAAGCTGACACAGGTCCTTTGCCTGACTCCTGTATTCCCCGTTACCTTGTTTCCTCTAGACAAACTAAGCTGGAAGCATGCAAGGACCATGTAGGTACTTAAATGGTGCAGATGATCCTATGACTAGACCATCTTTCGAGGTCCCTTCCAATCCCTAATGATTCTACGGAGCTTCCTGACTCCACTGCTGCACTCCTCTATCGCAGGAGGGTATTTCCATTTGCTATTTCAGTGCTGACCCTCTCCCACAGTATGAATGGTCATCCCTCTGCCTGACCGGAAATGAAGTCAGGGTTTTGCCAGTGGCAATTTGAAAGGTGAGTGGGCAGCTTGTTGTGCGGCAGGGCTGGAAAACACTCGCAGCTAGAACAGAGGTTTTGCAGTCCAAAGATCTTGCAATGGAGAAACACTTGAGTGTTCTTAATTTGATCCTGTTGGGAGGTTTCTCTGGGTGGTTTGCCAGGTATTTATTATGCCTGTATATTCAAATAAAGGCCATGATATTTGCTTAGCAGCAGGAGGGCACTAGTGTGTGACAGTGCTCTCTTGCATCCATCCTCCAGGACCTGCCCAACGCAACTCTTCCACACGTTGTACCAACAAAAGTCCCTGAGTTAACTTCCCTTAAAGATGACAATTCAAACCTTTCTTCTATAGTTTTTTTCTAACGCTGTTACTTATCTTCATACTAATTTCCTTAATTCATTTGCTACTTCCTGCCCTTGATGTGCATGATGTCAGCCTCTGAGCGGCGCAGAGTCTATAGTCAGTTGGAAATGGAGACACCGTCATGGGGCATTAGCTTGCTTCCTCCACCCCGGGAACGTGCCTCCAGTTTGGGCTCTGTTCAACAGGCACAGGTTAAAAATACTGAAGGAAGGAAAAGTCTGCATAAGGCTGAGTGGGGAGTAAATAATAAAGTCCTTACTGCACGATGATTCAATAGATGTCACTGGGTGAGAGAAATCCCGCAAGCTTGTAGAAACAAGGAGGAAACAAGGGAGACATGAACGATGATTGACACTTAGTATTTGAAAGACATATAAACAAATCCCAGTTCAGTCTCTCTGCTAGGGGAATCAGTGCCACCAGTACTAAAATGTCAAAAGATACTAATGCTCAAAATGATTGCTGAGATGGCAGTTCTATTCCAAATCCCTGTTTTCTGTTTCTCCATAGTCACACCTTGGGAAGCGAAATTTCTCCATTAGCCTTGACTTGGAAATGAAAAATCGGAGACTTTTTAAACTCAGCACTAGACTCCATTGTTCTTCTGAAAGCTGTGTGGCTGCCTGACATTTTCTAGCAAAGCTGCTGGCTTTATAGTTTTTTAGTCTTATGATTTTTGACAGGTTGGGAAAAATGTGCAAGGGGAAATACCATGCGGGTGTTGAGGCTCAGGAGAAGCTGCTTTGCATTTCTCAAAACTTGAATTTAATTTCTTCCCTTCAGAGTGGCTGGTGACACAGGCAGACACAGCAGTTTTGAAACCATTCATCGCTACAAATAATTATCTGATTTTATTAAAAGGGGTTTTTGGAAGCATCACACAGCTACTGCATCAACACAATGTCTCATATTGTGAGTGAGTGCTGGTCAGATGCACTTTGAAATCCAATGCCCACCTAAACCACCAGCTGGTTACCTGTGATTGGCTTTGCAGCACAAGAAGCAAGGGGAAAGCAAACACTTGGAACAGGATCATAGCCTGAGCAGGATTTACTACAGACCTGCTGGTGATGTGGGCTTCAAAGAATACATTCACCATGGCTGAGATACATTTGCTCCAAATTTTGAAAAATAAGGATTGGATTTTTAAGCTCCACAAGTCATTGGATGTCGGAGAGGAGGCACTCCGGGTTTTTGACTCTGCAGTGGAAATGGCTGCTTACAAAGGATGACTCCATCAGCTGAAGTTTTTGCCTGGAAGCTGGACAGCTATTGATAGAAGACAACTTTTATAACCAGAGAGCAGGTCTCCTGGTTCTGGAACAGGGTCGTTCTACCCATGACTCACAGGCTAACTTGTAAGGCAAGGGTGAGCAATTGCTCCCTGTCTGCTGAACCTGATTGAGGTGTTTCCAATTAACAGCCTGATAGTGATGAGGGGCTTGTGAGAGACTAAAGGCTGACGGCAGTTCACGTTTTTTAAAGGCTTTTGGAATGACTGCGCTCACAGCAGAGGTGTGTCTTAGTTATGTTTTTAGTGAATCCCTTTTATAAATGGCTAAGGACACACTGTTAAGCAGCAGACCCGTTCCCCACCTAGGCAGTAACCTCTTGTTGGCACAGTTTAATTTTGTTCCACCGCAGTACTGAAGGACATGCTTAACTTTAACCACCTGAACTGTCCCACTGGAGCCACAGAGATGACTCATGAACTAAAGTTAGACCCCTGCTTGTGTCTCTTGCTGACTATGGGCTTCTGCAGCATCTATTGCCAGATGTTTGGGAGAGGAAATGAAAGAAACTCTGTAGTGGACAGTTAAGGGAATAATTTACTAGCAGACAAAACTTTGTATTGCTTCCAAATACCTGAAATTTGATCTAACGTAACCGTGGATATTTGGTAGCTCAGACATAGGTTTAAACCACTTGTAGTCCAGCTCATGTCTTGCTCTCTTATGCTTATGCCCCTGGATTCTTCTGTAATGGTTCAGACTGTCTACACTGGGTCTTATCGACTTTGGGGGTTTGTCCTAGTTTGTGTATGCATTTTTCATTACACACAAAATTGCTGGATGATGATATATATAATAGATGGAACAAAAACGTTTTGCTCAGTGGATGTCACCCTGCACCATAGAAACAACAGAGTAAATAACCACTGGGTTTTCCAGCGTACACCTACTACTGCAATCCATACACTGGTTTCCTTTTCTTTTCTTCCTCTCCAGCATACTGATTGTCTTCTGAAAACTCCTCAAGGGAACACAGCACTGTCTTTGCACAAACAGCACAGTATCGGGATAGTGTTAACAGGAGACTTCAGCCTGAAAATCTCACAGCAATTTCTATGCCATAAGTGACACCCATCACAATAAGGGCTTTCATTCAGATTATACAACCATGCACAATGCCCCTCTCTGGTCAGCCAGTACGGTCAGAACCCAGTCTCAAGCACAAGCCTCCCCACAAATCAACACACAGGCAGGATACCTCCTCTGTAGGATGATTGGGACAACAGTCACTTGCCAGGAGCTCGTGTGTTTTGTAGGAGTGCTGCTTGTTTGTCCAGCTCTGGGTTACGTGGAGTTCTAGAGGGAAGTATTGCAGACTTGTGGCAGGCTGACACAATCTCAGAGAGAACAAGTGAAAGACGTATTAGGGAAATCTCCTTTTATTTTAACACAGTTTTCTCTGAGGACTGACACTTCTCTTCTTCCAGGTGCCAACTCCAAGGGCTTTAGTTCCCCAGGTAGCAGCAATAACATAGAACTTGCCATCTCCCCTCTTCATTACCAGTGTGGACTGAGCCCAGTGCCTCCTGAAACCACCCTGGACTGTTCATATAGGGGTAACCATCTCACATCTCAGCTGGATTACTTCCACTTGGCCAAAGTGTCCCAGCTGCTGTTCCATTTGGTGGTAATTTCTGCAGAGAGGTCAGTCACCGACAGGGTCTTAAAACACTTCCTTTAAAAGCAGGTTACTCCAGCCCAGGCCTGAGTAACCAGGCTAGAAGGAGACTGTGTAGGAAGGCTTGTTCTGCTAATGCATGGCTGGTGGGTTTTCTGCAGGGGAGTGTAGGCACGCAAGACATCCCTGTCTGTGAGCACCAGCTTCGTTTTGCAAAGCACTGGAGAAATAGCACACAAGAGGCCACGCTCCAATTATAACCAACTGCTTTAAATTCCTTCTGTGTGAGTTCTGCCTTTCCTTAATGCCCACGGGAATTCTGCCAGGAATTTCTCTTGTGTTACAGTGTCCACCAAAGCTCCATCTCCACATTAACTCAGAAGATGGCATGACACCGATTACTAGTCTGAAACAGCAAAGTTCTTGTGAACTTCATCTTCTTACCTCCATCCTATAAGACAGCAACCTCTAGCTATGTCATATTCTACATGGCAGACCTCTTATCCTTGCTAACACCTGAAGGAAATCAAAGACTTGTTGTTTCTCTGAAGTACTGGAGTTACTCCTAGTTTCCACCCAGAAAAGCCCTTTCCCCAGTTTATTCTGTGCAGAGAAAGATCCTAGAGAGCAGTGGATGAGACATTGACTGATATTTTAGTAAGGTCTTCCACTGCTGTTGGAACAGAGTAGCAGGAAGGGAATAACTAAGCACGGTTCATCAGGCCAGGTAGGCACCCCTGAATCGTGACTCACTTTGTCCTCTGCTAACATGCCTGTACAACATGCGCAGCCGCTGGTGGTGTTGCTTCTTACCCAGTCTGGAATAAAATTCAGAAGAAAAATTAAATACTCAGCTGGGCAAGAGCATTCAAAAAGGTCACGTGCTATTTTTCTCTCACGGAAAAGGAGGGTGTTTGCAATAGGTAGCTCCTCTCTTCCACGGCTTTTGAGCAGGGTTTAAACAAAGCCATCCCTCCAGGCAGCTGCCATCAGGGCTGGCGGCTTTTTGCACAATAGCTTCTTGATCTGGGCAGGCAGGGTGGCTGCTGTTGGTACCAAGCTATCAATCTCCTGAGAGCTTGCCAAGCTGGGCTTATGTTCCTAGAGAGGTGGGTCAGTAACAGGAAGAACTTCATTGAAAAATAGACCAAGGCTCATCTATATGCACCAAGATAAAACTGCTTTGGGGCACACGACCTTCTGAAATTTAGTAGCTTGCATTGGGTAGTGTGTTGTAATGCCTGTGTAACGTGCATAGCCATCATTGGCATTGCTCGTACTGGACTGGCAACCTCCCACCCTGCCATGAATGAGGAAGAAGAGAAAGAACACAAAATTCCCTTGGCTTTCTAATTAGTGTTACAGATCCTATTCTGGACTACATCCTAAACCTTGCTTGGGCATGGGGCCAGGGCAGCTGCTGCTCCTGTACAAGTTCCTGATGCCAGCTGAATCACTAGCATTGATATCTTAAGGCACCTCCCCAGCCTTAGGAGGTCCTATGCCAAGGGAGTAGGTGGTAACATTTGAGGGAGACCTCAACTTCAGTTCAGCTCAGCTGATGTGAAAAAATGGCTTTGGCCCATCAAGGAGTTTAACTAAAATTTGCCTTCTGTGGTTTGACTGGCAACCTGAAATGTTTCAAGAGGCTCCACACCTGTATGGAGGATTGGAAGAGTGATTCATGCAGTGTGGGCTGCAGTCAGTCCCTTCAGTCCTGCTCAGTGTGAGCACGTTATGCACCTTTTAAAAAGGAAAAGGTGATTCTGGATTTGGATAGCAAATACTTTACTGGCTTAACCACAAGAGCTTCCTAACTCCAGGGTCTTTTCTGTAGGCAGTGGCTGTATGACTTTGCTGCTCTTTTCAGGGTCAATCTGTGGGGTTTTCTAAATGTGAACAGCTATGGGCAGATAGCTTCCTCTATATTTCTGAGACAAAGTTTTATCTTTATAAATGCATGGATGCAAATGGCAGATTAAACTGGTATATTAAGAGGAGCAACATCAAAAGATATCTTATCCGAGTAAAGAGACTACACTACAAAACAGCCTTATCGGAGAAGTGTCCTGTAATGCCCAGTCCACCCTTGTAAACAATGCATCCATTTAAAAATGGACCACAAAAATTACACACAGTACTTCGGTTTAGGAACCTGCTGGCTGCTTTTCTGAATCACTGGTTTTAATATAGGGACTGTGGGTGTCTAAAAAGGGTTCTATATATACATTTCTGAAGACCTGTGTCATTCAGTTGCTGCAACTTACTTTACCAGTTTCTCCTGATTCATTTTTTTTCTGAATGCAAAGCATTTTAACAGTACAGACCGAGCAAAAATGCTCTATATAGATCATTATAGGCTGCAGCTCCATGGCTTCCCCAGAGGTGATTATATCTCAAGTAGTGAGAAACAACTCTCACTGAGTAAGAAATTATTCCATTGTGCAGTGTTATTCAAGCAATGAGAAATCGTACTGTGTACAAAATACTGCACCTCTAGGTAGCAATTTCTGGTGTTGTATCATGCCTACTTAAGCATGCAGCTACAGCAAAAGAAGGACCATGTTAACAACACAACCAGTTTTAAACCAATAGCCTAACAGGCTCAGAACAACAACAATATACTGTAATTGCAATGCACGTTTTCATTGGCTTTAAACGTCAGGGCAACCAGGAGGAAGTATTCTAAGCTTATGACCCTGGACTTTGGGCGTGCAGACTCTGATCGCTTCAGGGGTCTGCTGGCCAAAGTATCATGGGATGGAGCCCTAGAGGGAAGAGGGGCCCTGGACAGCTGGTCAGTATTCAAGGATCACCTCCTGTGTGTCCAGGAGCAATGTATAGCAAGAAAGAGGAAAGCAGGGAGGAATGCTAGGAGGCCTGCCTGGCTGAGCAAGGAGCTCCTGGACACGCTGTCCCACAAAAAGAAACTCCACAAGGAGT
>JAOXOE010000001.1:72672520-72687390 GCA_028565055.1 Phoeniculus purpureus
TCCTCGTGGCCCTCCTCTGCACACACTCCAGCATGTCCACATCCCTCTTGTAATAAGGGCTCCAGAACTGGACGCAGGACTCCAGGTGGGGTCTCAGCAGAGCCGGGATGATCACAAGTCATTCTGGAGGCTTCTGGAGTCACAATAATGAGGTTTTTGGTGTAAATGCCCAAATTTTAATTCTTTCCTTCCTGTGTTAAGTGACTTTGGGCGTATGCACACATCTGCCACGACCTCTAGACTCAGTCACTGGAGTTACTGTCAATAACAGTCAGATGGCAGCCTGGTCTACTTTATATGTTAACAGCATCTCACAGCTGAATAAAGGATTGATTAAGAGCAATCACTCTAGAGCAATCTGTAGAGACTGCTCAACCAGTGACTGATAGGCAGACTGTGCCCCTTCCTTACCATTTAAGGGATTTGCAGCTGACCAGAGCTACAAGTGTATTTATGAATCCCAGGCTTTATTATTGTAATTCCCTGTTCCTGCAAACACAATTGCCAAGTCTAAAGTGAAAATTGATTCAGAACGCCATCTCAAAGGCACAGCCTGCAACTGACAATGCCTCATCCTTTCTAACCCATACTCTCCTCTGTGGCTACTGTGAAAAATGCAAAAAACTGGGAACATCTTACTTTACTTTCCAGCGCTCTGCAGGAAAGCGGGTAATCTACCCAGGGGCTGGCCGCACAGCATGTCATTTGGGTCTCCCACAACAGCTCCAGTGGACGACTGCAAATAGGGAGATTGTGTCAGGGCAACAGCTTGATCTTTCAGAAGTGAACAGGAACAAGCTACACTTGTTTTGGAGGGAAATTCAAGACAATTTCTTCAGCTCTTACCCTACTATTTGCCAGTTGTGAGGTCAAGCTACAGAGCCACAGTTAAAAAAGCAGAGGGAAAAGTGTTTGCATACAAAACACACAGCAGTGGGCACACATCTCCAAGAGTTCTTTAAAAAGCTGCTCAACCTACCAGGTGTTATAGGGTTCCATGGCCTGGCAAGCAGTCAGTGGCTCAGCTGTTTGATTAGCGTAACGGCTAGTGTCCTCCATGGACAAAAGGTAGCACCTGAGAGGATACAACCAACATCACCTCTGAAATTACACTTCCAGCCTCGCTCATGCAAGAGGGAAGGTTCTCCTGCATTGCATTATCTGAAAGACCCTGAAAGTCCATTGATTATTTCAAAAAGCTTCATGAAATGTAGTTATGAAAAGATTCTTTACAAGGGAAATCTTCAGAGATCTGCTAAGTAAAAAAAAATAATAAAAAGGCTGAAAATGAGGCCTCTGCCCTCTTCTTCCTTCCTTGAAGTCTCTGCTGGCAAGGTATGGAAATGCTTTCAATTATCTCCAGATATTACAGAAGACGAAGGCACTGAGCACCTTGCATCATCAGGTACTTAAAGTCCTTATCCTCCCCGCGGCTCTGCCACTGACGGCAACTGAACTGATAGCTCCTGCTGGTCCCACCAACCTGGTTCTCTGTGTCATCCACCTACACACACTCCCACACTCATTCTCTCTCTCATCATTTATTGATTCAATTTATTTATTTATGTAGGTCATTTTCAGTAGTAGTCTTACAAATAATGGCGGAAACAAAAAGACCAAGAGAGAAATTACGTTAGGGAGATGTGACATGCAAGGAGCTCTACTGAAAACAAGATGCATGCTAGAAGATCGCCCATGATTTCCTCCTCAGACAGAGCCTGAGCAAATTCCAAGTGACATCAGCTTCACCAACCTTTGCTCAATACTCCCTTCACGCAGCCAATCCATCTGGTGCTCGTGCTCTGCTCTCTGGACTTACATGGTACTTCTGATTGTATTTGAGGCCTTTTAGAGCTCTCTGAAGACCACTTCTGCATTTAGAGACCATTATTTGGGTTTTCCAGGCATCTAGTCATCAACTGTGTTTTAAAGCTTTAATCCACAAGGGTCTTTGTGGTAAAGACTGGCATATCGGCATTGCCTAAACTGTGTGTCTAAAATGATAACTTTCCTGAAACAGCCACCCTCTAAAGAAACTCCCTTTTGTGCACTGGCTCCACTGGACCTCTAGGGAGATGACCTTTCTAAAGACACAATCAGGCAAGGTGAGACCAGCTTACGTTAAGGCTCTCTGTCATTGAAAGAAGCGGTCTTGTTCTTTTGCGCGTCAAGCTTTTTCCTGCTTTTCCCTCTTCCTTCCCCTGATTCCATCCATGCTTCCTTACAGTACCTTAACACTCACCTGACCCCATGCTGAGCTGATTCAGCTCACTGAACTGGCAGAAAATAAATTCAGAGAAGGCAAAAAGAGACAGTTTTCTGAGGGGTTAATGAGCTGCATCAGCCCAGTGCATGGGAAAGTCAGCCCAAGGGTGACCAAGGACCAAGGAGAGAGCAAAGAGCAAGGAGGATTGGACCCTCTTCATAGCAGGAAGTGAGCAAAAGAGCTCAGTTTGTCTCCACTCATGGTATCCCCAGCTGGGAATATAATGTAGATGCCTGGAAATGGAGGGACTGTCTCCTTACTGTTCTAGCTATGCAGTGATCAATTTACATTTAATTGTCACAGAAGCACAGAATCAATTTTCTTTCCCTTCCGTGTTCAGCTGGCATGTTCTACCACAATTCATAGCATGACAGTGCTATAGAGGCCCCTTTTAAGCAGAGCCTCTCTAGACCTCTAGGAAAATCTTTCTCTCAGGATGTTACAACCAACAAGCTGGAAACCATCACATACCAGCTAAGATCCACTATGTTACGGAGTTTGCTGGAGGAGAGCATGAGTGGAGCTAAAGCAGTACAGCTGTCAAACCATAAAAGTGATTTCCCTCTGAAAAGAAACCTTGGCTGCTCCGTCTTTTGAGATCTTCAGACCAAGCCTGGACACTTCCTTCAGGAAAGCCAGAGAAAGGTGTGCTTCACTGCATATGTCATAGTCACTAACAGAGTTAGTTCAGTGAAATGGAAGGGTCTGTGGTATACAAGAGGTTGAAGGAGATAATCTTATGGTCCATAAACGTGCAAAAGTGAAAAAAAAAAAAGCTCAGGAAGACTTTTTGGGTAATGGGCACAACCAATTCCCATTGCCCTTCATACTGGATTGCTAGTTTGTCCCTACTGACCACAGCCGCCGCCTTTCCTTCTTCCTTACCTGACAGGAGGAAGAGGGCTCCGTTTCTTTTGAAATGTGGACAAAAGCACTGAACCAGCAGCTACAACTGCAGGACTTTTCTCCTGAAGACTAATTTTTGAATGTACACGTGGCACCTCGGCATCCTCCTAGCAACATACTGGAAATGCTCTGGTCGTTTCTGCTACTCCAATGACAGTAAGAAACTGCGTGCTCTGCCACAGCCTTTCATGCTCAGGCTGGTGGGATGGAATGTCACTTCGGAGTGCACACTCCAAAGGGTGAAAGATTACACACCAAGTGGAGGGTTTTGAGTCCCTCGATACATAATCACTATTCTGACCACAACATTTGTAGGAGGACGTGATTTCAGTGAAGCTCTCAGCCTCTCTTCATGGGTTAAGGAGAAACACATTCATTTCCTATCTTTGTTATGACGCTCTACGCTCAAAGTGAATGCAGAAAAACCTCGTCTGAACTGCAGACATTAAAGCAGTAGGTACCTGCTCTAGCAATAGTTTGATAAAAAGCCCCTTATTTCAAGATTAGTTAAACCAGAGTCTTCTGCTGGCCTGATCAGTATCCTAGTTAGCCCTCATTCCCTTCAGTCATTACAAGGTATGGATCACATTTCTCCTGCTTCAGTTTAGAAGCAGCCTGGCTTCCTACAGTTTCTTAATTTCCTTAATTTCCTCCTGTTTTCCTACTAGTAATGTTTTTTTTTCTGCGTGAAAATTTGTCACAATTGACCACCCATGATCTGGGACTGCTGTAAATAGTGAGTCTGGTTCTGTAGCAAGTTGGCTTCCAGTTGCTCTACCACATATGTTAAGGCAAAACACATCTTTCAGAGATTTTAAGTAGTTATTTGTGGGTTGCAGAAGATTATCAGTTGTTGAGAGAAAGGGTGCAGACAACTCCTTAAAAATTACGAGAGCAGAGAAGGCCTTCTGACATAGGATCATGGAACCATCAAGGTTGGAAACGACCTTCAAGATCATCAAGTCCAACCGTCTGCCCTACAACCCATAACCACTAAACCATCTCCTGAAACACCCTTTTTTTTAACACCTCCAGGTGCCTCCACAACTCACCTGGGCAGCCTGTTCCAAGGCCTCACCACTTGCTCTGTGAAGAAATGTGTCCTACTAAGATGCTGGAGTCAGAGTGGAGAAACACCATTCGCAGGTTGCTCTACTTAGGGGAGTTAATCACTTCAAGATTGACAGGTTTGTGTTTGAAAATGAAATAGTGCTCTGAAGGAAAGGACTAAACAGACTATTGGATTAATTCTTCTGGGATAGAGGACAGACTTTTCTAGTTTGAGGGGGAGAAGGAGGAGAAGGATGACAGCCCAGGAGAAGGATGACAGCCCACATTTTCAGTGCTCTTTGCTATTTCTCCTGCACTTTCTGAATAGTGGGATTTATGACTTATCATAGGAGAGAATAACGGCTCTGGGTCATATTCAGTCCCCCCTTCTGCTACATACTGTGTATGGACACATACCTTCACTACCATGTCTGTGCACGTGCACAGGAGCTGTATTTACATCAGCTCCTTTGGGCATGGAGATTAGATGCAGTTAAGAGTGTGTAAAGAGTCTAAGTTCTCCCCTAATCAAGCACCCGTGTAAATATATTTACAATTAAGAAACTCTGGCCATGCCATTCATTTGCTCTTTTGTTTTCTTCTCCCAGAGGTGGGTATAAAATTCAGCAGCAGAAGTCCTACAAACCATCTACTCAGGTAATATTACAAAAACAAAGAAGCAGTGGTTTAATACAAACATCAGTTGTGAGTAACTTTGGAGTAAATTGAAGGGAGAGGTCCACGTGCAGGCTCAGACTCAGCACTCTCTGGGGGAGTTTTCCTTGTTTTCTTGCCATGTTTTAGACTGATAAATACCTCTTCTGCATAGACAGTTGTTGCTCTTTTCTGACTGGATTAACTGCCATTAAGCCAGAACTTCTTTGCACAAAGCTCAGCTGTTCTGCAGCAGACATCCTGCACTAGAGGACCACGCGGTCTCTTTCTACCTTTTCAGAACAGATTAAGATAAACTACAAAAGGACAGTCTTTGCACCAAATGACATTGTCTGTAGGGAAAGATGCAGAACTTATGACTTCCTAGCAGCTTTTCCATGCACACAAACCCATTTCTAGAAATCTTAGTTTTCTTTTGATGTGCATTCAGGCAAGCTGCAGGAAGAGGAATTGGTTTTGGTTTCACCTCTTGTTTTCCTTCTGAAAGTGTTCAGTGGGCCCTTAGTGCTTCTTGTTCTAAATTATTACCTCTTGCTGTACTGGTACTTTATGTACTGTACTGCTGACTAGAGTTCTCTGAGTTCCTGAAGCGAGAAGGGGGAGGTTTTGGGTATGTCTCTGTAATAAGCACATTTAGGGGGAAAAAAATTTCAAAAGACCTCAGGAAGTTTCTCACTGTTCCAGGCAGCCTTAACACAAACTCCCTGATAAGTCCAGCTGTCATGCTTGTGCAGACAACAGGTTTCCAAGGGCCTGTTTCAGAGAGCCCTGATTAGATAATATATAACAGAGAGAAACCATGGTCTAGAGGACTTTGTTTTCATTTGCAGCTCATTAGAGGCAGCCCGAAGCTATCATAAGCCTCCTGGCTGGCAGATACTGGATCAAGGTAAAACCAAGCGCAGACAAAACAGGACTGTTTACGTTTGATACAGCCATGCCCTGAGTTGCCACATGATCAACAAACAGGCACTGAAGGAAGAGGCACTCCCTTCTTCAAAAGCTTCAAGCTCTATCCACTCCAATGGCTGCAATCCAGTACTTGCGAGGGTGCTCGCGTTTCAAAACTGATGCAGGGAGGTAGCTCTCTGTCAGACTCCTACATCTACAAAAGCCACTTTACCTGCCTCCACATTGCAAACTGTCCTCCTATTGCAGAGGATCAGGCAGGCAGAAGTGACGCTGGCAGGCTCTTACCAGCTGCACCCCCATTGTGACAAAGGGCACTCTTGAGCCAGATCAGTAAAACCACGTTATGGAGAGAAGGAAGAGCATGCGTGTTTAACTCATTTCATTTACAAATTAATGTAATGAAATCAGTATAACTTCTGCATGTGAGCAAGGCTTATTTTTGGAAAGCTAATTCTAAATTAAACCAAGAAATAGAGTGGTGTCATCCATTACAAAAGAGACATGGGCTGAGAGTACTGCTGAATTGCATGATGGCTTCTAAAAATACCAGAATGCAAGAATTAAGCACAAGGGAGTTAATAAGGTGTTATACTGCCTTCTGAAGTCTGCTTAAAATAAACTCTAAATGTGCTTTTGCTTGTCCTAAATACACTGCAGAAAGACACAAATTTTTTGCACGTATCTCAGTCTTCCTCTGAGCTCTCAGACTCTGAAAATGCTGGCTCTGTAGGTACTAGAGGGAGAGAGATAGCTTCACTATCGCTCCCCTTCCAAATCATGCTTTCAAACCGGAAGGAACTGATTTCAATACACGACGTACAGAGGTGAGTCTCAGTCATTACCCCGTATGATTTATTCAGTGTGTGCTATGGTGCCATTGTATGGTGGTGTGTTTTCTGCTGAGGAGGCATTTTCTCAGGAAATCACCATTTTTCAGAATCAGGTAATTTTCTAGAAAACAAACAAACAAAAGACAGAAACAGCTACAGATTTCCCAGCTGAACCTCAGCTTAAAAGAAAACGTCACTAGGATTTATTCACTTTCTGCTGTCTCTTCTGTATTCTACGGCTGTACAGAAGGGTAACAACTTACAGCATTTTGCAGACTTGCACAGTGCTCTCACAAGCCACAAGCTGTCTATTCCCTTTAACTGCTCCAATCAGTGGCTTGGGGAAACATTTTTTTCTAAGCTAAAATGTAAGTAGTGTGAATTGTGAGCCATATGCAGAACTCAGGATGTGGTCTGCACTCCACCAAAATCGCCTAACAACTGCTAGGTCAGGTGCTGCCTAACTCCACACAAAGCGGTACCGATTTCTTTAGCACCGCTGGCTCTACTTACTTCTAACAAGTTTGTGTTTCCAGGAAAACTAAGATGGTGATTGCACCTTCAACCTACACTGTCTGATCTTTCAAACCTGGCAGCACTCACTGGAGTTGCTACCACTGTGTGTGTGTCTATGGCATCCAAGAGCAATCTGCTACTTGTGTCAATAAGCTAAATATCCTATAATCCACCAGAGGATCGGTATTCCTGCATTACTACAGGTGTCCCATTCTGCCTTCTCACTGTGGTTTTATTTCCATTGTAATGGACAGTCTGTAGTTGCTGGAGTTTGCAAAGAAATTTGCAGTCACATAGCTAAACTCATAACCAGCTCTTCAGTACCTAGAACCAACCCTGGCATCCCTTTTTGTCAAAGCTTTGTGACATCGGTAGTTTCTCCTAACTGCTGCAAAAGGTGCCGATTGATCCTTTCCACATAAACAAATAAATAAATAACATTATCCCATTCTAGAAGCTGTGCATGAAAAAAACTCCTTGGATAGCACCTTAGCCTACAAACATCCTTCACATCCAAAGTCTGTGCGGAGAACAGCAGCTCACTCATACTTCTGCGTGTCCTTACGTCTGAGAGTCAAGGTCAGCATTTAAATGTCCTCTGACCACAGCTGCAGATCTACAAAGCGTTTGCAATTGTGCATGTTCTGGTACCCACCCTTGTCTTCAGAAGAGCGTGAGAGTTTGCACTGTCTCAATGTATCAGCCAGCAGCAGTTAAATACAATCGAACTGTCTACTTCTAAGTTTAGGACAGAATACTTCACAGCTGCAGTCCTTCTCCCACTGGGTATGACTAATCAGATCTACTTCCCTGTTATTCTCTCCATCTTTTTAGGTGTTTGCACAGATAAATCCTTTTGGTCAAAAGTACTTTCATGTTGAAATAAGAGCTCACTTTGTATTTCTCCAGCACACATGTATTGGTTCAAATTCTGTGAGTATCACTCAGGGACTGTTAGACAGGAAGAAATCACAGGTTACGGATGGTATTGTCAGGTTGTTCGAGTCAATGACTGAATAGCGCAATTCATCACTTCGCTGCCATGCGCTACGTGAGGGGTTCTTTCTCCTTTGTTAGCTCGTCAAAGATGAGGGGTGCAGAAAGGACGTCACTGTTTTTCTCCTATTTCAGAATTGCTTGCGAACTAAGACATTTTTTTACCCACGGATCAAATGCAGCTTGTATGGCTGAAATAGTAAATTGAGTCGTAATTAACTTAGTCACAATAATAATGAAAACACACATTTTTGAGGACAGCAAAGCCTTTTGTTCCAGTCTAACGGATACAAACCAATCTAAAATTTAATGTTGTCAGTAGACGAAGCTCAGACTAATATGGCTATGCTCAGCATTACCAAAAAATCATCCATTTTGCATTATAAGAAAGGGGACTTTTGTAAATTGAAATAAAATCAAAGATTCTATTTTATGGCTTGCAGAATGTTTCCATTCTTAAGTTGTTCCTAAGGTATAATTAGAGCTGTGGTGTACTGTATTACACACTGTACAAGAGATGCCCTGTCTCACAGTGGCACACTGTCTCAGAAACCATGAGTGAGCAACAGAGAACCCTCAATCTGTTACTGTATGTTTTCTACCATTCAAAACCAAAAAAAAAGATGAACAAAGATCAAAAGAGAGATGTAACTTAGAATCTTAAAACTGACATTTTTAAAAAATGTATTCCTTTTGTAGCCCTTTTAATAAACTGAAAGAAACCCCAGTAACCAGCGACGAACTCCCTGTAGGACAAACACATTCTTTTTCAGAGAATGATGTACTGTAGGCACAATAGCCCTGTGCAGGTCACAGACCAGTGATCTGTGTCATGACATACTGAATAATCAAGAAATAATACAACCACTAATCAAGATAGGGTCCATAAAATAATTTGTGATTAAAAGGTCACTGATATCTTTCAGCTGGATTTTTATTATAACAGCATAGCTCAAGCAAGTGCTACAATGGAAAAGGTGAAATATTCTTTGGCTACTGATCCATGTTTGACGTACAGCGATGCATGATATCTCATTAGAATTTAGACACATATAACTTCCATTGAATACAGGGTTGAAGCTTTGCAGCAGTGCAATAACTGGTGTTACGCATAGGAACTCTCCCACACCATATCTGATTCTCTGACGTCTTCTGTAAAGAAGATATCAAAATCATGACTCATAATGTATATAGGCACTCGGATACAACGCTCCTAAATGTCGCAATACTGTATAAACCAGGTGATTAACAGAAATCTTTGCACTATGTTTGTGTGCTATTATTTTTTCTTATTAAAAGAATGCTTAAATGTCAAGTTCAGGAGGCGTCTGTGTCATTAAACAGTTCTTTGATTAAAAAAACTGACAGAGACATGGAAATGACCAAGCTCTAAACCACACAAACAAAAGATAGCTAGGAGGCTGTCTTGTAGAGTCTGATACGGTCTACCTCCCTCCCACTGAACATTTGTCCCATGGCTCCAAAGAACAGTAAATGTTTAACTTGTTGAAATTGAAAGTCATCCGCTGCGTCTCCCATTAGCTCTTTAACACTGTTAGCTCTATGACTAAGTATCAGTGGGTTTTGACTGACCAGCAAATCCCTCTCTGAAGATTCTGTCCCCATTATGGTAACAAAGAGGAGCCTGTCTGAAGTATTTGGCTGCAAGCTTGAATATACATTGATGTACAGAAGGGTACAATCAACGGTGTAGCTATTTCACAAGTGGGGAAGCTGAGGCACGGAGAAGAAATGGCTTCTCTGGAGTCACAAAATATATGAATAACAATTCTGGAAGGAGAAGCTGGTGTTCTGATTCCTCAGCGCCATCTGCACTGGAAAGATTTGGCACAACTCCTGAGCTGGGAGTGTCCAAGCCTTTCTTGAGTACAGTAGTTCTTTAAGCCAGACTAAGCAGTGCACTACAACAGAGGCACAGTCCTTGCATAACCTGACAGACATCAATCACACAGCCAAGGGTACAATGCACATAGCAGGAGCTGGAGAGGCTGACATTTGGAGACAGGTTACAATGCTGCACAGCCCTACTCCATGAAGACACTGCCTCCATCCTCCTGCCTGCCAGGAACCTCCCCACTGGCTCTAAGGTCTTGTCCATGCTCCATGACAAGGTAGAGCCAGTCATCAAACTATTGGCTTTAAATGGCAGAAGACTGAAACCTGCTGAAAGAAAACAAAGACCAGAAATGTGTTAAGCAGGCTGAAAAACCCACATGAACGTAGCTGTACTTCTCCACCCCACCAATGGCACAAAAGAGCCAACAGGAAAGGGTGACAGTAATCTCAAGACTGTTAAAATGTCACCGCTCTTTAAAAACAGCAGATTCAGAACTTGATAAAATATCACAATCACATTCCAGTAACTAGGCAGTACAGAAACAGATGAATTGACTACAGCCAGTCAACTATAAACTGAAAAGCAAGCCACATCTATGAAATAAAAGAAATTCTATTTTATGCTAAACTGTCATCTTACCCTTGCAAACAGCAAAATTCTGTAGCTCACAATGAGCCTCCCAAAGCATGTAATTCAGCGACAGTCAGACTTTGATTAACACCAAGCGAGGTGGTTCAAACGATTGTAAGCAAAGAGAAGATAATTTGTGAGCAAGGTAAAGGGGGATGCCTGCACCTGGTGGGAGAGATCAGCACTGCGCAGCAGGCAGGCTCAGGAGCTCTGCCATTCTATCTGCAAAACTCTGCTTAAGCACTGAGAACACGGTGAGCTGCCATCTGTCTCTAGGACTGACTGGGCAGTGCTTTGTCTAAGACCCCCATACAAAGTCCCCCCTACTGTTGGGGGTGGGCGAGAAGAAAAACACCCCTGGCAGCAGGAATAAAAGGAAGGCTTTGAAAGATGCAGGGTGACCATCAGCCCTCCCCAGCCTGCAGCCAGGATGAGAGGCTGACACAAGGACTGCTGGAGACACCGAAAATCTGCAAAGCTGAGGAAGCCAAGAGGGACTGATCATCACCACCACACTCCCCACTATCCATGAAGCCAAAACTGACTGAGAAGATGGCCAGAGAAACCAAGGAGGTTCTCCAGAGATCTGCAGAGTCAAGGAGCAAGGCATGGGTGGGGGCCAGGGGGAGCCAGAGCCTGCAGTCCTGAGTGGTGATCTGACCTCTTCACTATCTTCTCTCCCTTTCCCCTCTTTCTCGACTTTCCTCTCTGAGTCAGACATCTAATAACTTGTGTCTTCTGAGTTCAGAATCTGATAATTTTAGTAAACATTGACATTCATGTGGATCTATGGCAGAAGTCTTCTTAATTTGACCCCAAGTGAATCCATGAACCTGAGTCACTCCCTTCTCTTAATGATCGGGACATGACAGTGACACAAACTACTGTATGAATAAATACATTCTGGGCTAAGTTTCAGCACTATTCATTACTTCTGCTTGACTCTGGTCCTGAAATGCACCGCTGTATTGCACTCAGAGTCTGCTTTTGTATTTGGATAATTGCATCTGGAGAGTCTATTTCCCTTGATGTATTAATTGAAGACATTCCATTACCTTACGTGCAATAATTTTGCGTATATAATGACTCCAGTTCACGATCAGACACCATTTTTCATCCATGTGCTTAAATGTTACAAAACTGGAGATCTATACAACACTGCAGGAACCAAGACCCCCAATGAGAACTGTCATCTTCCTTCTTTGTAACTTGATAAAAAGCTATAAAACTTTTATTTTTATAACTTTTTGTTTATCATCAGTGTTGTTTATCATCCCTAGGGAAAACGATATATCACACTCAGTTTATCTAAAGTCTACCCAGCAACTGTGCATTTCACCAGGTCTACATGAAAGCACTGTGCAAGGATACTTCTCTTAAGTTCCCTTATTCTTTCTCACACACCCACTGCCCCAGCTTTCTCCCTCCTGTAGTTTTGCTTTTGCCACTGCAACAGATCTCTGAAATCTATTCCGTTTCTGCAAGCTGGGCTTTTGGACTAGACAACAGTGCTCATCCTTCTCAGAGGTGCTTGTATCAGAGTGGCAGTACTGCCAGGCTCAGAAAGGCAACAAGAAGCAGCAAATGCACATATTTCTGTCTACACGAGTATTATGTAGGCCAGTCACCTGATTTTTGAACTCTAAATACTCATCTCCAGCTCACCATTAAAGCAACTAATCCTGCTACAGCTCCCAACAGCACAAGTGTTGTGTGCACACAAGTGTAAGGTTTGTGTTGGAAATGTCTCTGGGCTGCTACTCCTTTCTTTGAAAACGGTATCAAGATACTTTCCCATGCAGCCATGTGAGAAGAGAGCTCAGCATGATCCCTGCCACAGCTCTGATTAACCTCTCCTCTCCAAGAGAAGAGTAAAAAGGCAGGCAAACTGATGCTACCCGCTTCGACCCCAGCAAAGGCAGAAAAATTCATCAAGACCAGAGCTTCTCCAATCAAAAGCAACTCTAATGGGAAAAGCCAAATTGCATCACAGCAATTTCCCACCTGCCTTGTAATCAACAAAGTCCAAGTCTGTGTTGCAAAAATCAATGGGAATTTCATTATGGACTAAATTGCAAGATACAAGAAGAAGGGAAAAAACAATAAACTCCCCTCTATGTATTTCTAAGTTCTAGTTCTTACATGTAGTTCAATCACATTACAGTGCGAGTTGGTATTTTCTTCAGCTGAAGAAACGACAACAACTAGTTGGCTGTAAAACAAGCACATTGCATTTACTCATGCATGTAGAGGGAAAAAATATTTTTGTGAATGCACCTTTGCAACAGAGAGGCAAAAACTTGCCAATACACTAAGTGAGTAACTCGTTCATAGCAGAACATCATCCAGAGGGTGTTTCTCATCCTATGTTATACAGCTTTTAATAAAGCAGGTACCTCTTTCACCTCTACTGCAAAAAACTCAACCTAAAAACAAAAAAGGGCAGAACTTGCATTCTAGTGGCTTTAAGAGTAAACTTGTCATCAGCATCCCACTCTAATAAGACTCCAGTGCTGAAGCACCTCACAGACGTGCAGCTGTACTGCTCTCCCCACCCAGATGAGTGGGGCAATGCAGGAGCTGGCATGCCAGCCTGCAGTTAACAGTCTTTCTTGCTCAATGGAAGCTGTGGGAGAGCTCACCTGCCAGCAAAGCCACTCCTTGTCAGCTGGCAGCCAGCTCATAACCTGAGGCAAAAAAGATGCTCCCTGCAGGAATATAAATGACTATCCTTGTCACTGGTGTGGATGTCTTTATTATCTGTATTACCACTATTAAGATGTTGACTACACATCTGTTGATTTCAGGTTGAAAACTCTTTCAATTTTTACTATTTCCTTGGAAAGAGATGAGTAAAAGAATAGCTTTGGGGTGGTCAATAAATAGGGCATTTTCTTTTTTTTACTGAATTTTAGAAGTTTGTCTATTTGCTGTTTCTGATGTGCCTATTTTAGGGATTTCTTTGCAATCATAAAGCCAGAATTTACTACTTAAAACTTGAATGAATTATGATACAGGACCATAGAATCTGTGGTCAGAATAGACCTTTAAAGATCAAGTCCAATTGTTACAGTACATACAGAACACCCACAATTTACAGTTCATTTCCTTATGCAATCCACTTCGGTGACCCTTAAAAAATCCATCTTCAATTATTTACAGATATTTCCTCTCCCTTCCAAAGTGTGGTCAACCTGAAAGACAGAAACGTGCAAGCTTCCACTGTCCTGTGTTTATCACCAGATCCCACTGACCACTCTGGTCCTCACTGCTTTTTTTGAGGTTTGATACTGCCTTTAGGGGGAAATGTGTATCTAGGTCCACCTCTGGCCTCAATTACCTTCACAAATGCTTCACATTTCCCAAGTCATTAGGAAGAGATTAGCCAACCCAATGCCTAATATGGACTGCTGTTTCCTTGACAGCCTCAAGGACCACATCAAAGGCGATCAAGTCATCACAGAATCTTAGAATGGCTTAGGTTGGAAAGGACATCAGAGATCCAGTTCCAGCCCCACTACTATACCCAGTGCCACCTCTCTCCAGACCAGGTTGCCCAGAGGCCCATACAAACCGATCTTTAACATCCACAACCGCCTTAGGCAACCTGTTCCAGTACCTTACCACCCTCATAGAGAGGAATGTCTTCCCAAGATCTAATCTAAATCTACTCTCTTTTAATTTTAAACCATCCCCCATGTCCTATCACTCGAGTCCCTCACAAATAGTCTCCCTCTAGCTTTCCTGAAGGCCCCCTTCAAGTACTGCTGTAAGGTCCTCCCGGAGCCTTCTCTTCTCCAGGCTGAACAGCTCTGTTTCTTTCAGCCTGTCTTCGTACGAGAGGTGCTCCAGCCCTCTGATCAGTCCTGTGGCCTCCTCTGGACATGCTCCAACAGTTCAATGTCCTTCTTATAGGGGGGACTCCGGCGATGCAACGGGAGACCCTCCCCGTTATCCTTCACAGATCTTTCAACCAGGAGCGGCAAAGAAGGGCCTCAGTGAAGGCACCTGGCGGCCCCAGCCCTTGTTCCCCAGCGTGGCGGCACTTCCCCTCCCCCCTGAAGGCCGAGCCCCACGACGAATTGGCCAGGCTCGACCCTGGCGGCGCCTCGGGGAAGCCGCTCCGCGCCCCGGCAAGGCGCCAGCCCGCTCGCGCCCGGCCGCGCTGCCACCTCCCACCGCTCGGAGGCGGCTGCTGGAGCGCGGCCTGCGGTAGTCCCGCAGCTGGTCT
>JAOXOE010000001.1:72699919-72713924 GCA_028565055.1 Phoeniculus purpureus
AGGACAAGGGGCAGTGGGTGTGAGCTGGAACATAGGAGGTTCCACATCAATATGAGAAGGAACTTCTTCCCACTGAGAGTGACAGAGCACTGGAACAGGCTGCCCAGGGGGGTTGTGGAGTCTCTTCTCCTCTGGAGACATTTAAAACCTGCCTGGATAAGTTCCTGTGCTACGTGATCTACGTGATTCTGCTCTGGCAGTGGGCCTGGACTAGATGATCTCTCAAGGTCCCTTCTAATCCCTAATGTTCTGTGATTCTGTGTCATTTGAGTTTGCTACTCAGCAGTGCTGGTCTCTTCAGAAAATCCTACATTACGATTTAGAAATCTGTACATCCTTTGAGCCTTTTGTTGACCAAGTCTGACAGACAATTCTCTTAAGGGTGAATGACAAAAACTACTCGTGTTTGGGCTAGAGAGTCATGTGGGAAACTTGGTGCAGCATGATAGCCTCCTACTCATCCTGATATAGATTATTTTGTGCTGGTTTGGAATTTCTCAGGGTCGTTAGAATACAATAGAAAACTAGGGACAATGTTATTGTAAAGAAAGAGTGACACATTAACAGAAAGTAAAGAAAGTGTCAAAAAAGCCAAGCTGATAAGAAAAAAACCTGCAAAACTGCTGATAAGGCAGTCTCTCCCTGGTCAGGGCTCACCCCAGCTTCTCCCCCGACTTTCCCTCCCTCCCACAACTGTCACGGTGCGATGCTCTAGTGCCCTGAAAATGTCTCAAAGATACCACTCTTGTGAAAAAGAGAGAATAAAGGGGAGAGAGAATGAATCGTCTTTCAGTGGGTCCGGGTGGCAGAAATGCAGGTTTTGCAGCAATGACCCCAGAGCCTAAGAAAGGAATGTCTTGTGCTTTCCAAAAGTTATTCAGGCTAAATACAAGATTATAAGAAGAGATACCTGGCTATCCCTTGTCACATGGCATGTGAGTCATGTACTATTAAAGGGGTCTCCCCCCCAACAGTACTCTACATCAAGTAGAAATTCTATTATTACAGTAAACAGACACTGAATATAGAAAGTATATACTAAATATACAGTTAATTTAGTAAAGATTTTGTATTTATGCCTAAATCCAGGAAAAAATGCTTTGTGTAGAATGTTTGCTGGAGTTCTCCTGGAGCTGATGCAGTCCAGGCTAGCTGAATCAGGTCTACAGACTGCAGGTTAAGATAGGAGTCCACTGTGAATTTGAGTTCTATCAAAGTTAAGACTGGCACCCTTCATAAGTACTTGCTCTGAAATTAAAGAAACCTATCAGCTGTGGTATATACTTTGCGGTTCTAGTGTTTGAGTGGTGATCTCATAGACAGCACACTGTGTTTCTATGTATTTAAGATGGTGTATAAAACAGTGGCATGAACAAAGATTTTTGTCTAAGCAGGTTATTATGCATTAACCTACGGAAAATTGGATGTAGCTATAGAACCGGTAGACACTTGTTTGTGAGGAAAACTTAACTCATAGCAGCTGCTGAGTTGAAATGCTCTTTGGATGTCAGCACTTTATTTTTAAGGGCTTGTTTTGGAAAGCTGGTCTTTAGGGGGAGATCATTCTGGTACACACAAGGGCAGAATCTGAAATGCTGTCTGCTTTTATGTCCTCCATTTTACTTTAGCATATTTCAAACAGTTTTAAAAGCAGTGCGAGGTTAACTAGAGAAAGGTTTTGTAGTGAAATGTAGCTTTGCTTATGCAAAATGTGTAAATATGTCTGCAAATAGAGTGGGTATAAGTTCAAAAGCTTTAATTTAGGTTGCAGAAGTAAGCCACAGTGAACATGCGTGGTGGTATAAATTTCGCCATTGGCAGTGCAACAGCCTCTACATACTCCTGGGTTCAGTAAGGAGTTCATCATCTGTATCTGCCACTGCATCTTCACTGCATTAATTAGTGCCCCATTAGCAGACCTAAAAACAGTCTGTTGTTTTGCACGGTACATGTGCGTTTGTGTAGAGGCAACCATGTTCTAATAGTGTTGGTTGGGGAGAGGGTGTATGTTTGTTGTTTTCCCTTAGCTGAAGCTAGTTATAAACAAATGCTAAGCTTAAAAATACTCCAGCCTTAGTCTAGACTGTGCTTTTCCCAAGAAAGGTTGGACCAGATGATCCTTGAGGTCCCTTCCAACCTGGTACTCCATGATTGAGAACAAAAAGTACGTCTGCACAGGGAGTAATAATGGATTAGTATATGAAACTTCTTTTACATTTGCTTCTACTCTTCTCTCTAAAACCCTCCCACTATCTGCTGCACAGACAGACTCTTGTGTTAGCTTATTGTACTTTGTAGTGATCCAAATACTGAAATTATGGGTTTGTTTGGTTTACCACGGTTCTTTCTGAAATTGTTTGAGTAGCTTTGTTCTAGTGTGCTAATGCCTAAAGTTTACACATCAAATTCTAACTTGCTCAAATATGTTTGGTTTTTTTACAGATTGACCACCTGTCAATAGAAAAGCTTCTAATAGACAGTGTCCATGCAAGATCTCATCAAAAACTTCAGGAACTGAAAGCTGTTCTTAAGAGCTACAACGTTAATGACAATTGTATGTGTTTTCTACTGAAGCTTGTTTCAAGAGAATTTCCATTTGTGCCTTTATTCTTGGTCTTTTTGTCTTGTCTTTGTTATTTTAAGTACAAATAGAAAAAAATAAGGGATATGTGTTCAGAATTTACTCAACTTAGCTTTAAATTATTCTGCATTGATAATTCTAAAATACTCCTACCTCTAAATGCAGTATAATTGGATGAAGCTAGTAGAGCATTATAGTATGGGTTGAAGCTGTCTACTGTAAAACTTGTATGTGTTCAGAGTTGAAAGAAAATCCTTCACTGTCTTGAGCCAGTTTTGCATGGGACTTTGTTTAAACAGTTGTTGTAACTATTAGGATTTGAATTGAGTTTATAATAATGATGAAGTGAATTAAAATATATTCAAGGGTTAATAATCTACTTCAAATTTGCTCTGTCTTGTTGATTTGTAACTAGTTCTATTTTCATGGAGAAATTCTTACTAACAGTGTAATAATGTACAAGTAAAGATTGCCTCTATGTAAATAACATTTTGTACCTATAATGGGCTACATTTTAATATGAAAAACTTGAATTTTATGTCCAATTATTAACATCAATTTTTGTTTAGCATTCATTGAGACGGCTCTTCCAACTCTTGTAATTCCAATTTTGGAACCATGTGGTCGATCAGAGTGCCTGCATGTATTTGTTGATCTCCACTCTGGAATGTTTCAACTCATGCTATATGGTGTTGGTAAGTAGGTGCAAAACCAGATTGTATTTAAAATCTTGCAAGGTTCTTGCATTATGAAGTAATTCTTATGTGAACAGTTCTTTCAAATCTGTGAAGGGTCTGTAAGTAAATAAGGACAATGTGAATGAACACAGCACGTGGGTCTTCATCTAGGTATTCAAGCATTAAGTCATTTGTTGTGTATCTTTCTCTCACCTCACAATAAGCCAGATGAAGAAGATAGGGGTCAATAATTAACAGATTGCACCAGGAGAGGTTTCTTCTCAGTATAAAAAAGAAATTTTTTACAGTGAAAACAGTCACTAGAACAACCGCCGTAGTGATGTGGTCAAGGCGCATCACTGGATATTTTCCAGATGTAGTTGGACTAGTTGTTAGATAATCTCATCTAGGCTCTCTTTCCCATGAAAAGTTGGACCAGATGATCTTTTGAGGTCACTTCCAGCCTGGGCTGTTCTGTGCTTAATTGTTTGTTAAATTAGATGGGTCACTCATTAGAAGGTAAAAACTTACTTGAAGTGCAGATGTTAAGACCATTCACTGGTCTAATGTTCTTTCAGATCAACTGACACTTGATGACATAGAAAAGTCTGTTAATGATGATATGAAGCGTATCATTCCTTGGCTCCAGCAGCTCAAGTAAGTGACCGAAAGATTTGCTTAATTTGCTTAGAATAAATCACCATATTTGTATTTTGGATGATCACGCATGGCTTTGTGTTTTACCGCAGTAGGGGATATACTTTCTTGCTGTTCTAAGCAACCTTGAGTATTTGCCATCTAGTCTAGATGTGTGGAGGAGATGCTGGTTTGGTTTGGGGTTGATTCCATAGTCCTGCTTTAGCCTTACCCTCAGCCTCATGCATTGGTACACACACAGTCTGCATGAAGTCTTTTCACTTCAAATCAGTAGCAAACCACTTGCTTCCTGAGTCTCATTCTGTGATTGTGTTCATTTTCTGTCTTATTTATTGCACTCTGTTTCTGCAGCTGAACTCTGCTTGTTTCTCAGGAAGAACGATTTCCCCTCTCACAATACAGAGGGAAAACCAGGAAGTGGCCTAAGATGATTTAAATAAATACCTGTTTAGTTTCTAACACGTCAGCCCTTGCTGGTTTAAACCTCTAACCTTCTTTCCGTAAAGCACAAGATACATTTGGCTCCCATAAGAAGTTATAGCAGATAATGCAAGTACAGTTTGCTTCTGCAAGAAAACTTAAGTTCCACCTGCTCTGTCATTTTGGAAATTCCCATTACTCTGAACTAATTGCAGGGTGAAACCCTCTGTGTGAGGCATTTGCTTCTAAAAGAAGCATGATGAGCATGAAGCACTGGCACCCTGGAGAAACTAATCAACCTCCCTTTGTTATAAATAAGGTACTTGAAATAATGGCTTGGGTAGTGCTGCAGTTTTTGAGGAAGCTAGGCAGTCCCACTAAATGTCTTTTAGGACTGCTGTATACAGAATATATACAGAATCTATATACAGAATAAGTATGCATCATGATGGAAAGATGCTGAGCACCCACAGTTTACACAAACTACTTTTTTGGTGAATATTTGTGTGAAAAAACCAGCCACAGATTTCTGAGCCCCTTTCAAACCTAGGTAGGCTTTCTGGCCTTACCCAAAGGATAGCCAGCATCCTTTTGGAGTAGGACAAAGTTTTATTACAGACATTAGAATATATTTGGTGTCTTATATGTGGTTCTCCATGTCCAAACTTACTCAGGTGAATGAATTTGTTCATATCGTCAGCCACAGAGTGATGTTCAGCTTTGGTGACTTTTTATACTGTGTTGCTAGTCAGCATGTGGAAGCAAAGATTTTCTATACCAAAAAATGATTGCATGGTTTTTAGTTCTTCCCTTCTTTTTTTTGTATTATAATTTCATCCTGTGATGTATACAAAAGTATGTATTCCTTCAGCAAATGATTTTAGGTGACTTGTGCAGCAGTGATAGATGTTAACTGAGGATGTGACCGACTCTTGATTTTACAGTAATGCTCTGAAAATCAGTATACTTGAATAATGTAAAAAAGTTTCAAGGTCCTAATACCTTTGTTTCAATACAAGGTTCTGGCTTGGACAGCAGCGCTGCAAGCAGTCTATAAAACATCTGCCTACAGTGAGCAGTGAAACTCTTCAACTAGCTAATTATGCTAGCCATCCAGTAGGAAGCCTTTCCAAACACAAACTGTTTATCAAACTCACTCGCCTTCCACAATACTACATTGTAAGTAACTGAAAAATGCTTCTGTCTTTTACTCACAGTCATGGATATACCAGCCAGTTTGTTGTACTGTTAACTCTAACATTAGAAACCAAGTGGTTGAGTAATCAAGAAGTGTGTTCAACTTGCGCTGCTCCGTCCCTTCTCTCATTCAGTGGCTTTGTGAAGCAGTCAGGCTTATACAGAGGAGGGGACATAAATTATAGAATCATCAAATGGCTGAGGTTGACCTTAGAGACCATCTACTCCAACCTCCCTGCCATGCGCCGGGATGCCTCTCAAGTAGACTTGGTTGCTCAAGGTCTCATCCAGCCTGTCCTTGAACACTTCCACTGAGGGAGCATCCACAGCCTCTCCAGGCAATCTATTCCAGAATATGTCCACCCTTGTACAGAAGAATTTCTTCCAAAGATCTAGTCTAAGCCTACTCTCCTTCAGTTTAAAACCATTTCCCCTTGTCCTATCGCTAGATGCCCTTGTGTAAAGTCCCTCTCCAGCCTTCCTGTAAATAAAGGTTTATTACTCAGCAATCTTCACATTCTTTTTGTTACCTGAAAGGACTCCTTCCCTAGCCCCACAGTATTAATATCTTGAAATATACTAATGTCTTGTACTCAAGGAAATATTCGTAGCTTGAAGGTCTTCTCAATTTACTGTTTTGTTTAAATATAGGTTGTAGAGATGTTTGATGTTCCTGGGAATCCCACGGAACTGGAGTACAAGTACCATTTTCTCTCTGTGAGCTATGCTGAAGGAGATGACAGCCCTCCTACTGCACTTCTACTGCAGCAGTTCAAACCAAACATTGAAGAGTTGGTATTAGACACGAAAAGTGGCAAACAGATGAAAAGTGGTGTCAAGCGCAAGGTACGTGCTTCAAAAGCCATCAGGCTAGTTGTGGAGTGGGAAAACTGAATACATGTTCTGAGCATCAATATCAGCTGTAGTAGTATTGTTTCAAAGGTTTAGTATGGCTGGCATCTTGCTTGGTTTTCTGGACTGCTTCCCTAGGGGGGCTCTGGGAAACTGTTTTGCAACAGTTGTCTTGTAATTCATGCCAGGCCTTCTAAGCTGTTCTAACAAGCCAAGGCAGAGCACTATGCTTGGGTAGAAGAGGAGCTTCTACACAGAGACCACTGTTGCCTGCATGAGGCTCTTTGTGCCGTGTCAGTGTAACCTTTGAAAGACTTGCAAAGAATGATAAAAGTGACTTCAAGGGGTCAGGCTGACATGGCTTGGTGATAGTAAATACTGTTTTAAGGAAGGAGCTGATGATAAAAATTACTTTCAACCAACTGCTTCAGGCCTGAAGTAGACCAGATCTTTTCAGAAGTTTGTGCTCAGAACGTGACACAACTAAAACTCGGATGAATGAGATTATTCTCTGTATCTTTTCAAAACGTTTTCTGAATGTGCATGTGCACTTGTCTTTATTTTAATTCTAGTTATCTGGGGATCCATGTTCCATAGAACCTAAGAAACCAAAACGGTCAGGAGAAATGTGTGCCTTCAATAAAGTGCTAGCTCATATTGTAGCCATGTGTGATACGAATATGCCCTTTATAGGGCTTCGTGTGGAGGTATGTATTAAAAATTATGTTACCTTCTTCCCCTCTTCTGATTCTCATGTCTATATGAGACAATTTGGTAAACTTGTGATCATCTCTTCGCTTTAAAGTTCACCTGCCAGCTGAGCCTGGATGACTGATAACACTGTGTTGCTCTAGTCTTGCTAGAGCTGGTTCTCTAATACCAAACTCTGCAGAAAGCTTGACAAACTGAGGAAAAAATAAATGAGAGGATTGAAAACATGCTTGTGGGAAGGGATGGGAAACAATTTTATACCAGATTTGCACTTAATGTGTTTTGGCTTTCTAGTTCTTGAGAATGTGAAACATCTGTCACCCTTAGGGAGGGGGAAAAACCCTTTAAAAAAGTTATTTTGCTTGATTTTTTGCTTGGTGTAACAATTTTTGTGTTCATTCCTAGTTATCTAATATGGACATTCCTCACCAAGGAGTACAAGTAGAAGGAGATGGCTTCAGCCATGCAATACGTTTATTAAAGTAAGAGGTTATGCTTCAGTGTCTCATTGTAATACTGTACATAGGACTGAGAGAAAAACAGGGATTGTTTGGCAAGCTACACTGTACTGGGGAGAGAGGGGGAGTATTTTTGTTTATTTAGTTAATTGTTGTATGTATTGCACTGTCACGTGAAGCGGTGCTGGACAAAGAGGAAAATAAGACTAGACACAGAGCCAACTTTAATTTGTCTCCTTTATTAGCTTAAACTGAAGCGCTCTGAAAACAGTGTGATAGTCCTTGATCCTGAAATTCAGGCAGTGCTAAGAAAGATACAGTGGTGATTCATGAATGTGTAATCAGAGTTTTAGATCTGATCAGAGGCTTACATACTGGTAATTGTCAAATAACATACAGGGTATGTAATACAGCAATGGAAAATGCAAGGAATCCCAGAACAGGCAATTGCATGGTAAAAATCTTGTAGAGGAAGCAGCCGAGAATCACACAGTAATTTAAGAGTGGAAGGGACCTGTAGTAGTGTTGTGGTTCAATCTTCTGCTCAAAGTAGTTGTCTTTTCCAATCTTAAAGGCTTTTTGTGCCCTCCTTGGGCACAACAATCTCAAATGCTAATTGTAGGGGAGTCGTCACTGGATTACCTAGCTAATGCAGCCCAGGATGCAGCACTCTGTCATTGCTGCAGGACTCCTGTCTTCCAGACCTCCAGGTTCTTTTTCTATGGAGCCACTACCCAGCTAGTCAGTCCACTCTGTGCTGTTGGTTAAAGTTATTTAAGTCCAGTTGAACTATATGAGGTTCCTGTTAACTCAGTGCTACAGTTGTCTCTGTTAAATAGGGCTGGCCTCTGTGTTAAAGCTGAGGAATGCCAGCCACAACCAATCACTAATTAGACCAGCAGCTGTTGACCACAGTGCTCTCTACCTGGTAGTCCAGCCAGATTTTTATCACTTCTTGGAGTCTGCTTCAGGTTTCACCAGCCAAACCTTGGATTGTGTTATGAAGTAACAGTTTAAAATGTCAAAAATACTCAAGATCCCTTCTAGAGTAAAGTCTTCCTAACTACTACTGTGCTACAGAAATGTATATTGCTATAAAGACATCAGCCTCTAAATGCATCAGACCCTACTGTTCCTGCTTAAGCAAAGTGAAGTAATGAGAACTTGTGAGCTGAAGTTAAGTGTGCTGCATGAAAGAGATGTAAAAGTGTGGCATGTTTTTATTTAAGCTATATTTGGTCTGTCCTCTGAGCTCAATTTTCACATGTGGATATGAATAAATTAGTGGGTTCTAAGGTAACTGCCCTGTTGCTCATTGCATTTGGAGTGAACTTTTTCTAGAAGGAGAACTGATTAATAAATTCTGATTCCACATAACTAACTAGTTTTCATATTTTTTTCGTTTCTTTCTCTGTATAAAAGCTTTTATGTTAGTGTGCTCTTAACCCAGAGGGGTGAGAGCAGATCCCTTAATAGTCACAATTTGCAGGTGTTGAGTCCATACAAAAATTGTTCTTTACTCAGAGCACTTTGTCACAAATGTATCCTTAAATAGGATATCTTCTTGTGCAGTCCAACTGTCTTTGCAGCTGTTGTGTTCATTCTCTTGCATCCAGACTTGTAAGTCTTTCAGGAAATGTTAGAAGGCAGTATTTTTAGTTTTCAGAATCTCAGAATGATTTAGGTTGGAAGGGACTTGAAAGTTCATTCAGTTCCTACCCACCTGCCATGGGCAGGAACACCTCACTAGACCACGGACTGTACATTGTGTAATTCAATGTATTTTTTTTTTTTGTCATGAGTAGAATTCCTCCCTGTAAAGGTGTAAACGAGGAAACACAGAAGGCTCTGGACCGATCTCTTCTTGATTGCACTTTCCGATTACAAGGTAGAAATAATCGCACATGGGTGGCTGAGCTGGTATTTGCAAACTGTCCACTTAATAGCACTTCATCCAGGGAGCAAGGTATGTTTTCTGGGGTTTTTGTTTCCTTGTGATTTACATTGTCTGTTCCAGTAATTCTCATATTTTGGTGTTACTGGACAGCTGCCCACTCAAGATTTCTAATGAGCCATAGTGTATCTGAATCAAAATTTTGATTGCTGAGTTGATGGACCTTATATTTATTAAATATGCTTTCTGATCACTGGCTGCAGCTCACTCATGGTCTGTGAACTGCAGTTTAGGAACTGCTACTTTAATCAGTATTTACCATCTCCTAAAACTGCAGGACCAACCCGTCATGTTTACCTGACATATGAAAATCAGTTATCTGAACCAGTTGGAGGTCGCAAAGTTGTTGAGATGTTCCTTAATGACTGGAACAGCATTGCTCGTCTGTATGAATGTGTCCTGGAGTTTGCACGGTCATTGCCAGGTACAGGAAATCGCCTCCTTTTTGGTAAAATGCTGTGTTTACAGCATGCTGTGGTTGTCTCACTCTCTTTTCCTTCTTCTCTTCAAAGACATACCCAACCACTTAAACATTTTTTCAGAAGTTCGGATCTACAATTACCGAAAACTTATCCTTTGTTATGGAACTTCCAAGGGCAGCTCAGTAAGTAACCCCTAAGTGCACTTAAAATGTGTGTAGCGATCAAGTCCTCAAGATTGTGCTACTAAAGATTTCCTTGTATTACATTATTGTGGAATTAATACTGATAAAAGTAGAAAAGGCAGAAATAGAGTGCTCGAGTGCTGATTTACTAGGTTACTAGATGTTCAGACTTTTTGAGAATTTGTGTAAAATACTTCAGATTGTGGGAAGAACAGTTGTGTTCTGCCAGTTGATGAAAGCTGCTGTGGCAGCGCTCACTAACAATTAGGGTTGCTACCGGTCAGTGCTGTACTGGCATGTATAAATATGTGTAAGCTGAATGCCTAAGTCTGCTTTAGAAGAAGTACTCTTGAGAGAGTTTTAAATGTAGTACTGTGCTTTCAAATGAGGTGGTCCTTAATAATTTTGTAGCAGTGCTGTTCCCTTGTTCAGAATTCTGGCTTACTCTAGTATTTGACTTTACAATTTGAGTACTTGCTCACACCCTTGCCTTAAATGCCAGGTAGAGGAGGAAGAAAATGCACATGTGTTACAGAGTAAGAATGTGGGTTTGTGTGCAAATGATGCAAAGTAGCTGATGCCTTTGAAGTTTGCTTCCTGGAAGGTTTTTGTGTCCATGTTCTAAGCTGAATTTTTAAGAACGTTTCTTTGAGCATTTTAATGGGGCAGTTAATAAACAGCAAGGCTGGCAGTGTGGATTTTGCATGTCGCTTCTTCACACTGGTACGTCCAGTTCTCATTTTTATGTGACATGAGAAACTGGGTCTACCTTCAGCAACTCATTAATAGTTCGCAGCATGAACTGTCTAATTTTCTGTAGCTCAATTTTCTGCAGCTCACCTTTGACAGAAAAGGCTTTTTTTTTTCTGATTGGCAGGTTAAATTTTGTTTGAATTACCCAGTTTCATGGTTGCTAAAATTCCAGCTAGCTAAATAGATGTTAAAGCTGCTCTTATTTTTTTTCTTTCCCCAACCTCAGTAAGTTTTGGCGAGGTTCCACATAAATATGAGAAGGAACTTCTTCACAGTGAGGGTGACAGAGCACTGGAACAGGCTGCCCAGTGGAGTTGTGGAGTCTCCTTCTCTGGAGACATTTAAGACCCACCTGGATGTGTTCCTGTGCGACTTGGTCTAGGTGATCCTGCTATGGCAGGGGGATTGGACTGGATGACCTTTTGAGGTCCCTTCCAGTCCCTGATGTTCTGTGATTCTATGATTCTTCTCCAGCAGGATGGGGCAGGCAGCGCATCAGCTTGGAGCTTAAACCTTTTAGAAGAGGTGAAGGATTGTGGTAGAAGAGTGGGGTCCAGGAACCCCCAATTCTGGGCTCCTTTGGGTTCAGCCAAGTTGTGTGAGCAGAGGTTCCCCCTTTCCCAGCACACCAGCTGCAGAACAGCGATAGGGGCACCTCGGGGGGATTTTGTTTCTATTTAATCCCTGACATGAGGATCCAGCAATTCCTGTTGAGCATTGAATAAATGTTGTGAATTGGCTCATCCATGGGGTTGATGTAGAGACCAGCCTGGGGAAGGTCTCCTACCCCAGTCAGGCATCCACAAGGGAGAGGCTGTGGAAGGAGATCAGTGCACAGGGAAGGAACGAGAGGCTACACAATCAGCTCCGCACAGAGGGGGTCCTGCAAAGCCCACACAAACCGCCAGTAAATCGTCGCTCTGGGAACTGGCTCCTGTTCCCTGACGATCGCTAAACTTGCTTAGCCATTAGACCCACACACCACAAAAAATAAACAAGATGAAATAAAATAATCAAAGCGGGCCAATCTGGTTTGGATTTCAGGGCACGTCTGTGCAATCTCACCTCCCGCACTGCTGCAAACGCCGGCCTATTTTGAGGTCTCATCAAAATTATAAGCAAAGGAAGACCTCAAAACAGCCCCGTTTCCTCCAGCAGCGGCTGCACAAGGCTCCCGCAGATGAAATGTGTCAGCTTTGCCTGCTTTTCAGATCTTGTCACTGTGCATTTTGCTTGGCTGGCGCGTAAATTCCTTGAGGTTTCGGCAAATCCCAGGCAGATCGGCTGCTAAAGAAAACCTGGCAAGAGCATGAGAAAGGGCATCACGCCACACGGCACGTGTTAGCTTGCAAAGTTCCTGGCCTGGGTACACAGAGCAGTGGTTTGTTGGGGTGCTGGATTTGGAGATGCAACAGCAGGACATCTCCAGGGTCTGGAGAACAGGCTCAGGGAGCTGGGGCTGTTCAGCCTGGAGAAGAGGAGGCTCAGATGTGACCTTACTGCTCTCTACAACTACCCGAAAGGAGGTTGTAATGAGGTGGGTGTTGGCCTCTTCTCCTTAGAGACAAGCAATAAGACAAGAGTAAGCAGGGTTGAGTTAGGTTCAAATTGGGTACCAGGAAAAATTTCTTCACAGAAGGAGTGGTGAGGACTTGGAACAGGCTGCCCAGGGAGAGGGTGGAGGCACCATCCCTGGAGGTGTCCAAAGAATGGGTAGACACTGTGTTTCAGGAGATCGCTTAGTGGTAGGGTGGATGGTTGGCCTTGATGATCTGGAAGGTTTTTCCCCAGCTTTGATTCTATGATGTCGTTTCCTTCCAGCTTACAGGACATCAGGTCTACTCTCCTCCCTCTGTAGCCCCTTCCTATAGCAGCAACCCTCCAGGCTGCTCCCACCCACCTTCCTGTGTGTCCGTCTTCCAGTCAGGCTCATCACTCCTCACTGTGCTCAGCCCAAGTAGTATCACAGAGCACTAGGGATTGGAAGGGACCTGGAAAGATCTAGTCCAATCCCCCTGCCAAAGCAGGACAACCTAGACCAAGTCACACAGGAACATGTCCAGTAAGGAGGAGATTGCATGTTTTGGAAGAACAACATCAAAAAACAACCCTGATGTCTACCAGGTCCCTTCAGAGGTGCTTCTGGGTGTTCAAGCAGCACTGGTGGTCATGGAGAGGCTCTGGTCAGGCTGTGTCTGAAGAAAATGCAGAGGAAAACAGGGAAAGAGTAACTCAGTGAATGAATTCAAATTCATTTTATCAGGAGTCAGGGAAGAATACTTTGGGGGTTGATTTTATTTAGTGGTCAGGAGGAGAGGAGGAATTGGATTTTATTTTTACATTTTATTTCCTTCTTCTGCCAAACTTGGGGTAGGATCCAGAAAAAAGGAAATAATCGGGGAAGAAGAAAAAAAATCTAACTCCTACAATAAGACTCAGGGGAAATAAATAATGGTACACCGGAGGGAAAACCTTCTGCAGAAGATCCCACTTTTCCTCTGCGTAGTTTTCAGCAAGAAATATCTAGACAGCTACTGTCGTTATTATCTACACACCACGGCTGGAAGTTGTTGCCGGTTCTCTGTACGAAGTAGATCTGGTGGTGAAAACTAAGGTTTTTAAAGCCTTTTTATTCCCCAGGAACCTGCACGGAGCTCAGAGTTCAGCTGCTGATCGCCATGAGGTGTCACGCATGGGGTGGCTGCAAGAAAGCGATGGGGAAGAGTGAAAACAGGGTGTTTGGGCAAGAGAGCTGAAGGGATGTGCAGCATGCTGGGGTGGATCAGAGTGGGGTTGGTTAACAGATAGAGAGAGGTTCTTCTCCCCCTCTACTCTGCCATACTGAGACCACATGTGGAGTATTGTGTCCAGTTCTGGGCCCCTCAGTTCAAGAAGGACACGGAGCTGCTGGGGGGTGTCCAGCGTGGAGCAATGAGGATGATGAAGGAAGTGGAGCACCTCCCTTACGAGGAGAGGCTGAGGGAGCTGTGTCTCTTTAGCTCGGAGAAGAGGACGCTAAGGGGTGACCTCATTAATGTCTATAAACATGTGAAGGGTGGGTGTTAGGAGGATGGAGCCAGGCTCTTCTCAATGTCATCTAGTGATAGGACAAGGGGCAATGGGTGTCAGCTGGAACATAGG
>JAOXOE010000001.1:72714024-72726294 GCA_028565055.1 Phoeniculus purpureus
ATATGTTCCTGTGTGACTTGGTCTAGGTGATCCTGCTGTGGCAGGGGGATTGGACTAGATCTTTTGAGGTCCCTTCCAATCCATAATGATTCTATGAGTTGGGAAGCAGAGTATCTATCTTGTTATAACCTCATAGTTCTAGTTTACAAGTCTGTGTTATGCTCTTGAATTTGCAGATCAGCATTCAGTGGAACTCCATACTCCAGAAGTTCCACATTTCACTGGGAACTGTTGGCCCAAACTCAGGTTGCAGTAACTGTCACAACACAATTCTGCACCAGCTCCAGGAGATGTTTAATAAAACACCAAATGTGGTGCAGTTGCTACAGGTAAGGCTTTAAAAACTTCTCTCAAGAAAAGTCAAACATAATTAAGAGCTCAGTACTGATTAAACTGTTCTCTGCAGAGTTGTTTATGGATCCCACTGGCAGAAGCTGGCTTGGGGAAGATTGTATCCTGTCCATTCCTGTCCGACATTTACCTAAAGGCACACTAGCTGATCTCTCAATATCTGTTCTCTGTCAGGTTTTGTTTGACACTCAGGCTCCGCTGAATGCCATCAACAAGCTTCCAACTGTGCCCATGCTGGGTCTGACTCAACGCACCAACACTGCCTATCAGTGCTTCTCAATTCTACCACAGTCTCCCACGCACATCAGGCTGGCTTTTAGGAACATGTACTGCATTGACATTTACTGCCGAAGTCGTGGTGTGGTAGCAATACGCGACGGGGCATACAGTCTCTTTGACAACAGCAAAATAGTTGAAGGTTTTTACCCTGCACCTGGATTAAAGGTAACTTGTTTTTATGTTTTCTGGCATGTTGTAAATAAATGAGCTTTCAGCTTGACGTACAGATCTGATGTAAAGAACTTTACAAAGCTTTTCTAAAGCTTTGCAAAAAACTTTGTAAAGCACTCCTTCCAAAGTGCTGAACTTTCTGATCTGTCTGTCAGTTAGTTAATTAGTTTGAAATTAAACATATAATTTAAGAAAATGAGCATCAGGTGTCAGGGTTTTTCTTATCAGTGTCATAAAATAGTACAGGAGCTGCATCAGACATCCTTTTGTTAAAACTCCTGAAGCTTTGTGACTAAGCTGGGTGCATTCTCCAGCATTAGCAGCTGCTCCTCACCAATTGTTTTCTGCAGCAGGACACTGCACATACATTGCAGAGGAGGAAATGCTTCATATAAGATGATTCTAGTTGGAAACTTCTCTTTCAAAATAGTTTTTGGCTTTGCTTCTGATTATAGTGCTGATTCACACACCTTAGCTTAGGGCAGCTTGTTATCAGTGTTACTAGAAAAGTGGAACTCACTGTGAAACAGGATCATTAGATTTTTTTTGTTTGTTTGTTTCTTAGAGTTGCTGAACTCTGAACTCTGATTCTCTGGTACTGCATTTAGTTGGTCTTTAGCGTCTATGTCTTTCACAAACTCCAAGTGGAAAGCTAATGGGAAGAGGAGGGGGATTGTAGATACCAGTGGAAAGTACAACAAAATGAAATTGGGAAGGTAGATAAGGAAGTAATTCAAGAGGGTGGGCAAATTCTTCTGGGTACAAGAAAATGCTGTGGAGGAAATGATCTCATCATTGTTATCCGAACAAGGCAGCTGCAGGCGTGATACTACAGCCTGGTAGGTTCTGCATACTCATTAGTAGTTCTGGATATGTTCCTCTGTGACTTGGTGTAGGTGACCCTGCTGTGGCAGGGGGATTGGACTAAATGATTTTTCAAGGTCCCTTCCAATCCCTAATGTTCTGTGATTCTGTGATAAATTTTATATGGGGAAATTGCTAACAAAACTGGTTCTTCCACAGACATTCCTGAACATGTTTGTTGACAGCAATCAGGATGCACGAAGACGATCTGTAAATGAAGATGATAACCCACCTTCTCCTATTGGAGGAGACATGATGGATTCTTTGATATCACAGCTTCAACCCCAGCAGCCACCACAGCAACCACAACAACAGGTACCCTCCAGGCAAAATACGATAAGTTTATTGTCTTCCACAACTATAGGTTATAAGAAAAAACCATTGTAAAAGGATTAGCAGTAAAAAAATTGAAAGGGTGACAGTAAAACTGCTCTGCTGTGGAAGTGCCCTAGGGCCAAAACCCATTAATTTATTTTGCCATTCCTTATTGAGTGTAAACAGCCCATAGCATGTGAACAGCAGCTTTGGAAGGTCACGTGAAACTTGTTGCCTTTAGAAGTGAACTGTTCAAGATAAAAGATGGGAGGAGGAGTCAGGAGACTTTGCTGATGGGTGCGAGATAAAAAGCCAGATGAAGGCAGATAAAAAGGAATGAGGTGCAGAGGTATTATATCTTGAGGAGAAACTGCAAAAAGTCTCTGGGGGGGGAAAAAAAACCAAGCACTGAACAAGTTGATATAGAGAATCAAGCAACTGTGGTGATGGACCTGTAAGATTTTTGCTGGGGGTAACCAAACTCTCATTAGTGTTCTCCTGCACATGCTTTCTTTTTAAGTAGAAAATGATCACAAATTTTTGTCCTGTGTTGACAATTGCAGCCATTTGCAAAACAGGCAGGAGCATCAGGAGCATATCCTCTTACTTCACCACCCACCTCCTATCACAACACAGTGACACCATCTCCATCTATGATGCACACGCAGTCACCAGGTAAGATGTGAGCTGTCTAATCATGTGGTGGAAATGCAGCCGCATCAGTTGGTTTCTGCATGCTTTTTCTGTTATTTGAGCTGTGGTTAGCACTAAATTACCCAAGGGAATGCACCCTATATTGGGGGACAATAGCAAAGCAGAGTCTTGCCATGGGTGTTTTGGACAGTACATTCTGAAGCTAAAAAAGTACAGTGAAAATGATGTCATCTTTAGCTGTGCAATATTCGGGGCAGTTTCATTCTTACAGTTTGCTCAGATCAGAACCTCTTAATTTTAAATACCTGCTGCCTCAGAAGATAGTTTCACCACTAGAGCTCTGCTTTCTCCTCTCAGCTCTGTTAATAGTGCAACAGCTGAAAGTATTTTAAGTTTGGAGAAGGGTTGCACAGGGGGGAAAATGCCATTCTTCAAGCCAAATCAAATATCTTGTAAAGTTTCATTTGCATGGTGAATCAGTCTGGAAAATACAACACACACGTGTACAAAATAAAGCCTTTGAGTGCACAAACAAATTCTCATGAGTCTCTTTTGCTGCCTTCCTAAGAAGGTGATAGCTGTAGCACTTGATAGAAAAAGTTACACCAGAGTAAAGGGCAATGCATGTGTTGAGTGACATGTTCTGTGTGACTAGGAAATTTGCATGCTGCAAGCTCTCCTAGTGGAGCTTTGAGGGCACCATCACCAGCATCCTTTGGTCCAACTCCTTCACCTTCCTCTCTTGGAATCACAATGGGACAAACAGCTAACTTTGCCAGCCCACATGGTGAGTTCTTTATTGGCAGGTGTATATACAGTGACAGGGAGGGCTCATTTGCTGCTTGAAATTAAGTCTTCTGAAGCAGGCGTAAGTTAATAAAGGAAAAAAAATTGTCTTAGGTAGCTGTTTTCATGTTTGTGAGTGTAACTCTAACAGGAGTCAAGAGTCTCTGCATCACACAGGGATGTTCCTAATGTTTTAAGAATCAGTGACTCCTGCTTAGTAATGCGAGGAAATTCTGTGGGGTCTCGTAGTGGAACAATGTCTGCAGTTTCTCTATGCTTCTTGGAAAAATAACTGGAATTTGAATTTCTAGGTTAGAAATTTCTAGGTTAGAAATTCAGAATTTGAAGGCGCTATCAAAGTCTTGCTGGTTTGGTTTACGTATTTGTGAGCAACATGCCTTGTGGTTGTTTCCTTGATTAAGGTTTTTTTGGAAAGCTGCCAAAACAATTGTTTTGTTGTAATCACAGAGCATTGGAAACCATTCCAGAGATCACAATAAATGAACAGTTTGGATTTACAGAATCACAGAATTATTGAGGCTGGAAACGACCTCTAAGATCATCAAGCCCTAACATCACTGCAGTCACCTAGACCGAGGCACTAAGTGCCACATCCAGTCTTTTCTTAAACACCTCCAGGGATGGTGGCCTCCACCACTACCCTGGGCAGTCCATTCCAGTGTCTGCTCACCCTTGCTGTGAGGAAGTGCTTCCCAACATCCAACCTAACTCTCCCCAGGCAAAGCTGCTGGCCCTGCCCTCTTGTCCTATCACTAGTTGCCTGGGAGAAAGAGCCTGACCCCCACCTGTCTACAACTTCCATTGTTGTAGAGGGGGAGAAGGTCCCCCCGAGTCTCCAGACTAAACAATCCCAGCTCCCTCATTCTCTCCTCATCAGACTTTCCCTCTAGTATCTTCCCCCAGCCTCACTGTTCTCCTCTGTACCCACTCCAGCACCTCAACATCTTTCTTGAAGCGAGGGACCCAGAACTGATCCCATTACTCAAGCTGAGGCCTCACCAGTGCCCAGTCCAGGGGAAGAATTATGTCCCTAGTCCTGCTGGCCATACTATTCCTGATACAAGCCAGGATGTCATTGGCCTTCTGTGCCACCTAGGCACCCTGCTGGCTCCTGTTCAACCAGTTGTCAGCCCATACTCCTGGGTCCCTCTCTGCCAGGCTGCTTTCCGGCCACTCATCCTGCAGTCTGTAGCTGCAGGGGGTTATTGTGGCCAAAATGTAGGACCCTGCACTTGGTCCTGTTAAACCTCATCCCACTGGCCTCCGCTTACTGACCCAGCCTGTTCAGATCTCTCTGCAGCATCTTCCTCTCATCCAGCAGATGAGTACTCCCCCTCAACTTGGTGTCATCCATGAATTTACTAAGGGTAGACTTAAAATTGAATATTAAGGTAATTAATTTATTATCTTACTTTTTGCATAGAGCCAGAAAACCTTTGAATCTGTATCTTTTTTCCATCTCCATTATGTTTTTTCCCCTCTTTCCATTAAGTTTTTTACATGGTTGTAAAATGTAGTCTAAAAGCTTGCAGACACTTTCATGCTTTACAGATTTAGGTAAGCCTTTGTTACATGTCTTGATTGAAAACCTTGTAATTTTTTTTTAAGAAATAATAATGGGTTTATAACATTTGTAGGTACCATAGACCCAAGCTCACCATACACCATGATGTCACCCAGTCAGCGTGCAGGGAACTGGCCAGGATCTCCCCAAGTCTCTGGTCCATCACCAGCAGCACGGATGCCTGGAATGTCACCAGCCAACCCTTCCCTTCATTCACCTATCCCAGATGTCTCTCATTCCCCACGAGCTGGAACAGGTAGGCTTCTTTATCAGTGTTATGACTGTGAAACACTCCTGTTTAACCTTTCTAGTTCTGTTTCGGGACTTTTATGTAGTTCTGTGTTTTTCAGCATGACAGTTCCGACTGCCCTTCTGCGGTAAAATATCTAAGAAAATTAAACCTTTGTTCTCCCTGTTAAAATATTCTATATGAAATAAATCAGAGAATTCTTGTTGCACAGCAGAATTTAATTTCTAAACTATTGAGCTCCATGACTAAGAGAGAATTCTCCAAATTTAAAGTAATGATAGGCACTAACTTTTCACATCATAGAGCTGCACTGGTGCTCTTGCACACCTGATTTGGCCATCTTTACATCTCACTGAGTTCGTTTTACAAACCTCCTGTCTGCTAGCATGCTGCAGAAGGAGGAAAAAAGTTGCAGGATTTTGATGTCATTGAGACCCTTTGTATCAGTGAGGGGTCTAAACTCTTAATTCTTTGTCTGTGTGCTGCTATCACTAGGCCACCAAACTCTTAGATAAGAATAATTAATCTTTGGCCCAGAGAAGTCATTGCTTGTCACAACAAATGGTGAATGCATAACTTACTATTCAGCTCACTCCTTCCTTACTGCAAGTCCTTTTTCCCTGTCAATAGGTTCCCAAGCAATGCCAACTAGCATGCCTCCACCTCGTAAACTACCTCAGCGCTCCTGGGCTGCATCCATACCTACAATCCTCACTCACAGTGCCTTGAATATTCTGCTGTTACCCTCTCCTACCCCAGGGCTTGTGCCAGGACTAGCTGGCAGCTATCTTTGCTCCCCTCTTGAGCGATTCCTTGGATCAGTTATTATGAGGAGGCATCTTCAGAGGATCATACAACAGGAAACGGTACGGTTTAGGTTGTTCTCATATTGACCTCCAAGTATGATTTCACAACTGGTGGATTTGGTTTTGTGCTTCTCTACTCCATGTCTTTCGAAACAGGCACAAAATGAAATGCTTCAAGTATAGTAAGTATTTGCTGTAGGTCTTGTGCTGTACTTCTGAATCTTGCTGTTTAAAATGTCAACTTTTAGAGAAAGCATTTAATTCCACTTCTTTTCCAAACAAATTTAAAAGCCTCTTAAGTGAAATTTGATAACAGATACGACAACAAGACTATGACCAAATGTTCAGGTGCCATGGCTTCTCAGAGTTTAGCATGACTGCTGGGAGTTAACTGCAGCAGCCACAGGGCTACAGTCGATGCCACTACTTGTCAGGAGCGCTCGATAAATTAGTTACTCGTTGACAATAACCGAACTACTCAGTCATGACTGTTGCTTTAGGATTTGGGATAGACAGTATATTCCCCTCCACTTCTGTCACTGAATCAATGCCAAAGAAAGAAGCAAAGTCTTGTATAAGCTTCATTCTCCAGGCAGTTTTGCAATACAAATACATCTTTTTCTGGAAAGAGGGCAGAATGTCAGTAGTCTTGGGAGTGAATGTGAGTGCATGTGTTCATGGTATTTAATGAGTAACTGATTGAATGTGATACTTTCTATGCAGCTACAGTTAATCAACTCCAACGAACCAGGTGTAATTATGTTTAAGACGGAGGCACTGAAATGCAGGGTGGCTCTCAATCCCAAGACCAACCAGACCTTGCAACTCAAAGTAACACCTGAAAATACAGGACAGTGGAAATCAGAGGAGTTACAAGTTTTGGAGAAGTTCTTTGAAACAAGGGTATGTACTCAAATCTTTAATGTTTAAGTGTTTATTCATTTTATAAATCTCATGTTGTTTTGAGTGGTACTGCTGACTTTCATAGGCGTGTGTAAGGGCTACAAAATACTAACAGCTGGTTACCATATCGGATGATACAACTATTACCTAAATATGCAGTACTAAATTATGTGTTTCTTTAGGTTGCAGGACCACCTTTTAAAGCAAACACCCTAATAGCCTTCACAAAATTGCTAGGGGCTCCCACGCATATCCTCAGGGACTGCGTACACATCATGAAACTTGAGCTGGTAAGTTAACCATTCTATTTAGTTCACCCAACTCCAGTTAGTAATTTTTTAAAAGACGATTTATCTTTATCTATAAACAAATTACTCTCCATTGATATACATGTTACTTGATGTCAATAAAAAGTTGTTTTTCTACTAGCTCTCTTGGAAAGCTCTCTTGGAATTTCCCAAAATTTCTCCTTTAAAGTGATTTTGAGAAACTGCAGGCACGTTACTGCACAGGAACAGCCTCCTGCATAGGCTGGCTGTAATCTTTCGGATTGTGTTCTTCTTTACTATGTGCTCAGTTCTTTCAGACTTTTTCTGACTTGTGTTAAACCTGACAACATCTGCAAGTTTAGCTGGAGAGGCATGTTCTGCCCCCTTCCCTAGGTCACAGCCATGTATGTCACTGACCTTTGCTGTTCCTTCTCTGTGCTGCTCTTCCTAAACAGTTCCCTGATCAGGCAAGTCAGCTGAAGTGGAATGTGCAGTTTTGTTTAACAATTCCTCCCAGTGCTCCACCAATTGCACCCCCAGGAACACCTGCTGTTGTGTTGAAATCCAAAATGTTGTTTTTTGTAAGTAGACTTACCTGTTTTAAAAGTTTGTGGGCTGCATGTCTTTGAAATCATCATGAGTTAGTAGCAAAACGTAAGCGTGCTGTATCCATCAACTGTGATAGCTAAGAATGCGCTGTCGTTTGGAAGCCCACATTTGCCTGCATCTTCTGTAGGGAGTTTAGTTCATACTCCTGTTCTCCTCCCTGTTATAGCAGAGCAACTGTGTGTTTTGTGTTCTTTAGAGACCTTGAGACTGTATGAAGTTCAGTTCCCTTGGGCTGTGGGTGTCTTAGGATGCTGAGTGTGGTGTTCTTCAAGGTACTAACCACCTAGATTAAGTGATACATGTTAGTGGTGCTGAGAAAGGATAGCAGGAACAAAACTGTATTAGCATCGTCTTTGAGGCAATTCTTACTGTAGAGCGCTTTTGAGAGGAAAATAGGCTACACTTGACTGATAACTCCTCTGTTACAAAACGTCTGAAGACTGAGGGGCTGGAAACATGTGTGCTGTCTGTAGGCCTAGAGTATGTGATCATTTAATTTAACATGCTTCTTGTTTTTTGTTGTCCCCACAGCTCCAGCTAACACAGAAAACAACAGTCCCACAGGAAGCTGTTAGTATTATTGTCCCAATTATTTATGATATGGCTTCGGGTACAACGCAACAGGCTGACATTCCCAGGCAGCAAAACTCTTCTGTTGCTGCTCCAATGATGGTTAGCAATATTCTAAAGAGGTTTGCTGAACTGAATGCACCACGACCAGGTACCGTACATGTCCAGTAGATATATTCTCTTCACCCAGACATCTGTGACAAATCCGCAGTGTAAAACTAAACCTCTCTTAAGTCTGAATTTTCTCTTAGTTTCTAACATGCTTCTTTAGTGATAACAAACTCCTGATGTGAGGAATAATTGAATAGCAAGTACTGGCAACACAGCAGAAGGTTACACTGATTCCAGCAGTTTTGCTGTTCTTCCAAGGTGGTAGAATGCTCCTCTAGTTGGCCCAACCGTTGCTGCATGGTAAAAGTCATACTTTAACACATGGGCCCAGAATGAGTCACAAGGAATATGCTATGGCTGAGTGACAGTTTTCATGGTTAATTATGAAGTGATTGAACATAACAGTAGACTATAAATGGATATTAAAATAGTCATCAGAACTTGTCCACGTGCTGTGAATAATTTAAAAGTTCCAGGAGTGTCAGTGTGTGCACTAACAGAGGTGCATATGGTTCTGTCTACCAAACGTGCTGTGAAGTGTTTGAGCTTAATAGGTTGTTTTGAACGTTCATTTGCCCACAAGTAGTGCGCTATGAGCAACACTGTGCTTTGCTTTTCCTTGTGTTTCTCGTGGGGGGGTTATGTTAGGATTTTTTAATATCTGAAGCACTGAACAACAGTAGCAGGTTCTTTGGGCAGCATGTTGTCTGTAGGCAGTGGTTTGGGGTCCTAGTACACAGATGGCTCACAAGAACAGTGACTTTCAATTCGGATGTAGTTATATGTTGAATAACAAAGCCTTTTTCCAGTCATCCAGTGACTAGATTGAAGTTGTGAATTCAGAGGCTGAATTCCACCTCTGTATGATTATTTATCTCTTTGTTATATGATAATTTTAACTATGCTTGGTGATTTATTTGGAGTCTTAGAACATGAGCAATGTTTATCTTAAGAGGGTGTGGATATGCTTCTAGTTCTGAATATTGTGATGAGATTTAAATTACTATGCATTTCTGTTATCATACAGTAATAGTGAAGGTAGATAGCAGAGGGCATGGGGCTTACCTGTGAGAGTTCTGTCTGTGGTACAGAACTGTTGTTGGTACAGTGCTTTTATTTCAAGATACACTAACTACACCTGATGTTTCTTTTCGAAGGTGCTTCCCTAGTGTAGGGAAGGTAGATACTGGTTTTGCTGTTTTGTTATTGCACCTAGTTGCATTTTAAGTAAACCCTGTACAAAATACTGCAGCATAGGAAGTAATAATCGAAGTACTCCAAATAAGATGGCTGATGATCACGAAGTAGATTAAGAGAGACAATTTTTGTTTGCCACACAAGTTTTGAAGTCATTTGGGAATACAGTACAGGGAAAAATTGTGTCTAAAAAGAGTGTGTGGCCAGGCAAAGAAAACTGTAGGTAGCTGAGCAGAGGGTGTTTTTAGACATCTTTTCTCTGACTACTAAAAGAAAAAATCTGTCTGGGTGTGTTTGTTTATTTCTACCGCCACATAGCCGAAGTAGGATCTTCCCTGAGGGTGCTTGAAATGTAATTTCCCTGTGTTCTGTCAAAACTTACGTGATTATATGTGATTAAAAAAGAACAAGATGCTGTCTTGTCTTTGCCACTGAAAGGCGATAGGAGAGCCAGCAGATGAAAGTAGATAGTTGGGAGACTTCTTTTACAGCAGTGGTACACAGGAGATCCCTGATGCATGTTCTTTCTGTTCTGATGCTGTTGTGCTGTACCCAGGATTTCCCTACCTGTGTTAGCTCTTCTGCTGCACTAATTGCAATTTGCTCGGTTAAGTGAATTTTTCACTGCTTCAGCCAGAAAGGACCAGGGCTTCCTATCATGCACGTATGGTATTACTGGCACTTACATTGTAATCAGTGTTGCCTCATTTTGGCTGTATCTTTTTTACCTTTCTCTCTTTGTGAGAAAGTATTTTGTATTCAGCTTAATCTTCCTCTTAATAAAATGGTAGTGCCTGAAAAGTAAGTTCTTTTGGAAGAGTTTTCTTTTCAGATCTGTGGGCAAACACGTTCTGCTGTGTTTAACAGTAAAATGTTGACTCATGAGTACGCTGTCTTCCTGTAATAACTTTATCTATGCATCTGTGGGGAAAAAAAAAGTGTTTTATTTGGGGGAAATAGTTGTGTGAATTATGGAGCCAGTGCCCTGGAATAAATAGGGTTAAATCTGAGCTGTAAGTCTATGACCTGCCTTACTGAACACCTGTGTGGTAAGGAGAAGTCCCTACAGATGCTAGGAGTGACCTTTAGTGAGCAGCTCAAGTGACTCATGATATATTTTAAAGCACTTCACCACTCCATGTTTTTCAGTGACGAAGTGGACAGTATTTAGACCAGATTTGTAGCTTTGCTATGGTAATGACTTGACCAAAAGAATCTTGGGAATCCCTCCTTCTCCAGTTTAATGCATCTCAACAGGCTCTGCTCTTAACATTTTGCTCACGCTTGCTCCTTCAGCACTAAAAGTCTGTGTCTTCTAATTGCTCGCTCTTTAAATGTGCAGGAAAAACTGAGCCCACAGCAAATGGGGTGTGGTAGTGGCTGTTGATTGTGTTTTCTTACCAGGAGACAGTAGATGAAAGTCACAGCTGCCTAGTCCTTCACCTTTTGTTGTTCTCATTAAAACCTTTTTGATAGTGTTGGTTTTCACTTGTTTCAAGCTATTTCAGAATGTGTGTGTGGTTTTGGTCAGAAAATGCCAGGGTTCAAAACTTGAGACAGCAGTGACTGGTTTGTTTTTTCTCTCCGTGTTAGATCTCAGCTGTTCGAAACAGAAACCAGTTTTCTCTGTATTTTACTTTTGCAGTTTAGACATCAAAGCTAGAGCCAGAGCAATTGGGTTGAAAGAGAAGTATTTCTGACTTGTGCTAATCCGTGGAATTAGAAACGTTTCCAACATGACACTTACAGCAGAAAACATCTTAAAGCTGTTTCAGACTTGTCTTTTGGCACATTTTATTTCTGCTCTTAACCAATACAAACAGAACTTAAAAATGTGTGTGGATGTGGTTTGGGGCTTTTTCCTTTATCTAAGATGTGGTGCTTTTAATTAATAGTGAACAGACGAATTGGTTTTGCAGAATCTGGTTGGTTGGCAGAGACCTTTAAGGTCAAGTACAGCCGTATTGCAGTGCCATGTAAGACTAATCGCAGCACAGATTCAGTCTGATGCTCAAATTTTAGGGTAGCAATTAGTGAAACGTGTATATTGACAAGGTCATCAGGCATTGGAACAGACTGCTCGAGGAGGTGGCTGACTCGCCATCCCGGACATCTTTAAGAGCAGCGCAGACATGGAGCTTAGGAAGGTGCTTTAGCAGTGGGCGTAGTGGAGTTAATGGCTGGCCTCGATCTTAAAACGCTTTTCCAACCTCGATGATTCTGTGAAAGCGGTTCAAAATTAAGAGCACGTTCACAAGAGCAGCCTGTCTGTCCGGCCGGGAAGTTCCCGCAGCTAAAACCCGCAGCGAGCTGCCGACCGAGGCGGCGCTGGCGGTGCCCGGGGCCGGGGCGGGGCGGGGCGGGGGCTGGCTGGGCAAGTGCTAACGTGTCTCTTTTCCCTGTTCCAGGTGAATGCACAATATTTGCGGCCGTTCGTGATTTGATGGTTAATCTTACGCTGCCCCCTGGTGGGCGTCCCTAGACACTTTTAAAAGAAGGCTCAGAGTGACCCAAAACGGAAAAAAAACCCCAAAACCAAAAATAACCCCT